>JAVJGJ010000059.1:82773958-82856046 GCA_035590215.1 Microhierax caerulescens
CCCCCCCCCCCCCCCCCCCCCCCCCCCCCCCCCCCCCCCCCCCCCCCCCCCCCCCCCCCCCCCCCCACGCGAGGTGGAGGTCTGGAAGCGGTGGTGGAAGCTGGGGTTGTGCTGGAAAGGCTTCCTGTGCCCCATGGCAGAGCCGGGCTACTGCAGCCTCTGCTCGCCTCCTCAAGTGACCTGGATTTTGTCCCCACGCTGTATATACACATACGTGCATGGGGTGGACATGGTGTCATTGGTGGTATCTGCCAGGCCGGGGACAGACCTGGGGTGGGGAGAGATTCTCTCGGCCCCGGCAGGTTAGCATGACTTCTGGCGATGGAGGAGAGGGGGAAAATGCCTCCTGTGCCCCAGGTGTCCCCTCCTTGTCACCTGCTGTGGCTGCAGCGTGGAGAAAGGGCTGGGGAGAGGATGGTAGGGTAGAGCACAGGGAGGGAAGGAGAAGGGCAGGAGAGGCTTTCGTCTCTCTTCCACTGGGCTGGGAGGGGAGGAGACACTGTTTGAGTCTCCCCTCTTCTCTCAGCTTGCTTTTGCCATGAGTTTAATTTCCTTGGTCCCTTTGTTTGCTGCAGGGATTTAAATGAGGTGGGAGGCCCAACGGTGCCAGAGCTCCCGCTTAGCCTCAGCTTCACCAGCACTAGCAAAGCCGGGGGTTCAGCCACTGGGCCCCAAGGCTGACCCACAAATTTGGGTGCTTGAGCTGGGTGCTGGAGTGGGCCAGAGCACTGCCGGCCATGGGAGCCAGCCTTGGCATGGCTGCAGGACTGGGGTCTCTGTTCCAGCCCCCACTACAAGCAGGAGTTGGGGGAAATGCCTCAGTCAAAGCAGGCTGCTCAGGAACATGTCCAGGGCAGGTTGCATACCCCTGAGGATGGGGATCCCACAGCCTTGCTGTGCCCATCCCCTGGTTTACCCCAGTGAGCTGCTGCCCTGTGCCAGGGCTCTCCCCCCGCCATCCCCATGGACCAGCCAGAGCCCTCCACAGCGGGTGATCCACGGGTGATCGTGCCTGGCTTGTTCTCCCATGTGAGGCAAGCTTAGCTCGTGGGGGCAAACAGCAGCCCCAGGATGGCACCCTCCGTTACTGCCCTTGGGTCTCTGGAGCGGGCTGTCTCCTCTCCCCCAGCGATGCCCAGCATACTCCTACCCCCCACCACTGCTTGTCCCCCGAACCACGGAGCCTTCCAGGGCACCCAAGCCTGGGCTGTTCCTGCAGGCGAACCTGGGGCAAACATACTCTTGGTTGCCACTGCCCATGCCATTTTGTCCCTGTAAGGCTCCTCTGCTTGCACGCCCCTTCCCCTTTGCCTCGTGTATTTCTTTTGCCTCTGGGAAACCCATTTTTTTAGCCTCTTGTGGACCCGCTGGAGGAAGCTCTTTTTCCTGGTGCCAACCAACCCCCTCAGCATACTAATAGTTTGCTCCAAGCATCGTTATTCAGGTTAAATACCCTCCATTGTCCCTAATCTGGTGGGGGAACCAAAAGGCCTCATCAGCAGAAGTGCGGGCACAGAAGAGGCATGCTGTGCTGAAGCCATTTCCATAGTGGCAGCTCCATGGTGTAGCAGAGAACTGAGGGCTGCTTCCCCCAAATTGTCCTGCTTGTCCATCCCTCACACCTTCTGGGAAGGTGCAGATCCTGCAATGACACTTGGGGACCACATTGCTTTCTGCTGCCCTAAAGCGGCCGGGCTGCTCTCCAGCACAGGCAGGGCGGTTGGACAGGGGGCACAGACGGGAGCAGTGAAACAGCTTGGTGGCTGCCCCAGCTTCTGGGTGTCTCGCTTGAGTGCTCCCTGAGCCTCTCTGAGCTCCTTGGGCATGGGGGAAGGAGATGGTGAGATTGAGCCTGGGAATGGGAGAAGGAGTTGCTGAGCCAAGGGCATGGGGAAAAGAGATGCTGAGCCTGGGCACGGAGGCAGGGGATGCTGAGCCTGGTGTGCCTGGAGCTGAGCAGCCCCAGTGCAGGGTGGTCCATGGAGCAGAAGGCCGGCATGTGTGCTCCTGTTGCTTTATGGCAGAGAGGAGCTGCTGAAGCGCATGAAGGGTTCAGTTTGAGGGCAGATGGGAAGCCAGCAGAGGGAGAGACATTTCAGAGGGGTTTATGGACACACCTGGAAGTCATCTTGGGGGGCAGGAGGAAAGTGGTGGTTTCTGCCTTGGAGTGGGACTCTAGCGTGGCATCTGCCGCCTGGACCTTGGGGTGAAGCTCTGCGGGCTGAGAAGAGGCAGCTGTTAGGATGCTGGCTGACACATGGATGGGCACCAAAGCTGGAGTGGCAGCAGGCAGGACCCGGTGGCAGGCAGATGACCTGGAGGGGAGTTGTCTGGTCCCTGTCCAAAACTTCAGCTGCTCTAGAAATCTTTTCCCATGTCCTTGTTGTCTGCTAATTTCAGAGTGGAGGTGACCCCTTTTGCATGTTCCTCCAGGGCCTCCATGTCTCAAGGGACTGTGGATGAGTCAGAAATCAAATTAAATATTCTCTGGGTTTCCTGGTGTGTGCAGGTACTGTCCCAAAAGATGCTGCATACCCCAGCAGGGTGGGAGGGGCTGCAGGAGGTGGTGGATAACTCCACGGGATGTCAGGCTCCTCAGCTCTAGACGATGGGGAAACCCCTTAGCCTGAGAGGTGATGGAGACAGAGGAGACCCCACCCAGTACCCCCAAATTGCTGTACCCCCAAACAGCTGCTGGTGTGGGGCACCCCGAGACAGAAGCACCCAGCATCAGATGCAGCGACTGATGGGAAGAGAAATTGTCAGAGCTTTCTGAGCAAGTGGCTGCAGTGCTGATCATGCACCAGAGCATCTTGCTGGAAGGCTTAAAAATGCACAACCCCCCGAGTTTCATGCTTGGGGTGGTTCGGCAAGGAGAGCCATGCTGCAGCTCTTTGGCAGGTGACATCTTGCACATGCTCCAGCAGCCAAAGGTTGCAAAGTTGTGGGGTTTCTGCCCCTTGGGGCTTTAACTCCTTGCAAACTGCATGATGCCAGCCAAAAACTGGAGCCTGATGACCACAGTGGCAGGAAGCTGTGCTTGTGTCTTGGGCTCTGCAGTAGCCTCCTGGTGTCCTTTCCCCATAGGGATGTGGGGGTGGGTAGCAAGCTGATGGCTGGGGCTGGGTTTGAGTCCTAAATCCCGTAGGGCTGAGGCAACCTCCAGCAGTGGGAAGACCTTAGACCCCTGACCTTGAAGTATTTGTTGTCTCAGCCTTTTTCTTCACCCTTTAAGCAGAAATCTTGGGGTGGGGGAGATCTTAGAGGCTGGGGCTGGGGGCGTGGGCAAGCTGGCACTGCATGTGCATCCTTCCCGAATGGTTCCCTGCCATGGCAGCCTGCACTCAGCTGCTCCTTCACCCAGGGTGTGCTTTTTAGTGATTGCACCTCTAATATGTGGGATTATCCTGGAAAATGAAAGGTGAAGCCACAAACCAGGCTCTTTTCTTCTCTTGGGATTGATTTGCTGAAATATCCCAGGATGCTCCAAGCCAGGGCTGTTCCCAGCACCAGCACCGGAGGTTGGTATCTCCGAAGTACCAAAGGCCAGCAGCACGCTGCCTGCTCCCATGGATGTGGGGCCAGGAGTGGAGGGGGCAGTTCCCGAACAGCAAACTGTCCCTGCCAAAAGCCCCCTTGGGGGGGGCTGTAACCACCCCCCACTTTGCTCCCCAGGTCGCAGGCAGCAGACCCGTGCTCCTGGGCGCCCTTTCTCCTGCCACCCACCTGCCTGTTCCCAAAACGGAGGAACCCGCTGGCCCCACCATGTCATCAGACCCCAGCGCCCCAGCGGCAGTGCCGCCCCTGCACTCCCCCAAGTCACCGGTGTGGCCCACCTTCCCCTTCCAGCGGGAGGGCAGCCGCATCTGGGAGCGGGGCAACCTCCTGCTGCGGGACCTGCCCAGCCCTCTCCCCACCAAGAGGACCAGGACCTACTCAGCGTAAGTACCCGGCGTGTGGCAAGTGGCTTTCGGACTGTCCGACTGAGCCAAGCAGGGACCGCAGCCACCAGCAGTGCCTGCAGAACTCTGTGTGCCTGGTGCATGTTGCCATCACAGCAGCCGGCATCACCGCATCATCCTCCTGCCTGGAGTGCTGTGAGCGGGTGCCGTGGTGAGGTCTCTGGGGGAACGCCGTGTTTTCATAGCAGACGTCTCCCCGTGCTGCCCCCCAGGCAAGTGCTGTTCATGAGACTTCTCCATCCCTTCCCTTTCCTCCCACAGAACAGCACGTGCCTCTGCCGGCCCCATCTTCAAGGGTGTCTGCAAGCAGTTCTCTCGCTCCCAGGGCCATGGGTTCATCACCCCTGAGAACGGCACAGAGGACATTTTTGTGCATGTATCTGAGTAAGTCCCAGGGTCGCGTGATACTGGGACGCCTCGGGGGAGCCGTGCCTCAGCATGGGGCTGGAGACCCTTGAGCTGGGGTGGGGATGTCTCCGTGGCATGGGAATGGGGCTCTGCCTGTGCTCTATCCCCCATCGCCGGTGGGTTTGCTTTCCCAAAGTGCAGCTGGGATGTCGGGTGCCTCCCTTGGTGCTGGGTGGTCCGGGGCAGGGATTGGGCTTTTGGCCCCAGCCCCACCAGTTCTCCTCTCCTCTCCTGCAGCATCGAGGGAGAGTACGTCCCAGTGGAGGGGGACGAGGTGACGTACAAGGTCTGCCCCATCCCTCCCAAGAACCAGAAGTTCCAGGCCGTGGAGGTGGTCCTCACCAACCTGGCACCCCACACGAAGCACGAGACATGGTCTGGCCAGATCATCGGCTCCTAGGCACCCAGGGGGTCCGCCAGCCGCTCAGCCCCACAGAACAAGCCTGCCCAGCCGCTTGTGGGGGGCGCAGGGGGAGCTGAGGCGGCAACGGGGCTGGGGCTGCCGCCGCGCCACGTGACAGCCCGGCGGGGATAATAAGCCGCAGCAATGAGCCGCGCTGGGCTTCTCCGCAGGGTCAGCCGCTGGGACCTACAGCAACAGCAGCAGTAGGGAGAGAGAGGGAAGGAAGGTCACCACAGGTCAGCATCTACCTGACAGTTTCAACCTCTGCTCTCAGCAAGACTTATCACTCCCCGTCACCTTGGAAAAAGAAAATAAAAACACCAAAGAAAGTAAAAAGACACCGCTACCTACAACCCGTCAGCACATAAACTAAACTTCAAACGTAGTAGAAGCCACAGCAGCTAAAGCTGATCCACAGGTAGCATGAATAGCATGAACCAGATAGAAACAAACATGCAGTACACCTACAACTACGAAGAGGATGAGTACATGACCCAAGAAGAAGAATGGGACAGGGACCTGCTCCTGGACCCAGCATGGGAGAAACAGCAAAGAAAGGTCTGGAAATAATGTGTGCGTCTGTGTATGTGCTTCTGTGTGGAATGATGTCTTCTCTTACTGCCACGCTGTATCTGGAATTGCCAGGGCTGTGCAGTAAGGGGTTCTAATTTCATAAGAGAATATATTTAATTTTTTTTTTACATTACATTACAATTATACATCACATTATATAATATATATTAGCTATGCCATATGTTGAGGATAAAGCATTAACTTTTTGGACTCTTAAGTGAAACCTGTGTAAGGTGAAACTAATTTATGAGTGTCGGGAGTTTCTTTTTATAGTGCACTGGAAATACCCTCTAGATTTATATATTAGTATTTCACTAACTTTTAACTTCACATCCTGGGTCTTTTTTTCAGAAAGCGGTTTCTGAATGAATATGTGTACCTGATTGCTTTTCAAAAACAATAAACTGCAATTCTAAACAGGGAGATGAATGAGATGCTTCAAAACTGGTATGCAAAAAAGTGTGCAATATTTCTGAGAGCAGACTGAGAAATCACTTTTGAAATTGTGATCTTGTGCGTCAGCTCTTATGAGAATTTACTCTTCATTCTGAGTGAATGATCTGACAAGGAAAATATTGCCTAGAAATGTAGCCAGTCTAGCTCTGGAAAACTATAATTCGTGATTAAGTTCCCACATGCCAGTTCACTGTTTGGGAAAAAATGCACCTGCAGATTCCTTGGAATATATCATTGTAGAGGAAATGCTTCGTGCTTTTTAGGTGTAAAAAACCCATCAAGTACTGCCCATGCTCTTTTTCTAACATAGGCAGAAATTATAATCCCATCAGCAGTCTTGTCAGCGATTTGGTACTTCAGTAATATTTGCGATTTCTAATTTCTAACTTAAAACTGAGTTTTAAGCAGCATATGGAAAAGAGAGAAGAAACACTGTAAAGGATTTATTACTTCCTAATGTAAAAGGTGATGTTGAAGTCACAGCTGACAGATCTGGGATTAAAAGGTTATCTGCTGGTTACAAGAATGAAAAGAAAAAGGGAGGAGGGGAGGGAAAGAGGGAGAAACAGTGCTCTAGGCAATGAGGTTGAATATGCTTTTTGCTGTAGATGACCAGCTCACTTCAAAAACTGAAGTTGCTGATTTGTATCTGATGACAGCCTGGCCTATTGTTACAGTCACAGCTTCTATAAAAGCTATACTATAAAATTATAGCTATAAAAGTAAGAGCTGTTAGAATTGTTGGAGCCAATGGGTTTGCTTTTCTATTAAAATGAGTAGAACCAATATTTTCCTCTCAGTTTTTACTTGTAGCCTACCTTCTTCTGTGAGCTTTAGCTGGTTTTATTCATTTTCCTACATCCACACCTGCTGATCCTGGATCAGCTCGTACAGGATCCTGCTGTCTGAGTATAGGGGGAGCAGTTCTGGGCCAAGTTGGAAGTTCACTTTTCTTGATCTACCAGCTGCTGCTGCAACTCCTAACCAATTATTAAGCTGTACACATCAACACTGACATTTGTTTTAATGTGACACTCTTTAGATGGTGAACTATTATGTCTTACAGTGAGAATGGAAATTATCTTAGTGCTTAAGTGCTTTAGTGATTTGAAACTGCTCAGCCATAACAGGTCGTGGTTACATCTGGTTTAGGATTCAATCATCCAGCATTTCAGAGAATTCTGTTTTTAAAATAAAGAAATAATGGACAGGTTACTAGGTAGTCAGCACTCCGATGCAGTTTTCCTACAGTGCAGATAAATGATAAAAAATGGAGTTTGAGTTCTGTAGGCCTTCTTATGTTTACAGTAAATGTCTTGACTTTTACAGAAGAGTGGTGAGTAGTTAGTATAAGACCCCATAGCAAATTTTTTGTTTCCATTCCTCCAAACAGACAGCCCTTCAGCAGAAAGTCAGGCTTCCACACTGAGAAGTCAAAGCAGAGTCTGCTTTACTTCTGTAGAGTAGAGAGGTTGTGGCTTTGCTACTTTATGTTGCCAATTCCCAGGGCTTAGTTTTAATATTAAACTGTTACCACAATTAAATAAAATTTAGGAGAGGGTATCCTAATTCCTTGTCTTGGAAAGGAGTGTGAGCTTTTTATTACATGAAAAATAAGTACTGTCATGATGAAGGGCCTGATAAACTTAATAAAATGTCAAGGCTTCTATCTTTCTTTAATTGTTGCTAGGAGAGTTGCAGAAAGTGCTTTCTTTATTTCCTTATTTATTAGGAGAAGATTGCAGATACACGGGCACAGATCTTTGTTCTAACTGGCAATATGATACTGAAAAGTGATCTCAGTGGAGCCCTGGCAGTTGGCAGCATATATTTTGTATTAGACAGTCTTGGAACAAACCAAAAATAAATGCCATTGTTTCTATTGTGGGCTGTGCTCTCCAGACTTGCCATTTCAGTGATATGCCTGGTATGAGATCTGTCAACAGATGCTGGTAGCACATGATGACGTCCATAGGATTACAATGGATGTGACGCCTAATAATAACCATGGTTCATAGAGTATTATGGTCTGCTGTAATCCAGGCTCCTTGGTGGTTGCAGGTGTCAGAATAAAAAATGAAGCACACTACAGGAAAGGAAGCTGAGTTGTAGCTTAGATCTGTCTCTCTGAATGTGAGCAACAATTTAAATGCTTTAGTTGGGATAACATTTATCCTGTGTCAAGTCAAGAGAACACAACAATTTTACCATTTGCTGCATTAGACACTACTGGTAAAAACTTAAAAAGGATCATATGGTTGGAAATTTCAGGCAGCAACTTTAAAGAAAGACTAAATAAAAACAAATTGTATTTTGCATGGACATGCTGTCTTCAGTAGGAAATAATTAGAGAACCGCAGCCTTGCTGTATTTTGAAACATGTAGATGGGAACTATGAGATTGGAAACTTCTGAAATCTGCTCCTTTCCTCAGTACACTTCCACTGGCCACGTGTGCTTAAACAGCAGTTGAAAGATCCATGAAAGTGGCCTCTGGTTTCTTCAGTGCTACACTGAAGTATAATATATACACAGAAATATAAAAGGATTGGAAATCAAAAAGTCTGGCCAGAGGGGGTGGGATTCTTTTCTTCACTCTGCTTTGTAATCTTGTGCAAGGTCAGCTCTCCTCAGACCTCTGTTTTCCCACTGGTAAAAAGAGGATAGCAGTGCTATTTGTAACAACTGAGAGAAGTGGTTGGTTCTATGGTACATCAGGCTAGTGATTAGCTGTCTTTCAGTCCCTACCCTGCTGGACGTAAAAATCATACTAGTTCATAGTGGAAGACTTAAAACCTGATTTCTCTTTTCTCCGTGATAAATTTATTTTTTAAATTCCAAAAAGGAAGTTCAACAAACTCCAAAAATCTTTTAGTTTTCACTAGCCTGTATCTAAATAAGAGGAATGTAGGAAATTGAAGTTTCCCTGCAGCTTAGGAAACCAAGCACAATGACGCTAGCTCAAAATGCAAATGTATTGTTTGCAATGTGTTTGAACTGCCAATATTATTCAGTGAGCTGTGTGTTAAATGCTGCTCTTTCTAATTTGTAATTTTTTCTATAAATATGTTATTATAGGAGTGTGCTTTTTAAAACTTTGACATGAAATGTGGTTTGTTAATTTTTCAAGGAAGTCTTAAGCCTTCAGGATAATGATCTGAAGGTTATGAAACAAGTGTTATCCCTTCTTCAGGACAGTTGTATTGCACTGTAAAGCACTAAACTGGCTCCACATATATGAAATATGGGTCTTCTCCAGTCGTTCAGATGTATCTGACACTGTTGCACTAATACATGTAAGGAAAGAACTGGAAACATCCTCCTTGCCTTACTGATATTATTGTAGACAAATGATCTTATTCTAGATTGCTGCATGGCCCTGATACAAGCACTTTATTAGTGCAGAAGGGTTTTAGTGTAAGTGTCAATGCAATTTCTGACCATTTTGATGTTTTTTTACACCGGTGTAAAATAAAAAAGACCTGAATATTTATTTATCTTGATATTGCACTCTTTGTGAATGCAAATCTTCTTGATGACACTGAATGCTGTGCATGAGTAAGGACTTTGGAAAAGGTTCTTTAGGAAAGAAGCCATGTCTTTCCAGTCTTCAGAAGTGTATACCAGATTGCACTTTCGGATTTATCTGCATTGCTTCCTTTGGCTGGTAATACAACTCCTGTTATCCTTGCAAATAAAAAAAAATGCATTTGAAAGTCACATGTATGGCAAATTATTTGGAAGAAGCTAGCAGGACTACAAATTATGGGCAACATTCTTCTTTTTCAAGTGTTGCTGCACCTTCATTAAGTTCAGCAGACTTGAGAGGTTCATTGCAGCCTAAAAGAGAAATTGACCTTGTGTGCAGTCTGACTTCAGTGTCTATAAATAGAGTTACAGTCAGTGTCCCGAATTCACTCTGAAGTTTCTGTGGTCTTCTGTGGATGGAATCCATATCAGAAATCTCTTCCTGGAAAAAGTCTACTGATGAGTGAGAAGATGGATGAAGTAGTAGAAGGAAACAGCTTCATTCTTCAAACAGGAAGAGGAGGAGAGAAATAACCAAGCCTGAATGAATGAAAAAGAGATGTAAGGCAGAAGAACATTGGCAGGAGGGTCTGGGAGCCACCAGCAAAATTCAGTACTGTAAAACCACTACTCATGGATTTACAGGCTCTGGATTAAAATCACTGTGATGGAGAATATAGCAATATCTACAGTGTGGACAGGACATTCCAGCCTACGTCTCACTTTTACTGAGATTATATGGAAATAATCAAAGTTGGGTGGTGTTTTGTGTTTTGATTTTGGTTTGGGTTTTTTGTTTGGTTGGTTGGTTTTGGGGGGGTAGGGGTGCAGGGTTGGCAGCAGTGCTTGGGTTTTTTCGTGGTTTTTTTTGTTTTTCTTTAGACTATGCAAAATTATTTCCTTGAATAATCAGCCTTGGAGTTAAGTTAGCTCCCATAGTGCGTAGAGATACCATCCATCTCTTGAGAGTTTTTAATGAGGTGACACTTGGAATACTAGTGGGATTGTTGAGAAGGCACAGAGATTCCCTCTGCAACTGAGCAATGTGAACAGGGTCTGGATGAGAGCCAGCAGTGAATGTAGGGGGTGTGAGGGACGCAGAAGGTACACTCCTTTCTAAGAGAGTATCAGCCTTCTCATTACTTATTCCTAGTATTTACCCATTAATAGTTGGATATTTCTTGTAAGGATGGGTGTACTGGCTTGAGTAGCTTTAGGACTAATTTCAGGAAGGGATTTAATTTGTTAGGAAGAAGATCCTCCTGAGCTGAAATCAGAATGATAATCAGTGGAAAAATATTGTGCTATACTGAATCCTACATTGCAGTTCTCTCCCTCTTTTACCTTTCATGCACAGAATTAGGATGACATAAGTGTCTTGGGAATTCTGTAGCCTGAAATCCAGGATTTTCTATTGCTACCAATAGTTCAAAAAGCAAACAATTTCACCTTCTTGGACTTATTTTTTTCTAGTATTCAGCCAATATTGTGACTGTCTTCTATAGAAGAATGTCTTGCCAAATGATATATGCCACTATAGATGCAGAGTGTGCCTATGGTAGCATGAAGTTTTAGCACTCCAAGGCCAAATGCTTCTCCTCCAGATGCATCAAGAATTTATTTTCAAACAGTGGATGTCAAAAACTCTAGTGTTAAAACTCAAACATGAAACATCTCATTTCCTTTTAAATCCTGGGTGCTCTTTAAGTGACCTCCTCAATGGTAGATGGCCCCATATACGGTCTGACCCAGAACTTGGTATTCAATGGACAGACTTCATTATTTTCTGCCACAGCATGTCTTGATATTTTAGCATATACTATAACTGCCCTAAATATTAGACACTGATGCAATGGACATGGAGTTGAAGTTTCTCTTGTTCTAGAGATGCCATGATGGTAGAGACACTCTGTGTAGAAATATGGGATGTGTTTATGGCTTGTTCTGTACAATTGGCCTCTTAGAGATTAGTGCTTGTTAAAATAGTAACACGTTAAATTCTTCTTGCTGATGTTGCTTGTGTGGAATGGTGCTTGAGAAAAGCATGCTGAAAGGACGGTGGAACAACCATATTTTGTTAGTGTGCTTCATATTCTGTCTTGGAAGCTAACAGTAAGGTGTGCAGCTAAAGAGAGCCCTGAATAGTGTGGTGCTGGTATATAAAGGAAAATTCACAGAAAGCTATTATGAAAATCACCTAACTAGAAATGTTTATGGAGGTACTTTTTTCAAATGGGAAGGTTTTATTTATCAATATCAAGTGTGAGAAATCAATACATTACTCAATATTATGCTTTCTATTTAAACTCAAACAGCCCTTTCCAGGCTCTCTATGCTTTTGGTAGTGTTGTCAAATGGATAATTCCTGCAATCCTAATTCAGCTGTTAATTGCCACTCATCTCCAAATATCTGCCAGCAATGGAACTGTATAGTTATGAAAAGAAATTATATGAATCATTTTATAATGGGAAGCAAAGACTACCTCCTACCTGTGTTCACAGATACACACCGCAGCCTCCCCTGAAATTCATATAGTAAAATGTCTGCTGATCCAATTAGTAAGACAATAAGGATTGGAAGAAAGTATGGATCTAAGTGGGTTTCCATAAGCTGTAACCAAGGTGCTTAAGAGCTAGAGAAAAGCTGTGTGTTAAGCAGTGGACTTTGCTATAATCTGTTGGGGGTGGGAGGTCTGCGTCTTGCCATGGATCTGTGATGGGTCACTGGAGAGCTGAAGAGAGGCATTGGAGTTTTCTACTTGAAAGAACACTGAGGGTCCTCAGCCCTGAGACTGCAGTAAATAGGGAATTCACATTCACAAAATTTGTAGCACTGTGCAAGCAAAACCAGGGTTGAAGTATATCCCATAAACTAATGAATCCCAGTAAGAAAATATCATGATTGCATCACCAATTTCCAAATCAAAATAAGACAGCTCTGTAAACTGAATTTTGACAACTTTTTGCCAATGGGGTAACAAAGTTCAAAATCTTCCAACAAAGCCCTTCCATCCTCTTACAAGTAAGACAAAAGGAGTTTCATCATTATGATGGAAAATTTGGATACCAAATGCCTAACATAAATTTAATCACTGCTGCATAAATTCTGATCCATTTATTGATGTTTAGTTTAGGTGCTAATTTCTGTTTTGCACTGTACAGTTCTACTAAATTAATTTCAGTGAGACTGAGCATTAGGATTTTCTTTAGTTGTGAATGGTGAATACTTTATAGATATTGGTAGTATTTTAGAAGTTGTACTGCAGAGCCTGCTTATAGAAGAATGCGTTGGATTTGTATCTGGAATGTAGGTGGACATGATTCAGGAAGAAGCATGTCAGTGAAATAGAACTAGATGGGAATTTGTGCTGCTTAGCTTTGTCCCAAGTCAAAAGACATCCCTCCTGCATGTTATTTTATATCCATGCAAGCAAACAAATATAAAAGTGCTTACACAGTTGGCAAAGTTGAGTTGTTTTGGATGGCTTTACTGCCAAGCATAATTTCTTCTGAGCCCTAATTGTCGGGATAAACAATGTGTAACTGATGTGGTGGTATTCCTTTACTGTGAGCAATGAAAAGTTGCTGACTCTGAATATGTCTTTCATGGATATGTATTCTTTACTCTCAGCTGATACCAGAAGCAGAATGTATTCACATCAGGTATTCCATTTCCTCCTAAATTACATTTCATTCCTAGTAGTTTGGAGTGATTTTCAAGTCTTCAGTGTTTGAAGAACATAATTTCATGAAATGCTGCGATAAGGTTGTGTGACATTTGTTCTCATAATACCACTGGATCTGTTGGTTTTAAATATGCCTCGTGGTGAGAGACTTGATGTAAAAAGCTGATCATAACTATACAGGTGCTATACAATGCTCTTTTTTCTACCTGATAAAACTGGTCATGTATTTAAAGATAAAAGTTAGCTCTTTCCACATCATTTAACCAGCAAACACAATGTTACGGCCACCCTCTGATGGTGTCTTCACTTATTCTGTAGTAGCTCTTCCTGCTGGAAGTTCAAGTAACTCTTCAATACAGATCAAGATAGTGGTCCTAGTGGTCCTAGTAATCCTCAAACTACTGGTGTAAAGGATTACAGGGTGGGTGTGCCTGCTCTGCAGGAACAGAGCATCTGCAGAGACAGAGGTAGAAGACTTTGAAACGCAGTGTTCCCCTTTTAGGAAAGTGTCACACTAGAAATGGTAGCTTGTAGAAATACACTTCAGCTGTCAGAAGGCCTGTCCAGGGGGAAGCAGAACCTGACAGTCGTCTGGCTAATGTTTAGTTAGTTTCTATATTTGGACATTAAATTTCCATGTGTGCACTCAGGTGAGAAAATTAATCCTGAATTTATGTCCTAATTGCAAGAATGCACACTGCTGCTTCTATATCTGGTCCCAGTTTTCCCTGTTCTTGAGTTATAAGGATATGCCACTTTGTCCATGTCTTCATCTCCAAAATAGTGGTTGTAATACCTATGTGCTGGCTTTACAGATGAAAGTGCTAAGTTTTTACTGTACCTGGTATGAATAAAATTTTCCATTTATTTCAAATGCTTCTTTCCAACTGCTCTTAACTGTCAGAATGCCCTCAACTTGAAATCTGGTGCTTGTTCTTATTTCTCTTCAAACACCTGTAAGCAAAATCCATCCAGCTGTACATTAATTTAGAGCAAATGGCTTCTACTCTGAACTGCCCCCTAGAAAAGCCTTGGTCACTCCTGCTACCATAGCAGGAGTCTGCGAAAAGTGACTACCCTAGTCTAAAATTAGCATCTGTGATTATTCCTTAAGCATCTAAGGAAACACTCATATTTTTTATAGGTGTTGAACACCCAGGCATTTCCACTGACGTCAGGAGGAACTTCTGTCTATTTTGCACCTCCGAAAATCAGCCTGCTATTTTGGCACTCACAGAAAGGCTTAACCATCTAGCATTAAGGGATATATTTTTTTAAACTCTGTTTTATATTTAATCTTGGCACCAGTGTAGCTTTTCACTGCTTGCAAGACTTAAGACATCACACTCTTCAGTATGAAGAAATCTGGTACCCAGCTGCACTAAATACAAATTAAAAAAGAAAAAAAAAAAAAAAAAAGAGAGTGTGTAGCTTTGGGGTATTATTTAATCTAGAGGAGTTTCTTTAGGCTATGGCAGACATCCGTAGTCCAAGTTCATCTCCACCTGGGCTCTGGAGTGTAGTTCTACCATACGTTTTCTTTGGCAGAGCAGCTGACCACCTTCAACTCTTCTATCCGTAGACTTCCAGCCCCCTTCATTTGTTGGTACAGTATCTTCTGCTATATACCAGATAACTGATGAAATTTGAAGCAACCCTCCCTGCTCTTACTACTTCTTAATCCCAAGTCATTTCAGTAATGCAGTTTGCAGTGCAGCCACACAAGCAGCTATATCTGTGCATGTACATATTATGTATAATGTACTTTTCATCCATCTGGCATTAATATTAAAAGACAAACAAAACACCATACATGACCCTGAAGTTTTCTTCATTTCCTTTTTGTCTCTGGCCTTCATTTCCTTGATTGAGCCTAAATCCCAGCATGGCTCCTGTTCAGAACAGATATGCTATAAACAAAGAACTGTGTGTTTAATTGACAAAGCAGTTTGCTTATCACAAACACTGTACTGTCTAAACCACAGGTGTTTCTGCTTTCAGCAGTTACAGCCATAATTGTTATTTATCCATCTATTCTTAGCTAAGTGCTTGATAACAGGTTACTTAGTTAAATTTCATATTCATATATAATCAGGCCATCCAAAGATCCCAAGTATTGTTTTGCTTTTTGTTCTGTTTTAAAGAAAAGCTCACTATTTTAGGAACCTGACTGTCACTTTTAAAAATTATTTAGGACCTCTGGAATTTTTCTGAAAGTCTGCTGGCTTACGGGATACTTTAAATTAGAAAATGTTACTCTATAGCTAATGCCTCATTAAAAAAACACATTAGAGCTTAATCAACCCAATATGTTTAAGTAGTATCTTTAACAGCAGCAGTTACCAAATTGCTTAAAGAACAGATTCTTAAAACTAACATGAAATCACAATTGAATATTTTTTTAAATCAACCTTTACAATAGTAAAGAAATTAGCACAGATGGATGATATGCTTTGTATAGTGAGAAATATTGCATTAAGGAACCTGGCTAATGTGCCATAATTGGGAATTAATGCATGAGGTTTTTTTTTTTATTATTATTTTTTTTAATAATCTTTTTTTTTCTTCTCATAAGACTTTCAACTGAAAACTTAGTTCAGATTACAAATGAAACTGAATTTGGTGATCTTCAACTGTTCCACATAGACAACATTTACTGTGTAAATATCTTGGTGCCTGACTGTTGACATACTTTTCCCATCATTTATTGGTATCAGGGACTTAAAAGATGTGTGTGTGGAATTGAAAAAAAACCCCAACCTCTCAAAACTTGGTTTAGATTTCTCAGTCAGGAGACATACTTTTCTCAGTAGGGAAGTATTTTAAAGAATGTTGATAAATTGGATAGGAACATACTTTTATTCCACTCTGATTGACTGTATTGACCAATTTTAAATGGATTTACTTACTCACCTGGCAATGTAGTATATAATTACTGGATAAAGATAGCATGGTGAAGAAAATCAACAGAGAAAGCAAGGGAAAGACATTTGGAAATCCAGTCAACTAAATCCTGGATTAGCCTACTTTAATTAATCCTTCTATTTCCAGAGGGCATACCTTTAGTTCCTCCCATACTATAATGTGTCAGTGCTTCTTTCATCTCATCCTCAATAGTATTTAGTAATTTAAATATGCATCTGCTGAAACAAAGAATGTTACTATCTGTGGTAGTTCAGAAGCTCTTGGGAAACCTGTAGGGTACAGCTGGTGGGAGAAGGACCCAAGACTGGAAAGGAGAATGGAAGATGCGATCTTTTGATAAGAAGGTTTGTTTGGCACTCATAGGGTAGTGGTAACGCATGTGCTTTGTTTAACATACTTGAGAGAAAGCCCCAGGCAGTATAAAGGGCACAGACATCACCTTTAAAGCACACCTGCAGATCTGTCCCTTGCAGATCCACCACAGTATTCAAGACCCTTTTTTGCATTACCTGTACTTCATTTTTAACTCTCCACAGGAAGAAGCAAATATAACAGATATTATACTTGTGTTCCATAATAACGAAGAAGTGGCCAGTTGGAAAAGAATATAGAGGGAGAGAAAAAACAGGAAAATGACTGGTCTCAAACCTTTTACCATTGCTGAAATAGTTCCCTCCAGACCTGTTGGCATTTTTACTGTGAATCCGTTTCTGAAGATGCCTTCTAGTTTGTTGATAGACATGCTGAGCATGGGAGGTGGTGCTCCAGAATGAACTCCTTCTGAGTCATGTAGAAAAGAGTGAATTTCTTTTCACTATAACCGTTCAACTTTTCATTGGATCTTTTGGTCTCATAACATACTAAATACTCTTTTCCTTGTGCTTCTTAGTTATTCAGTAGCTAGATAAAAAAAATGTGCCTTAAATATGGCTCTTTGTCTAACTAATGTTTACAGTGAGACCTCCCAAATATCACTTTGCTCAAAAGTGATCCAGAGAGCACCAGAATGCCAAATAGCTCACTGTTCCATTAATTGAATATGGCTTCCAGAGTATCAGGAGTTGTCTTAATTTTGGTCACTCAAGGTCTGTATCTAAAAACTTAGAGAGAGGAAGAGAGGATGCATGGAAGAGATATGTTTGGGAACATGTTTCAGTACGTTGGAGTTTCTAACAGAACCTATACACTTCATGCTTAAGCCTCTCTGCTTAGGTCCCTAGTGTCCTACCTGATAGGTATCTTTTGGACAGCACTTTGAGATATAAATATGTATTTCTGTATAAATGCAAAGATGCAGTCTTTATTGCATGACTGATGGAGTCCATTAAACTTTTATAAAAACATACATTTCTTTGCTGCACTCAACTTTGTACAATGTTGTGGCAAATCTATTTTAATGCTCTGCCAACTGGGTGCGAACTGATTTATTAGTAGGTATGCACTGTAAAGTTCTGTGGTGTCAAGGGATCAGGAATGCTGTGTAAGATACTAGTTGCTATAGCCATACCCCTTTAGGCTGCAATGTCAGAATTACTTGCTTTTATAGTGTAAATTCAAGCTCTGCAAAGTGCAGTGCATTGGAACAGAGCATATTTGGTTAGCATGCTCTAAAGTTTGGTTACTCTATTAGAGGAGAATACTGCTGTGCCATGCACATAGCTGGCAGTCCTCAGAGGTTCGGAGTGGATCCCGCACACTCCCGGTCACGCTGTGGGGTAGTGCTGTGTCTCTATCAAAAAGGCACAGGTCCTTGTGGGCGATGGTTCTCTGTTTCTGCAGATTTCAGTAGGAGACATTTTGAAGGGCAAAACTGGAAGTGTTGCATGTTAAAAGAAAAAAAAATCTATCATGAACTGTTCACTGTTAAATTATTGAATGCTAGAAACAATACAGCCTATTGAAAGAGATCGACATGTCCATAAACTCTTCCTTCGAGGGAAATACAAGAACAATACCTGAAAGGAAAGGAAAACAAAAGCCATTGACCAAAAAAAGATTATTCAAAACTGCATTTGTATTGTTCCTTTAGCCCTTTTTTTCATTTGTTTTTGTTTATAAAACTTCCAGTTAAGAACTGTGTTCTGAATATGCTTGGTCCGCAGATACTTTTTCACCTATATTTGTTTTTTGAGGCATGTGAAATAGGTTTTTCACTTGCTACAGCATTTTAATTTTGCAAAACATACCTGAGACTGTAACATACTGCAGTCACTCAATTTGAGAGATGAACAGAGCCCTTGTGAACCTGCATTTTGAACAATCAGTCCACAGGGCATATTTACATCTCACCTCTACGGTGAGGTAAAGATTTTGGACAGATGCGTTAAGAGGTTTTGCTCTTTGAAAGGAGTTGTACAAAAAGTGGTGGAAGAGCAAGGACCCAGATGCTGACTCTTTATTCACTGTCTGTCTTTTCACTCTCAAGAAAGCAATTTAATAAGGGAGTTATTATAACTCAGAAATTTGTTAGTAGTTTGAGAACTTTATGTTTATTCACAGATTATATCATTTATTTACCATTCTGCAGTGCTATTTTTGTACCTTGAGCATTTTAATGCATTGAATAATGGTAAGTAATAAAAATTCAGAGGTATTAATTCTGTTATGACAAGGTATTAACGTACCTGTTGTTTTACATAAAAGGAAAAGCGTCATCAGAAAGGAAGTGTATAACTGCAATGATGTCATGCATATTGTTATTGAAGTGTATAACTGCAAATGATGTCATGCATATTGTTATTGAAGTGTATAACTGTAAATGATGTCATGCATATTGTTATTGAAGTAGGATGGAAGAAGATGAAGAGGTAAGATCATTGCAAACAGCAAGGGATTGCTCCCCATTACTCCAGCTATCTAGAATTAATTATTCAGGGCTGCTGTAGGACAGCAGCTGGACGTTGCCATTTGGACAAGAAGTCTTTTTTTTCAAGGATTCATGCATATGATGTGAATGAACTGTATTGCAAAAATAGTCATTCCTGTCCAAGAGAAAGCTGACTTGCAAACCTCTGACCTTTGTCACTGCTTAGCAAGGTGGTGACAATATTAATTAAAAGTCTCAGTTTTGCGAAGCCTTCTGAGTGGAATATTCTAATAGCTCCTGTCCCCCAACTCATGATGAAAGATAACCTTGTACTGAAGATGGACTTTTAATTTATTGGTTGGGGATGTGTGGCTGGGGGGAACCTTTCACTTTTAGGTCAATGTTTTGAACCCAGGCCAGGTGAATAAGTGACAAGGTTGCTAACGCAGGCTGTTTGGTAATGTCTATGAGGTGAGTTGTACTCTCAGTTTAGCTCTCAGGGGGACAGATGTCCCCATCACTTAAACCACCAGAAATGGCAGCTTCATTGGAGGTGCCCAAAACTGACCTTATTAGTGAGACGTAGGGACAGTGACTTTTCATCCTAGAGGTGAAAGCTGTAACAATTTCTGTATGTGAAAATGCTTTCTCAGGTTGCATCTGTGGGGTTACTCACAGTCATTGCTATTCTTAATAGTTCCCTGAGCGACTTCTTTCTCCATACTGAAGTGGCTGGCACATGCCGTAATTCACTAAGAGTTTAAGGAGGGAAGGATAACTAGCATCCAACTAGATTTACAGTAGTAGGTAACTAGTTTATGCTAAACAGCTAGCTTTGATTTTTAAACATAGAATTAGCTTTGGATGACTGAGAACAGATGCTGAAGGTGTTGGTAACTGTTATGTGTTGCTTTCCAGCTGTTCACAGTAGGCTCTCATTTTTATTAGTTTTACAGTTATTTATTTGAAAGGTATTTATAGTTTTGTCAACTTTCAAATCTTTCTTGCTAATGCTTCTTGATTGGGCTTTTTTTCAGGGTAGTGTTTGAGCACCTCAAAAGCAATGGCAAATTTCCCCTCACAATAGTGCTGTGGGATATGGAGGGTTTATTATTCTCATTATCCTTGAATACAGAAGTGTGACACTTAAAAGTACTCAGCTGTGGCTAATATCTACTCCCATCGTTGTTAAAAGCTTATAGTCCTGTAAAAGGAATCATGGGTCATAAAATGCTCGGCATTTAGGACAAGAAAAGCATTTTTAAAATTCCTGTCTTAAATGACTCAAAGGCTGTCACAAAGTTGGGGAGAAGACACAAGTGTCATGATCTCTTCTCCAGGGTCATAATACAGACCTCAGGAAATGTATGTATCCATAGAAGAGATCATTGAATCCATTATCTATTTAATTTTATGTTTAACTTTCTGTGAACACTCTTCTGTTGACTTGAATCTTCTTTCCCTCAATCCCATTACATTTCTTCAGCTTTATTTCTTTATTATTCTCTGTCTTCGCCCTTCTGCTTTCTTCTTCTCCAATATCCTTTCCTTCAATATTAAATTTCTTGTTGCTAAGGGAAATTAGGGAGTCATATGAAAGTAGGAGAGGGAAATAGAGATGACTGCAGAAAGAACACAATGACAGAAACAAAATTTACAGCTATCTGCTGCATGCCAAGTGCTTGGATTCCTAAAGGGGAGTTGTTTTCTCCTGAATGACTTCTTATTTTGTAGTCTTTGGCTAACATATTTACCAAAGTTTTAGAGCTTCTTAGACACAGAATCTGGAAGGAAAAAGAGTTGTCTTGCGTATTCTCCCTTTTCAAGACTGCAGTGTAGGTGCCATTGAGAATGGGAGTCTTCCGTGAACGTCATAGAAAGTGTGACTGGAAGAATCTGGGAAAGCACTTATTCCATTCCCCTACATTCATGCAGAAGCAAATATGCTCATGACGTTCTCAACACATTTATCTAACTTGTGTTTTATGATGTCCAAGAGGAAGGATTGCACATTTCCCCAGCCAATCTCTTCCAATGCTTCACTGCTTCTAGAGTTAAAAATTAATCTAAATCTCCCTCACTGTTCAAGCTCATGACTATCTTAAGCTCTGCCTTCAGCGAGCACAGAGAACTGATTTATTCTCCTCTCTGTTGTGACTTCTTAAATGTTTGAGACAATTATTACTTTCTTTTCAGACTTCTCATGATTAAACCTGTTCTATATTTTTCATAGATGAAATTTTCTAGAATTTTGTTCTTTTCATGGCTGTTCCATGGATTCTCTCCAACTGGTCTATATTATTCCTGAATTTTGTGCCCAAAAGAGGGGACAATATTACAGCTAATCCCTTTCTACCACTGAGGAGACTGGAAGAAATACTTCAGATACTAATACACCATTCTTCTGCTTAGACAGTCCAATACTGTATTTGCTTTTTATATCAGTGCAACATTTTAAAATCAGGTTAGGTTGTGATCCACTGTTATTCCCAGATCCTCTTCTTCAGTACTACTGCCTTGCCAGTAGTTCTCCATCCTGTGTTTTTTGCCATTATTTATTTCTAGAGCGGGGCAGTACTTGAGACTTCTTGCTAATCTGCATCCAGCCTTCTTCAAGTCATTTCACTCATTTGTCAAGGTTGGTTTGAGCTGTAGCTCTGTCATGAAACATGCATACAGACCCATCATTTTGCTGTCATTTGCAAATGTTATAAGCATAGACTTTATTCTGCCATCTAAATGAGTAAGTGTAGTATAGGAAATACTTCAGGGCAGATTCCTACAGAAATATACTTCATAAGCCCCTGGACTTAGTGGGCCATTACTCACCATTAGTAGAATAAAATCTCTGACATGCTAAACACTTTTTTAAAAATTTTGTTTTCATATGGTTTTGTGTTTAGTTTTTCTCTTGTATAAATACCTCTCTGCTGTTGCAACCAGCTTAGTTATGTGATGTAAAAGAGATCTGTTTCTGCAGAGTCCTGGTGGGGGGGACCTTTAAAATACTCTAGTTTAGCTAGTGGCATTAGGACAAATGGCTAAAGTTTAGATAGGCAAAATCATGAGGGGCGGACTTGCATGTACCTAAATGCAGGCTTAGAAAGGCAGTACAACACAAGTTTTTGCTTTTTTGTCCTTGGAAGTTTAATTTTTTAAATATAAGATTGGATTCTGCACAACTTGATGCTACTTGCCTAGGGAAGTTTCCCACTTCTGCAGAAATAAAATATGCCAAACCTTTTATCACCCGTAAGAGTGTGTTTCTCCCTTTATTATTAAATTTACCACATGTAAATTTACCACAGACCACTCTGGTCTGCTTAGTGATAGGAATGTGTTAAAACATATTCAGAATTGAAAGAACACACCAGAAATAGACAGTAGGGTGATGGTCTTTTTTCCTGACAGTTCCTTTGTCTTTCCAGAACCTTTACCCTAACAAACTGAGTAGGTTGTAGTTGTATTGTAGGAATGGGTAAAGATATCTTGCAGTTTTTATAATACAAGGTAAAACCATGCCCATTCTTTTACTAAAGATCTTAATTTCATTCTATTTCTGTGTTATTTTTCTGAACAGGGTTCTCTTGTTTGAGTGATTCTTGAAATTCCAGAAAAGGAGAGTAGATTTGTCCTACAGATCCTGTACATGTTTTAGTCTCAAATGGAATTGTAAACATTGCATGTTTTTCTAAAATATCAATGTTTCAGATTTTTAAAGCAAGTTTAAAGTAGGCAGAATTATTTTAAACTGATAAAAATACATAAGCAGACAATCCTATGGGACTGCACATATTTTGAGAAGTCATGTATGTGGATCATACAGATGCTTGCTGCTGTAAAACTTTCATAAATGGGTAATGAACGGTAATAAAAAAGGAAGGAGCTTCCTTCAGGGATCAGAGCTGTTGTAGCATCATACCAAAGGTCCATTAGAGTCCTGAGCTGTGTGAAGACTTACATATATTTTTGTGCTTAAGACTGATGCTTCTCTCTCACATGTATAGATGGGCTTAGGTGCCTGAAAACTTCTCTCTTTTCTAACTATCTCAGGTGATCCAATAAAGATATTATCTGCCTGCTCCTAATAAACCTGGAAATATTTTAACTGTGTTAGCCCCTCGAAAGACCTTGTGAAACATCTTATCTTCCTTCCTTTCCTTCATGTTCTTCCCTTAAGAAAAAAAAGGCTGAGAAGAGGACAGTGCATGCAGAGAGCCATGCTGAGTTTCCCATACATCTTGCTGCCTTCTGAATTTTTCTTCTATTTTAGACCAATGGGAAGACATAACCTTTCTCTGGTTTCTCCTCAGAAAGGAAGAGCTAATGTCACTCACTTTATAACAAAAGGCTCAATAATCTTCCGGACATTTCTTGGGGTTCAGCCTTGCCAAATTATTCTTGAGGGGATATTTACAGGCTCTGATTTGTTGTTGGTTTTTTTTTGTTGTTTTGTTGTTGTTGGGGTTTTTTTTTAGTTGTTGTTGTTAATAGTGAATCCTGTAAAACAGACATGCAACCATTGTTAATAGTGAATCCTGTAAAACAGACATGCAACCATTCAGTGCTGGGAGGGAGCTGCACGTTTTACAGGAAACCCTAGACTCACAAAGGATTAGGCCACCTGCTTTGTAAGCACTGAGGTCTCCCCAGGCTCTTCCACGCAAGCGAAATGCAGAATGCTAGCAAGATGTGCAACGTCCTGGGTGGTGAATGCACCCCTTTGACAATGTCTCCTGTGAATGGTAAAATTAAGGAACTGGGGTGAAGTTCCCTTAGCTACTAGAGCAGTATGCTAGCATAGCATCTTTGACACCATCTGTTCAGCTATATAGATGGATGTGCTGGAGCAGGGAGGGCTTTCCCCAACTTTGGATTTGGAGACCTTGTGATGGAGCTTCTAACTTCTTTGTGAGATGGTTCTATGCTATCCTTTCTGTTGTTCCCAGGAATTTGACTGTGACATACTGCCTGTGATTTGCGGGTTTCCTTTTAATGGCCTTTTGGAACATACTCAACATTTCCGCTACCTTAGCCTTCATGGCATCCTTCACCATACTTTCTTTGTGCTTTATTCGAGCTGTTGCCGAGCTCTTGTGTGTTTAGTGTTAAAATCCCACTTTGCCTACCAAGGGATCTGGTGTAATCAAGCAGTACTGGTGATCCACCTCTCCTGTTAGAGATACTCTAGTTATTTTACTGACACGTACCAATTCATTTAGGCTTCTACTGCAAGGGGAAATAAGAGCAAGGGGACAAGTAATAATAATTCAAACCAACAAGTAAGATGTAAGATTTGATTTATTTTTAATTCCTAACACTATACTAATGCACCTAATATACTAAAAGTATAGCTGGTCTAGATGTTCTAGGAACATCTGAAAGATGTCATGTGTAGTCATTGGTTCACATCAAGCTAGTTTATAAAGTCTGAGCAATTTTCTGCTGTGTTTCACCTTCATTCCCCTTCTTTTGGGAGCAGAATTAAAGTTAAGAGAATGAGGGTCAACACAGACTGTATCCCCAGCCCAGAGAAAAGCCCTGATTCTGCAGGCAGAACACTGTATGGACACAGGAGCTAGGAGATCATGTTGCAGGTTCACAACTTATATTTTTAAAATTTGGATAACTGACAGATGGGAAATTCTTCAAGAGGAAGCCTCAGTCTGGCCTAGTGGGAATGTTCTGGCAGAGCTCCTTCTGTAACACCCTTGCCATGCGCTCAGAGCCCAGTAATGTCCTGTATAACTACAGAGTGAATCACTGCATCCCATTTAGCCTTGAAGTAATGAAGACCCTCAGCTAGCACAAGCAGAGAGGAAAAATACTTTAGAAGAAGCAGTATAAAGCAGTTGTTAAGAAACAACTCTATCAGACTGAGATAATTAAGGATAACACATATGTATGTAAATAAATGTATTGACTGTTTATATTTGAAGTTAATTTTCTTCAGATATGTTCTCCTGCTCTGGGTATTAGAATTTAAAGTCCAGTTAAAATGAGTTGTGGTTCTGCTTTACTTATCAGACACAGGAAATATTAAATTTTCTATTCACGCAATATGTTTTGTAACTTATAGGTTAAAATTGGATTTTATCTATATTGTCTTATGTATATGTTACAGAAAGGCTAGAAACTCAAAACCCAAATGATTCATGTGGGCCAGAAGCCTTGTACAGACAAACAGACACATGCCTTTTGAAATCAGTATTATTTTTTAAAACTTGTGAATATAGTAGACAGAATTTGATTTGAGTTGGAGACAGTGAAAGGCAGCGTTAACCTTTGTTGTGAGAAATACATACTAAATAGAATATGGGTCTCCAGTCCTTTATTGGGCTTGATCCACTTCCCAATTTCAATTCTGAGCACAAATAAATGAATCTTCCTGAACTTGTGGAGTAGCTCTCCTGTACCTGTCCCCATGTGAGTTATGCTGCTGTTTTGCTGATATACATTTTGGACTCACTGTGGGTGCCAAACTAGAAATTACCCTGTATCTTCAGCAGGTGGAACAAGTCTTGTGACCCCCTGACGAATAACAGTATTGGAGAGGGTAGTACCTGGTGCTTTCTCAGTTCTCTGTATCCCCGTTATCATCTACATGTATGAAACTTGTTATTACAGCATCTTGTTTTCTGGCTTTGAAACACTATCAAAAGCAAGTTATCATTACACTTGCATAACAGGGACATGTGAGCTTTCTCAGGAGTTTGGGAAAAATTGAGCTCTCAGAGATACCACTTTTTGCATCCAAGCACGTCCTTCATTGCACATGTGCAAAAATACTTGCACAGAGCAGGCGTACTCTTATTTTTTAGCATTAAATGCAGTTGATTGATAATTCGTTAGGGATAGCTCCTTTTCCTGCCCCTTGGTTGCAATTCTACTTGTCAAGGGCTTGCAAAATTAAGTGGCCTGAATAAATTACCAGGTAAGGCTTTGTTTTCCCCCAGGTACACACTTTGTCCTCACAGATCTATCAATCCAAATTGCAGAGAATATGCTATTGGCAGTCTTCACAGTAAGGCTAAGTGGGCACAGAACATCAGCTGTGCTCCCTTTTCTGGAGTTAGCTTTTCCAGAATAGACCTGTGACAGCAGGAGGCAATTAACAGTGCATTAAGAGAACATTTACCTGTGGGACTGCAAACTGCCTTCCTGCCCTGCATCCCCTCTTCTGTGGTCTCTCATCTAAGAATGTCAGCAAAGTTTCTTTTGTAGTAACAACACTGGAAAGGAGAAATGTTATTTATTTATTTCTTAAATTTGTAGAGCCACCTATTGTAAATAAATTCTAAAAAGAAATGTCTAGCTTTCTAGGCACTTGTTTATATCCCCCCCCGGTATTCAGCTTGGTGCCTTCAGTCCTGCCTTGCTTCTGTGGGCAATCTGATACTCTAAAATGTACAGTACAGCTCAGCAGAAAAAGGAATTTGCTTTGTCTAAGTCATTTAATAGCTTTTAAATCCCAGTGGATTACAAATTTGCAGGGTACTATATGCTGGCTGTATTTTGATCTCCAGGACTTAAACGTGCTTTGAATTGTTTCTTAATAACTATGAATAGAACTGTTAAAGCCAAAGTAGTGAGAACAAGTGGTATCGCAATAAAAGTAGAAGGATGAGGGTTAAATAAAATATGGATTGTGGAAACTGTTAAAATTTGCAATTTTTGCAATAGCTTTGATACAGTCACTTATGGATTGCATCACTGAAATATAGTAAACACTTCCTTAAGTAGCATTCCTATAACCATGTTTAGTCCTAGGAAATGAAGCTTGTTTGGGAGGCACCAAGCTATGAAGCCATATGCTGAGAGTCTGCTCAACACTTTCCATGAGGCACAAGACAACTGCCACAAGGGGATAGCACCTTTTCATGACCTAGTGCACTGGTAAAACTGAAAGCTCTGAGAAGCCGTAGTTTAGAGAAAAGATCTAAATCTTTTATTCTACATATAGAAGAGAATCTAAATTATCTAGATATAGATAGTGTAAACAAAGAATCAGTACACAGTGGAGTGCTTCAGCAGAACATGTAATCTCCTGAATGTAGGCTTTGCAGGTAACCCCAAGTTTATCCTTCAGAATGCTAAAATGTCAATCACAAACTCCAGTCCTACTGGGAAGAATCTTAAATAACCTACAGATATAAAAAACAGTCCATGAAAGGAATGACTGTCATCAAACTATTTCTTGAAAACAGCTTGACTCAGCAGTCTTAGCATCTTTTCCTTGTTTATATCATAGCAATGAAGACACTGTTTAGTGTCTTCATAAAATGAACAAGATTGAGAAGAGAGTTTGTGTCTCAGCAAATTCAGTTCTGTGAAAATATCTCTTTTCAAGAGAAACTATTTAAATTATTTGAAAACTTTGAGATCTTTGGATAAAACTTACGTTTTACACCAGTGGCATCTGGTAAGATGAATCGGCTGTTGTAGAGGCGAAGTAGAGGACCACAGTGAGATTAGAGGTAGACAAAATTCTAATTTGCTTTTTTATATATATGTATTTATATATGCATATATGAGCTGAGAAGTGACAAGTTCCATTTCTTCTTAAGAAACTACTTGAGAAAGAGCTTTCTTCACAGTAGGAATCAGATTGGTATTTTAAAACTACAGAACTGGTGGGGTTGTTGCCATTAAACTCTTAATTAAATGAAAAATGGGGAAAACTCATTTATTGGAGTGGTACAAGGTCAGAACATTCACCATAAATGTTTAAAAGAAGAGATGGAAATGGCTGAGGTTTTTCTCCAAATTCCTCTTTGACTTGAGCATAGTATGCTTGGAACAATAAGCTTAATTCATGAAAGGCTTGTTCATTTAGTCGTTCAGCTTTCTCATATTTATTGCCAAGTTGCCATGCAAGGTTCATGTGCATTTATCCTTGAGTGCTTTCAGCTGTTTTTTTTTTTCCTGTATTACCATAATATTGCTCCTTCCAAGGATGCTTGTTAGAATTTTTAGTATTTGCAAATGACTTAATGTGGTGCTAAGCCTTTTTAGATACTTGTCACTAAAACAAGATACTGCTTGAGGCAGACAAATTAGCCTTATAAACTAGATCCTAACCCCATAACGATCCAAAGCAAATACCATCCTAAGACTCCATCATGTTGAGACCTGAGGGCAGAGGTGCCTAGTATCTATGTTATGATGCTTGGTACACTCTTGTTTCGGGTCTCCCATGAGCTCAGTAAAGCTAGTTACCTTAAAATGAGGAATGATTAATCTTCCTGAGTGCTTTTCAAGCTAACATCCCTTTATTAAAATAGATGTACTTGCAGAGATGCTTCAGCTGCAGCCATACTTACCTCCATCCACACACAGGACAACTTTCTTCTGCCTCTGCCTGCAACTCATCCTCTGCAGGTCAACAGGACCCCCTGCCCAGAACCACTTCCAATTCTATCTTCTCTCTCCCCCTTCCCCTGCGTATCTGGAATTAGGGAATTCACTGTACAGCTCCCCCATACCCATCGCACTTCCTGCTTCTTCCTTCCAGTTGGGTGGGAGGAAACACTAAATTTTTAGCAAACTGCTCCTTGTCACAGCAGGAGCTCTGAGAAAAGAGCCCAGCAAGCTGCACATAAATTCTTCACATAAATTCACTCAAACACAACAACAATCAAAAAGTAATTCATTAACAGAAAGTTGCATTTTTGAGAATAAACCATTTTTGAAAATTCGATCCATATGCTCTTAAGGTATGAACCCTGTATAGAATTTACAAGATTCAGTTCCAGGGAAAGTTTTCACCTTCATCTACTAGCCTTTCTTATTCTGTTTCTGGGAGATCAGAAATCAAATAGTCTAAAAAAACAGGCAAGAAAAAAAAAAAAGGCCAAAGGAAATTTCATATTATCAATGGGGATTTAGGGTATATTTTATTTTTTAAATTATTTACTTCAGATGTTTTTACAACTATGGTAATTTGAAATAGCAAAAGAATTCCAAGTATGTGACATTTTTAGGTAGGTGAAATCTAACTTACCAAAATGTATGGGCTTGTTATACCTAGAGTTATACCTGGTGAAATACCTAGTAAATACAAACTTTATATAACTTAATATATATTTTTATATAATTAGTATATATATATTTATATATATTAAGTTTATATATATAAACTTGCTTTATATATCTTAACAGACACTGAAAGGCAAGGAGAATTTGTCAGAAGGCTGAGAAGCAATGAATATTTGAAAACAGACTAATTTTCACTACTAAATTTTATAGTAGCCAGTGTTTTGATTTCATTCATACAAAAGGTAATGTGTATGTGACCTCTGTAGATCAACGTAGTTAGTTCTGCTTTTTATATCTGCAAGTAAAAGCAGACTTGGTTGTTCTCCATGGAGAGAGAAATCTCATGGTTGCTTTTGTGACTATTTTTGTCCTGCAAACTTAAGTACCTGCATAGTTGTGGTAGTTTTCTGAAAATTATACAACACAGTTTAAAATTAACACCCTTGGTAAGGCAGGCCATATCTGCAGGGGCTGAGTGTGAAACCTCTGCACTTGAATTATTGTAAACTTTCAAAATCCATTGTAATTGTCCATGTTTTCAGAAGGTGTTGTTTCTCACTGTGGTTACAAGTAGGAGCAGATGCCATTTTGCTAGTATCCTTGCTGTGTGAGGTCTCTTCAGTTACTTCATCCTAAAGAGTGCTCTCACAACCTCCCGCCTGTGGGAAATGCATGTTCCTTGTCCCTGACATAGATAATCTGTGTAAGAACTGTTTATCACGGCATGAATTCAAGTAGTACAAGTTTTTGCTTGATATTGCCTACATTTACTGTCACGCAGCTTCCTTTATATCGTATCAAGCTTTTCAGGAAGAATGTCTAACAGGTAAGTCCCAACATAAAATTATGTACTCATAAAATGTTAAATATAGTAATAACTATTAGGCAAATTTTACCTTTATGTGTAGATCTTTTTTTGGGATGCATTTATGAGCAGAATCTAGCAAAATATTGCTTCTAATCAAGCAATGCTTTGCATCTTCATGAACACCTGGGATAAGAATATTGAACTCAGCAACATGTATAAAATTAATGGGAGTTGGACATCCAAATTTCTAGGGCAGTAGTGAAAATCTCAGATGCAGTGTTTACTTAGATGGCTTAGCAGTTGTTTTGGAAAATGCTTTGTTGATAAGTTGTTTTTTTTTTTTTAATTACTATTACAGACGTTTACAGCCTGGTGCAATTCCCACCTGAGGAAAGCAGGCACACAGATTGAGAACATTGAGGAGGACTTCAGGAATGGCCTCAAACTGATGCTCCTCTTGGAAGTTATCTCAGGTTGGCTAAAATAAAGTTTGCTCTTTATTTACAGCACACTAAATGAAACACTCTTAAAAGAACAAAAATTGTTAATAATGCAAAACAGAGAATACAAACTAAGTAAGCTGAAAAGTGAGCGATGAAACACACTGTAAAACAAAAGGGAGGGAAAAAAAGCTCCAAAATCTTCTGTTTTGTGCTTTTGTTCCAGGGTATCACTGTGTATCAATGGATCACTGGCATCACAGTGTTGTTGCACAAACCAAAAACATTGAGGACCTGGTCTTAATCCCTAACAATTAGAAAGGCTTTACAATTAGGTCACAAATTAATTGTACTCCACTTTTATACTAAAAGTTTTGGGTTTTTTAAAAATTATTTTATTGGAGCAAGCAATGCTTTGAAAAGCGAGTGCCTAAAGCAAAACTAGATCAATATTTAGTCACAAGAAATATTTCTTATTTTTCAGAAAAGTGGAAGATCCAAGAACTGTTTTTGACTAACTGATGTAAACTCATTATGTCACCTGTTTTATGTGTTATTCAGAGGGGCAGTTGCCAAGGTATACTTAGAATGCCCCTGAATTGGAAGGGAATAGCTCAAGTTACAGACACACAATAAAGGTGAAAAAGGGCAAGACGATTTTTAAGACAGTTTAAATTTTTACTGGAGATCTCAGTGGGGAAAGAAGGTCTTCAAATGATCACTCTTCATGAAATGGAGAGTCGTATTTTCAGAAATTATTCTTTGTGATCAATTGAAAAGGTAAGTTCATTCAAACACATCAGCCTATGCTCTGATATCAGCTGCTCTGCTGTACTGGATGAGGTTGTGGAAAGCCATTGTTCTTGGTCAGGTGGGGAAGGATGCTAGGGCTAATCTGCTGGATAGAGTCCAGCCCCTCTTCACAGTCAGGCAGGTAAGCGTGATGAGTTCTGGGAACATCTGCCTTCTTAATATTCAGCTACTGTAACACAGACAGTAGCAATGAACCAGAAGCTGAGTAGGAGGAAGCACTCTACGTACCTTCCAGATGTTTAGGGCAAACATAAAAATTTTAATCTGGTTTTACTGCTATATCAGAAAGATCTAAGTCAGATGTTTCAACATTTGTATTTTTTCTTCAGGGTTTGGTTCAAAGCCATTTGACATTCTTTCAGAAAAATCCTTGTTAAAATAACTGCTAACTTTTAGGCAGTGTTCAGGGCACATCCACTCTTGAGTTCTATCACAGGTGTAGGTAACAATAACCACATTAAATTTATTATTCTGCAGGAGAAAGACTACCGAAACCAGACAGAGGGAAGATGCGGTTCCATAAAATTGCAAATGTCAACAAAGCTCTGGATTATATTGCCAGCAAAGGAGTGAAACTTGTGTCAATTGGTGCAGAAGGTATGTGACAGAGTTTGACAATGCACCTTACTTAGATCCTAGGCATTCACTCTGCAAAAGAGTCTGCCAGAGACCCTTGGCCAAGTAACACAGGCTGTTCTCTATATATGGGTGCCTCAAAAATCCCTCAATATAGATTGCTGACCTATATCTGTGAAAAGACGGGAGGTGGAAATTGGTGGGCATGTGGGGAGGGATTGGGGTCTAAATGGGCTGTAAGATTAGTTTATCTCCAAGGTTAAATTGAATTGTCTGTGTTTCAGTGGGTGCTCAGATAATGACTTCTTCTTTCAGTGTTATGTTTTTCCTATACATTATTAAAAATAAGTCCTTTAGAAATTTGGTTGGATTCTAGGGTGTGCTTTATCCAGTCTGGGATCTTTTTTTGTCTTCAGGAGATGTTATTCAGACAGGACAAAGGCTAACATCACTGCCAGGTGGCTGGGATCTATTCCCATTTTATTATGAGATTGACTGTGGATGGCAGCTGTGTTTCTAAAATTCAGATGTAGAGTTAAGGGAGTGATCAAAAGAAATTATGGTAGCTGGAAAGAGACTGAACAGATAAAGAAAGTGGGGTGGGATGTTATTTACTAAAGCAATAACTTTATTGTTCTGCTGTTCAGTTAGTTAAATATGCACATGCAGTTGGCTAGCTAAATGCTGATGTAAACTGGGCAAAAGAAGGCAGGCTCTCACTGCAAGTGAACCTGTGCCTCCTGTGAGATTCAACTGTTTAAGAAGGACAAAGGTCTGTCTAGATCTAGATGCTCCATGGACATATTTGCATAAGGCTTTGCACGGCTGTTACTATGCAAAGGAGTGATGTGGCTAGCATGATACCCAACTACTTTTGATTTCATAGCCTCAGTGATGTGCAGTGATGTGCTGTCCGTGCCGGGGCAGCCTTTAACATGTCCTTATAGCAAAACTCTGGCTGTAACCTCAATGTCATGGTGAGAAGTACTAGCTATATTCTATTCACACTGCTAGGCCTTTTTGGGTTTATGAGCCTTCTCTTCCTGTTTTCTGATTTCCCCAGGCTTATATATGTCCTTATTCTGGCTTCCAAACCTTAATCTCAGGGAGCTTACTGTAATTGTGGCTGGACCAGGAAAATGCATTAGGTGAGGTAGGGGCATCTGTAGAAATAATGGAAAGATCTATCAGCATTCATTGATTCCACAAGTTTGACGTAGCCTGCTTGGTTCCTCAAGTATCGTTCACCAAATGTATTTGATTTCTAGATCTAGCACTCCAAAATCCCAAGAAATAAGTGTTCTCTGGGCAGAGCATTTCTTTGAACTCACCTTTTATTCATTTGAGACTGAACTGGGTGGGCCATCTGAGTCCAAATCCACACCATCTATCTTTAGGTATGTAACAGAGACCTTTTTTGGGGACTATACCATCAGTGTGGAGAAACGGGCCATTCCTAAAGCTACTTCAGATCTCCAAAGAGCTCCACTGCATTTCAGAGGTGCCAAGTTCCCCCCATCAGTTGTACGGGCAGTCAGGGGCAGCTGGGCCCTTTACTCAATTAAATGAAGCAGGCTGGAAAAATGTGCTACTACCTTAAACCTCTGCAGTTAAGGTTATTCTGAGAGCATCATGGCATTGAACAGACAGCAGAGGGTACTGAAGAGACAATTTATGTGTGGCAATGACAATTAAGAATGCAGAAGCCTGTATGATAGGTGGTGCAGAAATACTGAAAGTACAGAGTGTGGAGCAAATGAATGGTAGTTTCTGTCATGTCATGCTGGGACTCTGAGGCTTCCCAGTGAAAACAAGAGTGTTGCAAAAGGCATGTCTTGTGAGATGGGGGAGTCATTCTCTGCGATCACAGTTTGCACAATGCACTAATGTTTGCACACCTAGGTTCTTCAAGCAAGGCTGGAGTATTTAAATTTAATCAGCAGCTCATACCTGCCCCTGAAAGGAGCTGGCCAGCTCTCTGCATTCCCATCTCCCTCATTTTGCCCTGCTTATTGCTGCTGGTCACTGCCAGGGTGCTCAGACTGGAGCAGTGCTTGAGCACTTTCTGTATCACCTGAAGGCAAAGCACCTGGGATAGCTCCGATCAGCCATTAAAACCATTTCAACTAACCCTGCTGTTCTCCTTGGCAGAGCTTCCAGGAGTTTAGATGTTCTGTGATAATAGGTAATTCCCTCTGGGAGGGAGGCAGGAACCTCTTCCAGCTTCTCAGCCAGTTGCTGCAAGGTGATGTCTGTCCATGAACTCAGTATTTATTTCTTCCTGCATGTAACAGCAGGCCATAGTTAGTAACCCAGATTAAGGTGATGTTCTTGGCTGTGCTGCAGGGGTTTACTGCCTGTTTCTGGAATTCTTGATCTGTAAAATGGAGGACTTAAAAGCAAAAATTCATTCATTAGCATTAAAAAAAATAATATTTAAATTCTTGGATGGAAGCACAAGAGAAAAATCTACTGCTACAGTCATAGCTTAGATGCAGAGAGGAACCTGTCATTGTAAGACATTGCAGTATGTCAACTATGGCTACTAGCACACATTAGATGACACCCATGTGGGCAGGAGCAGATAGATTTGTGTGCCTTCCACTCCTACTCTAAACAGGCTGAACACAAAGCCAGCTCTGGCCCAGACGTGCTTAGTGCCCTGTTAAGTTTACCACATCCCGTCTGCTAAATTTGTTACCTAAGGCACAGTGCCGTGCTGATGTAGCAATGCAGCATCACATCTGACTGGGTATCATTTCACAGTGTGGGACCTCTGGCACCAGGACGTGTTTAAAGAGTCCTGGTGCCCCCCTTGTCCTGCATACTTGCTCCCACACTTCACAGCCCTACCCTATCACTTGGGCTGACAACTGTTTCTGTAGCTATGCTGGAGACTGGATCAGTAATCTGATCTGCTTTTAAAACACACTTCACCTCTGTTTTATTTCTTTTGTTGCATTTTTCAGCGTTGTTGACTGGGCAGTCATAGCATGAAGATGGAATGAATGCCAGCAAGGAGGCAGAGCACAGGCTCCTTAAGCTTGTACTGTTATCGAAGTCCTTAACCTCTTAACTCACTGCCCCTGTGTGTGAGCATGGGGCATATGGGCTTGTCTGCACCCATCTGTTTTGTCATTCTCTGAGTTACATGGATGCTTGGAATACTTCTTAATTTCCAAAGCATGAAAGTTTTGTATTGAAGTCTGCTGAGGATCATGTTTTATTAGCTGACATGCTGAGTGGTGAAGAGCATGTAGGCCCAAGGGGACCAACTGGCATTTAGAATGGGGCCTCAAAACAAAGATTAAACTGTGATTCCTGTGAGACATCAGTACAAAGTTCAATTTAATACTTTTAAGGGGCCAGGGATATTCTTTAAAGCCATCATTATTGTTCTGAGGATGACTTCCTTGGGCTGTCTGTGGAGTTGGAAGAGAGAGGTGATCACCTTTAGCTGTGATGCTGAGCAGAAACCAAATTTAGCTACTCTGACCTGTCTTGTAGAAGAGTCTTTCTCTCCATTGTTGATGAAATGAGACTACAGAATCAAGAAGGTAAAGCAAAAGCTGTGAAAGTAGTCCTTATGAGCCATTCACAGTCCAGGAGTTAGAAGTTTTCCCTTAAGTTTTAAATAAGTGCAATAACTCCATTTGCAAGGTAATTGCATCCCTAATCAAATGAGCCGAGGTACAGAGAACCACAGAAGATAACTATCCTGTTAATGGGAAACACATCTGTATTGCTTTTCTGGGGAGGGGGAGAAATATTAAAGACCAAATGATCTATGAATCTGCTGCGAGAAGGTTAGAATAAATAAAAAAGTCCAAAGCAGTGTAAAAAAATGGAGCTAAAACATTTCAGAACTTGCCACGCTGTTTTGCTTAGCTTTTTCCCTAGGCAGTTTTTATCTTTTCCCCCTTCCCTTTCCCATCTCTCCTGTTCTCATAGGCCAGCAAGAATTTTTTTGCCCATAGAGATGTAGCTTTACATATGTAGGAACTATAGGTGTAGGAACTATATTCCTCCCAGAGCAAACAGGCAGTGTGGAGAAAATAATGAAGTCTTCTATTGACCTGTAGAGGAAAATTATAGGAATGAACCAGTATTTCTTCATCACTGATACTTTCAACATTTAGTTCACATCAAACTTTGTTTTCTTTCTGTTTATATATTTTTTCTTGTCTTTTATACATGTCTTTTTTTTGTATTTTATGCTAGCAGTAGATAATCAGAAACCAAAGCTGGCAAATAGCTTAAAAACTCTCCTGAGGCACAACACAGAAAATTCCCTCTCTTGCTCTTTCATTCTGTCTGTATGTACATACAGATATGTAAATCAAAATAACGATGTAGTGATTATGCAAATCCATGAATTGATTGCCTGACAATCAGCAATGCCTCTTGAGTATTTAAATTCATTTAATTTGCATTTGAAGAAATTCTTCTTTACTGTATGTACATATCAGACATCTGATCAAAATACAGTGAAATACTTGACCTAGGAGGAGGTAGCTACATGCCTTAATTGCCATTTGTTCTTTTTTTGGCTGAAAGAGTTTACTTTTGAGATTTGAAGTCTTTCAAGGCCAATAAGAAAGTAATAATTCATGGAAGGCAGGAAAAGTGAGGAAAGAATTCTGGAAAATTGGTGTAGAACCCAAAGGGGAAAGCAGAAAAATAGTCTTTCATATATGAACTTGGATTATTGCACTAGCAAAGTAAATGTAGACTAGTGATGGGTGACATCTCCTCTATCACATTTGTTAATTCCATAGGTTCAAATGACAGCTTGTGTCACATACTACTGCAATTTAACATGTATCTCAAGTCTTGGAGCTAGCAGCTGCTTTGTTCTGTAAAAGTTGCCCCTGGATTCAGGCAATCTCTAAGCAGCAGAGCGACTGCGTTTTCTGCTGGCACCTCTTTTGGCATTTGATGTTAGATGAAGGAAATTCCTTCTGCTGCAAGTTCCTCCTGCTCCACCCCAGCACACCAGTGGGCCCCCAGGCAGCCACAGCTGCTCCACTTTTTGAGGAAGGCTGGAGGTGACTTTCAAGTAAGGGAGCAGCTGGTGCCTTCCCCACTCCACTGCTCCTTTGGTGTGAGGCCACTGGAAAAGCAGTCTGCAGTGGCCCTTCATTGTCCCACCTCCTCCCCTTCAAGCCCTGGACCATCCTTACAGACTCACTATGTTCTTCTGGGTCTCTCATCACAATTTTCAACATTATCACATACTTAAGTGATCTCGCAATACTTTTTTTGCTGTCCAGAAGTTTAAGTGGTATCACTTAAATCCAGTGTAGGAGCACTGGATTCTGACTTGGCTTGTGGAAGGGACTCCCACGTATGTGTGAGCAGGGAAAGCACCTTCCTACCACCCTGTGTTGTAGGTAGAATCAAGAAGTCAAAACAAATTGAAACCCCAGAGGGAAAAAAAATCTCCTGTTTTATATTAAAGATACAAAACTGTGCGTAGGCATCAGAGCTGTAAAACTTTACAGCCTCACGGCTACGTTTGAGACCTGCTTGGCACGAGGCTACGTGGCTTAGTCTCGGGAGGTGCTGTGTCTCTTGAGCTGTTCTTCATATCTAGTCTGTGCTGGCACTACAGGTAAAGTTCTCAAAAAGGTCTAAATAGTATAGAGGAATTTCTGAGTACTATTTTATTAAAAAATAACACTGTTAATATCCTGTAGTTTCTTAAAGTGTAGGGTAAGACCATATTTTTTTCCAGTTCCTTTGTATTTGAAAACAGTAAGGCTGATATTGTTCAAACTTTAAGGTATTTCCCCTCAGGCTCTGTCCAAAAAAGTCAGCCTAAAAGGTAAAGATTTGAGACAGTTACAACTGCCTGGAGAGAAGCCTTCTGGTGTGGAAGGGCTGAAATGACCTTAACCTCAGTAATCTTCACTCCTACTGCCAGGGCATGAGTTTGTTGAAAAATGAACCCAGGTGAACTCTGTGTAGATAAAGAATTGCAGTAGAAATATAATAAATTTATTAATGTATTAACAATATATTATTTATAGTAATATATGATTAAAATAAGAGAAAATGGAATGCACATTCTAAATACTACTACTGTCTCTCTTTTCACCTTAGAAATTGTTGACGGCAATGTGAAGATGACACTGGGTATGATCTGGACTATCATTCTTCGCTTTGCTATTCAGGATATTTCAGTGGAAGGTAATAGTAATGCAACTATGTTAAATAATTAGGAAATTTGTTTAAGGACATTTTTATATGAGTTGCGCACAAGTGAGATGAGTGTTTTAAAAATAAGTATTTTTTCACATAAAAAGATACTACAAGTTCCCTACCTGGTGACAAAATCAATTTCTGGAGGCAAAAAGTAATAACTTCTTACCCTGACAGACATCGAGCCAGCTTTCTAAATGCAGAAGTTCTGGGCATGTCTCTCAGTTACGGCGATAGAAACATGCCTGAGATTCGGTAGCCTGAAATTGTGCTGTGCTTTGGTCCTTGTTCCAACATACTTTTTTTAATCCTGTCTTTTTATCAGATTCTTTGCAAATATTATCTGATTATATCTCTCTTCTTTCTATCACTTCTTTTCCCCCCACTACTTTGTGTTGTTTTTTTTTTCTTGTTAACTTTCAATTGGTAACCAGTTCAAAAAGTGTGTTGTATTTACAGTACTCTTTAAATCAAGTCTATGCTGTGAAAAGTCTAAATCATAGAAACAGATCTCAATTTTCAACAAAAGTGGAGTCAATTTGAGCTCTGCATGCTGTCCTGCCCATACTTTGTGTTTAAATGTGGATCTAATGGTCTATTTGATCCTTTTTGTCCTTTACTTACACATTCGGATGCTCATAGGGTTCAGATAATGAGGGTATTTCTTCAGCACTTACACCCTCCCATAAGCAAATGGACTGATACTGCAAGCGTATTTCATGTAGGCACCAACACAATCTTTTATATCTGGTTCTAGTATATTTGTATTGGGTGGTTTTCCCCAAATTCTGCTGTCCAACCAGTACAATTTCTTAAACTTCTAATTATCCCAGAATTACTGTGCAGGCAGAGATTCTAGTCTGAGTTGTTTCAGTTGAGCTGACCTCCGTGTCCTAATGGAGCCTCATTAGTTCATTTGTATGAATAACTTTTAGGATTAAATGTTTATGCCAGCCAGGTTTGGGTGGCTGACCACATTTAAGATGACAAGAAATAAATTACTTGAGCACTTTTTAAATTTTTCCTTTTTTTTATGCCTTCTGTCTTTTACAGAGACCTCTGCTAAAGAAGGGCTGCTTCTGTGGTGTCAAAGGAAAACTGCTCCTTACAGAAATGTGAACATTCAGAACTTCCATCTTAGGTAAACTTACATTATTTCAAGGGTAGAAACAGTCTAAAATATTTTAGATCAATTTTTTTCCCACAGTTGTGTACGTATATATTCAACAGGAGAATTTCACTCTTCACTGCTAACTAGGCTTTTTTCAAATTCTCATGCTCTGTCCTCAGAGTCTTATTTTGGTTAGCCTTTTGCATTATTTACCATGACTTCCATAGTTACCAATTAAAAAAAAAATCCCTACTACATACAAAATGACTATATTACATTATTAGAGGTCCTTGGTATATAGGAATACCTAGTAGTGCAGCACAGTGCCTTGGCAAATGACTCTGTTCAAATGAGAGTGGCTGTAGCTATAGACTGTCCTTGGCAAAATTACCCATGTGTTGAGCGTGCAAAGATCTCATTATGGTGAATCAGGTTTTATTATTTTGTGATATATATATATATAATATATTAATAGATATTAATATATATATAATAGATATAGCTATAAATAGGGAGCCAAAACCGCACTCGGTACATAACAGCAGCACTTCAAACACGTTTGTTTTCAGAATTGGGATCATTATGTAAGTCGGAAAATTTAGTGAAGCTCCAGCCTTGTGGTGCTGTATTTTCATTCAGGGTTAGAACAGGAGTTCCAGGCCATACACAGGCTGCCTGCTTTTGGGATTTCAGTGGGCTAGTTCCTGTAGCTCTGTTGGTGACCCACCTCATAAAACTCCATGACTTGCCATTTGCACTTTCTAACCATGTGATCTCGCCTTCCCTGAAATCCTTGGAGTACTTACACCAGGAGCTCTGTATTACAGTGTTTCAGTGTTTTGAATTCCTTCTTAATGTGCAGCACCTAAAGCACATGTGGTGACAGGGAAGATATGGTTCACACATGCATTCACAGATAAAAACAATTTGTTTGATTTACAGTCCCTGTATTGCCTTTATGAGTTCTGAAATTTGTAACATGTTATTTTCCTTGCATATATATATATATATTTCAGTAGACCTTTATATGGATGCATGGTATACTGTAAATTACAGTATGTACACGTACATATGCTGGTCTGATACATGGTGTGGGGAAAACATCTTGAATGGAAGTACCTTGATTAATGTTTGAGTTGATCAGCTCTTACTGAACTACTTTACAGTAGGCTCTCCAGACCATTTTAGCTCATACCTTTTGGAAAAAAGCTTTTTTTTTTTTTTATTTGGGTGCTCATTTTGATTCAGTTTTATCTTCTAGATGATTTTGTATGACACAATGTATGTTTATTCTCCTTAATTATATTACATTTTTATTGGTGATAATTCTGTTATTTGAAGGATCTACCCAGGCATCTAAGTGAGGGGATTCTAACAGAATTAGCATGCTTAGTATCACACAACCACTGCACAGGATAAGACCTCAGGCCCACCATCCCAGTGATTGCACAAAGTGTTTACATAAAGTATCTTTCAGAATAATTGCTTCAGGCGGAAAGGAACCTCTCATCATCGTTCCAAGTAGATGTTATTTGTAGCTCCGATCATTGGCTGATCTTGCCTTGAAAGGTAGTGGGCCTGAAGTGACACTGAAGTGTAAACTCAGATCAAAACTGTCATATGTGTGAAGTGGTTTAAATAAACCAAGCTGATTTATGAGTTCTTACTTCTGCAAGCACAACATGGTTGTGCCATTAAGACTGTCTGAAATAACTGACACAGAAAAGCCAATTCCTTCAGCAAATTCAAGTAATTGCAGGTTTGCTCTCCTTTTTTTTCGCGATCATACTGTAAGTGTAATAGATTATGCACTTTTGTTGATGAATGTGTACTCTGAGCTACCCTGTAACACTGCACAAATTAAGCAACTGAAATCAGGGACTGCTGCATGTCATGTACACTGCCTAGAACGTATTATGACATCCTGAAATGCGTGTGGACTCTGAAGATACAGACTACAGGAAGAAGAGCAAAGTAACAGGAAAGCTCAGAGAGATGAGTGTTGGCAGAACGTAAGCGTCAGGATTTGACAGATTTCCTGCTTCATTGTAAGCCTTGAGCAAGGATCAAACTGTAAAATACCATGACTTTATTAACTAATTTTTTTCCCTTCTATTTTTTGTTGTAAAGCTGGAAAGATGGCCTTGGATTATGTGCACTTATCCACAGACACCGACCTGATCTTATTGACTACTCCAAGCTAAATAAGGTCATCAGTCTGGGTGGTACAGCATGCTGTCCTGCAGTGATTTGGCTCACTTCTGGTTTGCTTAGCATGTTTTCTAAAAGACAAGCTGAGTGGTGCATACTAATTCTGACTGGCTTCCTAAGCTCCCTCCAAAAAAACAGTGATATGGAGGAAAGCACCTCATGACTGTCCTGTGTCCTCCTTCCTTCCCATTACAACGACTTTGGCATTTAATTGCAAATAATCTAGTTCTCAGCTGCCAGGCAGTCGATGAAGTCTTTTACACTGCCCAATACGGATATTAAATCAGGTACATCGGAATTCTCCATTCACCAGTATTGTACAGTCCATCCTGTTTGGTGTAAATGACCATAGTTTGCTGAGCAGTAAACAACGGGATGATTAATCCTAAGATTCCTTAGAACAAACACTGCCCTTGGTAACCAGGAGTATGCAATAAGTTACTAGTCTTATATAGAAAATATTCACCAATTCTTAGATTATATTTCTACCTATACTTCCAGACAAGTGGAAACAAAACTGGTATCCTAACTTCCTTGGGTAGTACCTCATGGGGATTACAAAACAATTTTATTACAGTGTGCTACTCTTGGCAAAATGCACGTTTTCTAAAGGATGCCAGCCACTTTGGTTTGAAAGTGAGGAATGAGGAGCAAGTAATAATGTCAAAATTTCAGGATTTCATTACTGAAGAATAAAACCTGGAAAGAAAGTAGAATGTGGTTGTTTCATGTTAGCGCTCGATACATACATACCATTTCCTGCTCTATGGAATGAATGCACCTTGAGGCCTCATGTAAACACCAGTGAAACAGAAAACTTAATCATGGTTTTAATTTGATGAGTGCAACTTTTCGTTGATGAGAGAGACCAGTAAATCATAGACTGTATTTTCCATTCCATGCCTTTCCATTCCAAATTGATTTTAGTAGGGGAATCAACTGTTATCAGAAAGTCTTCGATGAGGGAAAAGATAAATGAATGAAATGAAACTATTTGAAAGCTTAGTCTGCTTTACATATATGTTAAATTTATGCTGGGGTCCCCAAGGTATGCAGTGATAAAAGTTAAATGAACTTACTTGTAAACACATAGGATTTTCATTTAGGCAGTTGTTAAGACAACTGCAGATCTGAACCAAAGGGCAAAATATTACCCATCAAAGCCAACGCGTTCTCTAATTCTATATACAATCTTTCCTAAGGATAAACAGATTCATGGACTGACTAAGCTACCTGTCTCTGTGTAGATGTGCTTAAGCATGGCACAAACAGAAGTTATTTGATTGAGTTTGTGCTTTTAAAAGTGGTACACAGTACTAAAGAACTTCACAGTCTGACCATCCTATATGTGAGTGCTAAGAAAAGGGAACAGAACATAAGCAGATCTGCCTCAGCACTACTATTTCTCTCTTAGAGGTTTCCAAAATAAGAACAGGTCAGGTTTCAAACAGGCTGAGCTGTGGCACGTAAAGCACATGCAGAAAAATCCTTAAATAGATTTTGCTTTTCTGGCCTGGCTGTGTTTGATTGACTGCTCATTTTGGTTACATTAACAGCTGTCTTGGTGTCCTGTTTCTTGGCTTCTTATCTCCTGCATGCTGCCTTTTCCTCTTCTCACCAACGTGTTTTGTGTGAACTTGTAGCTGGAAGGATGGCCTTGCTTTCAACGCCCTTATCCATAGACACAGGCCTGATCTTCTTGACTATGACAAGTTAGATGAGGTATTTCTCTAGCTGTAGCAGGGATTTTTAGTTACTGTGGCTTGTAGGTTGGTTGTTTTTTTTTAAAGCATGGGTGATGGAGATCTCCAATTATTCAGAAGTTGCTGTGATTTTAAATAAATCCTTTGCCAGTGGAGCACTAATTACTCATGGACTTAGTATCAAGCACACCAAATAGGAGGTGCTCATCACTCATCCCTAAGCAAAGCGTTTTAACCTAGTCAATAGGTCTTGCTTAGATTTAGTGTATTTTTATCCCATTTAATTTCAGTAAGAGTTTTTTGTATACACATTTAGTAAATGTATTACTTAAATTACTTAATTCTTATACTAAAAAATGTATACACACGGTGTCTTGTGTAATAGCAAAATTATGTTCATGGGGTTTAAATATTGTCCACATTTTAAGTTTCTCTTAATGTCAATGCTGCACAAAACTGCTAAATGATGATAGAGTGAGAATTTATGATTGGGGACTTTGTATCGTTATACTCAAAATATTTAAAAATGTTTAAAAATGTAACCTGTTCTTCATAACACATTTTATTGGACATGCAGCTTTTAAAGGAAAGGCTATCTGGTATGATATGTTTATAGAAAGATCTGTCATGGCATTACTATTCATGATACCTGGCATATATATGTGGATGAGGAACAGATTTCTGTGAAACTCAAATAATTGCTGTGAGTTCACTTCAAAATAACAAAAGAAGCGTGCTTGAGACTAGATCACTTTATAGGAGATGTTTGTATTCACATGGAAGCCCTGGAAATTCCATATAGAATGCCTGTTAACATTTTTTCAGTGCTCTCCAGCATCTCTAACTTTGCTCTTCTGTGTCCTGTTTTCCCAGCCTCTCTCTGTAGCTATTGGCATTGTTCACGGTGGCTATGATCATTTAGCAGCTTATGAATATGTGAAAATAATAACGGCATGAATGGCAGGAACTGCCATTTCACATAGGGAGGGTTTTCTCCACACTGATACAGGAGGCTGCCTTATGAGCAGCCCTAATCTGACACACTCCTGCATTGTCCGTAATAGCTGTCTGTAGCGTAAGACATCACATGTATGCTGTTTATCTGAACTGTGCCCACTGCTTCCTTTCTCTTTCCTTCAAAAACCAAAATCAAAATCTCAAACCAGATGAAGTTCTTGAATTTCCAGAGCTCCAAAATTAATTTTATAGAGGTTTTACAGTTTTGTCTGTCCAAGCCAAAACTGGGAAGTTTTGCTCCTTCTGGGGAACTGTTCTTCTGTCTGTGCTTGCTTCATCTCATGCATGCACCTGACCAACAGGGAACTCAGCAGAATTTATATCACTGTAATATAACATACAGTAGGTATAAAATGTGCAGGACTAACTTTGTGATGAACAGTTCAGTACAGCCTGCTGGGCCAGTGGCCTTGGCTGTGTGTATTACTGCTATACTTCATTCACAATTAGCTCAGAACTGTGAGTATACACTATCTATGTTCCCCTCCAGAATATATTTGCAGCATATACATAATAGTTTATTAATGTATAAGTATAGCAATATGTAATGTACGTATAGCAGTAGGTAGACCAAAAGTTCATATACCTAGACTGTGTTTTGAACAACAGTTGTGGCTCCAGTTTACAGTTTGGGAAAACAGAGTAAGTTGCAGTATACCTGCTGTAGTCTTGCTTCAAGGGAAAACTTCTGTCTTTGACTCGTATTTTCTTGTTTAATGCAGGATGACCCCATAGGAAATATCAACCTTGCCATGGAAATTGCTGAAAAACATTTGGATATCCCTAAGATGTTGGATGCAGAAGGTGAGAGTTACATCTTATTGAAGTTTGTGTCACTCATAAGCAGGACACAAGCTTCTTTTCTTTTGTATCTAGCAAATTTTCATTTGAAACATGAACATTCCGTTCACGTGAATCATAATGGAGCAACCTGCGTTGTTTTCAAATGTCTTCCTTCTTGTTCCCCATGTATTGGGTAATTTCCCTCACTTTATTCCTTGCTTCATTCCTTGTTGTTTGTTATTGTTTGCATTTATGATACTACTTTGGACTGTAACCTCAGCACATGGCCCCACTGTGATAATTGAGGTGAAATGCAGGCTCAAAAGATAATCCTTGCATTTAAGAAATTAAAATCTGAGTCTAATAAAGGGAAAAACAACTGTTAGCAGCTGAAAGCTTATTCACTTTCTTAAAATATTTAAGTGAGAGGGGCAGAAATAGAAATAGAAGTACAGAACTTTCAAAATATGCTAACAAGATGCCTCCTATGAAAGAAAGCGAGGTTGAGGGAATCTTTTTTTTGTTAGTTGTAAACTTTTTGCAGTGGTAGTTTTAACAAGTAGTTTCATGTTTGGTTTCTTTTGTTGACAAATAACAAAATATTTGTTAAAGTTTCCTGAATTTCTTCTCAATAACCAAACTCTTGTACTCCAGAAAAAAAAAGTGGTGCCAAAATACTGGAATTTGCCTACACTAGTTCAAAGCATTCTTCTGCAAGTACGCAGACCCTGCTCTGGTGGCATGTCAGTAGAGCGGTGGTAAGATGGGAATCACCCAGAACACTGAAACTGACTGTGTCTGCTCCTCTTGAAGCCTTTGGCAGGAAAGTTAGGTCAATACAGCATGATTTGGAAAATCCAGGTTATAACCTCTTCATTGAAAAGGTTACTTGGTTTCACCTTCATGCTTCAAAATGAATTGTTTTCATCTTTTGAATTGTAATTCCCCTTTCTTGTACCACTTAGTTATTTAACTTTGAAATATTCTGCAAGGAACAAACAGAAGTTCTACCTCCTTACCACTGAACAGCCTCTACTATCTCTCTCCTTTCCTATTTTTTTTCTATTCACATACAATGTAAGAAATCTTTTTTTTTTTTTTTTTCCTCACTGCATTTTCTGCACATTCTAGCCCTTACCTTACCATTCTCCTTCTTAGCGGGGCAGGGGGAAATGAAATCATGCTTCTTCTAATACTCTCTAAGGATTGACCATCACTGTTTGCTCTCTTGATTTCCACTGTGTTCTCTGTGGAAACTTTGCAAAGTTTTGTCCACAGCTGTGTGAAGTAGATGTAAAATCAGTAAACACATTGGTCCTGAACTTAGAAATCTCACTGATAATGTTAGAAGTTGTCACCTCATTCCTGGGTCTTTTCACACCGTTATCTTCTTGCTCCATACATTGGCAGGAACCCTTGCAGCTTGCAATAGCATCATTCATCACTCAGCCCTAATTGGTGTAAAACCATCTTTTTCTGCCTTTCTCTGTTAAGTATTGGAAAGGTCCATTTTTACCAATGTACCCATACCGTGATTGCACCTTCTTTATACTTTCACTCTTTCCTGCTGTAATAGGGACAAAGCTATCAGCCAGCCAAGCCAAACTCTCCTGTGATTTGTGCTATTAACAAAAAGACAGACTGGCAAGAGGACTGCAAAACTGTTACTATCCAAGCTTTTCTTAACAGAAAATTTATTTCTGGACTGCAGGAGTTCTACAGGTTTCCAATGTATGTCAATACCCTGTCAGTCACGGGGACCCTGTATGCACATACCCTGTAAGCATGCCTGTTTTGTGAGACTGTCAGTGGCTGTGTTTAACTCTGGGATGATTCTAGTGATTTAGATGAATTTGCTTTGGAGCGACAGTGAAGCTGAACCCAGAAGATCTGCCAGCCATGCCATCTGCTAGGAAATTTACACAAACCAGAAGCAGCAATACCCTTCTGTACAGTCTCAGCCTTCAGGTGTTTTGCCATTTCAGGGAGAGTTACGTATTTTCCATTTACTGGAAAGCTTCCTAAAGTTTAGGTAGCTTTGCACTGATACCAGTAAACAGGTGCAACCTGAATAATGGTGTATTTATTTTGAATCCTTACAGCACTGATGTGGCATCATCAGTATAATCTGATTGGAAGTATCTTGTGAGATTCGCTGAGCAGTTAACCCTCTTCTCTCTACACAGATGTAGTAAACACTGCCAGACCTGATGAAAGAGCCATTATGACTTATGTTTCCTGTTACTACCATGCATTTGCTGGTGCTCAGAAGGTGAGACTGTAGAAGACTGATCAGATCTCATCCTTCACCTTCTGTCTTGTTTCTTTCAGCAATTTCTCCTCTTCTGATCTTTTCCTCACTAGTTACTAGGACAGCATCTTAGAGCTGAGCTCATTTTCTGTTGCTTCATTTTCTCTGTGAGCCACTGTCTCGGTAGAGCCAGTAGTAGTCTATCCATTAGTTCCATAGAAACAAACCTTCCTGTCTCATCTTTCTGTATATTTACTAATAATATCCAGTAGGTTTTTGACAGCTGGTTACTGAATGGGATAGAGGACATTATTTTCTTTAAATGAACTTGTGTGCATTTGTTTGAAGCACCTTTAAAAATGCAAGATAAAAATAAGCTCATAGTGAAAAGCCAATTTCAACAGGAGACTGCCATCTTTTTTCTCCCTGCTGGATATTATTCCTGCTACAGATGTCAAAGTCATCATATCAGATGCTCAGAAAATAAACCCTTCTCTTATGCTTTCAGGATTGTTTTAAAAATGTTAAATGCTTAATGGTAAGTACAAACAGCAACATAAAATGTTGCTGCTATGCAAAATAGACACAGAAACACACACAAACATCTCAGAAGAACTCTGGAATCACATCCTAATGAAAAGAAGGAAAAATGTAAAAAGCAGTTCAGAGCTGGACATACTTCAGGTATTAGTAAGATAAAGAATACTGATATATAATGCTAAAGTTATAACTAACCCACATGCAACTTCCAGAGAACATCTGCCCAGATCAAAATGCAGTTTGGCTTTCCTGTGTCTTAGTCAAAAAACCCATTCTAAGTCACCAAATATATGTGTGCCAGTTTTTAAACAGTTCTAGTAAAATTAAGGTTGCTCCCCCTGTGACAATATTGCAGAATCAAGCTTATTAAAAAAAATCCACCTCTTTAGAAGAACTTATGTTGAATTTCTAGCTTACATTTTTTTCTGTCAGCGCCCATCAATCTAACACTAAATTTATTACAGCTTTGTAGAGTTTCTAGACTACAGGACTATGGACAAGAGAACAATCAGAATGACATTATGTTGTGCTTCTATTTATTCATCCTGTTTTCTACTCCTCAACTTTTTACTTTTTTTTTTGTTTTGTTTTGTTTTAATTTCTCCCCACCTCTTGTAGATATTGTGAACACTCCCAAACCTGATGAGAGAGCTATCATGACATATGTGTCCTGCTTCTACCATGCTTTTGCTGGAGCAGAGCAGGTATTAATCAACTGTCCCTTCAGGTTGCTGTGTTTTTGATTGGTTGTCTCACATTTCCACTAGTTTATTAAAAAAAACAAACACCTGATTTAATACTTTGTGGTTTTAATTAACAATTGCAAATATTACTTGAGCACTAATACTCATTTTTAACCAACACTTGAACCTGTTTTAGTTAAATGTTGTGTAGCAACTTTTAGAACTCCAATGGACATTCCTGTTTCTAATTTTGGGTCTTTATTTGGTGTTTGTAAAGATTATTTCAGAAAAACTATTTGAATATACTGTGAAGAGCAGTTATTGCTTGTTGCTACATCAACATCTTACGCATTTGCTGCATAAAAGAAAGTTTGACTTTTGGAGATGGAGACTATTTTAGACTTATGCTGAGTCGTAATTTAGGGCTAGATTGACAAAGATGCCGAAAGATGCAGAAAGGCACAGAAGACATCCAACACCTTATTTGTGCCTGGTTCCTGCTGAAACCAACAGAATTATTTGTGGATCAAAGTACTAGTATAAAAGGCAAGAACATCAGCAGCAAATCTGTCATACAGGATGGGATTCTCACTTACAAAAGTGTCATTTTCCACTGTTCTGCTTCATACATTTCTAGCCCACAAATGCCAACTTACATGAAAAAAAAAATAATAAAGAACCCTTAAAGTAGTTGATAGTTCTCCATCCTCAGGATTTAATTTCCCTGCCTGTCTGGTAGGCCCCCTACACCGGGTCACAGCACAGCTGTGCTGTTGCACCCTCTTGCTTTTGGGTATAAGGGTTTGGCTATTCATGCAAAAGGGAGATTCCAAATACTCTGTAACGTAGAAGTCTACACAGATATTTATGTGATTGGGTATACTCCAGACTCACATTTGTATGAAAGTAAAGATCTGTGATGTCAGACTACTAATGTAAATTTTAAATATGGTAGAGCTATAAAGTGCCTTCACAAAGAAATTTGGCTGGAGGCATGAAAAGATTTGCTGTCAGTGGTTGAGTTGCATGTATTCTCAAGGCTGTATATGCATATGATGTGCAGATACAGAGTGGTCTGGGACTCCTGCATCACATGCAGTGTATTTCCAGTGTGGCTAACAAATCTAATACTTTTTTGGTGTGATTAAAAAAAAATAACCTTAACAGGTTAACTTTAAGAATGGCCTAAGATTTCTCTGAAAACCAAAGATTTATTGGAAAACTACAATGGCAGTGTGAAATCCCCCTTTGTATAATAAGGCTTCGCTGTACAACAAGGTGACTTCTGGGCTGACCTGTGCCTTATTCAGGCCATTGGAATCTGTGACTACAGGAGGAGGGTAAATATATAAGTAACCTAGGAGCACAAATCAACAGTTATAAAACAACGTGATTTTTATTTACAACAGACACATTCTCTTTCTCCACGCCTGTACCTGTCTCAGAATGTATTTGTGAATATGTCCTGTTTATTTGCTGTGTTTTACAGGCTGAGACTGCAGCTAACCGGATCTGTAAGGTGCTTGCTGTGAATCAAGAAAATGAGAGGTTGATGGAAGAGTATGAGAGACTGGCAAGTGAGGTAAAGACAGCTGCATCTGTAATGTGGTGACGGTTATGTTCGTGAGATGCTGAAAGCTGAAAGAGTCATGGACTCTGCAAGACAGCAAAGTGAAGACACTATGAGGGTAAACCTCACAGTGGCAGGGTAAAAAGCTGAATTGCCCAAGATCTCAAGGTTCAGGTGACTCCTTTGCCACAGACTTCCTGTGTGACCTCCAGCAAGTCACTGAGTCTCATCAATGTGCCAGAAAGGTTGTTTTGAGGACTGTCACCGGTCTGCCCCAAGACCAAGCTTGCTGTTTCTGTAATCTCCAAACACAGCCATCCTTGACCACATGTGGAGCATACAGGACCCTGTCACTCCAGGCAAGCCTGTTGGCTTTGCGCACTGCAAAGCAGACCTGGACAGGGTCTGTCAGGGTGTTTGCAGTGCACCTGTGAACATAGGCAGCAAATGAACGAAGAGGGGGGCATATCACACTCCTCCTGTCCTTTCCTGGTCAGTGGGAAATTTGTTGAGTCAGGACTCCAGATGTATAGTGCACAAGTGAAAGCTGCCTTGTCTTTAACATATAACCTGCAAAGACATACCGAGATAATAGACACAAAGACAGTAGCTCTACGCTGGCACTGACAGACTTCTGAGTGAAGGTTTTGACATGACCCAAGTGACTTGGCTGGTATGTGTCCTGATCTCATAACTATGACTGCTTGAGACATCAAGACCAATACTTTTGAAAGTGGCAAGTGATTTTGGGTAACTCGGGTTTTTAGTGATTAGCTAAAGACACCTTACAGGTGTGCTCATCTTTCTGAAAATCAGGGTATTTCTAGAAATACCTAGAAAATCTGGGCAAATTAGTTAAAAATCAGCTTTGAAAATCTTGTACTTACTTGCCATTACGGTACTGATAGCAACTGAAGTCAGTAATATTAAAATGGAGCAAACTTAATTAGGGATTGTGCGTTCAATATGATCTTTATTTTGGTTGCTTTTTCATTGCCTTTATTGCAATTGTTTGCATTGGTTTGAAAGCTTTTAGAATGGATTCGCCGGACAATTCCTTGGCTGGAAAACAGGACCCCAGAAAAAACAATGCAGGCTATGCAGAAGAAATTAGAGGATTTCCGGGACTACCGCCGCAAACACAAACCTCCTAAAGTCCAAGAGAAATGTCAACTGGAGATCAATTTCAACACCCTGCAAACAAAACTGAGGATCAGCAATCGGCCAGCTTTCATGCCATCAGAGGGAAAAATGGTTTCAGTAAGTAAAGGAGACATCAATACTCTGTTCTCCTTTTTATCAATGTTCTCACAAAAGTGTTAATGCGAAAGACTGAAACGCCATTTTAAGTCATCCTCAGAAACTGCCGTTTGTTGCACTTTATCAATACAAACCACTTTTTTTACACATTATCTTTCATTCTAAAATATGACTTTCTCTTAAGTATGCTCCTGCCTCTTTGAAGGCTTTCCCCAAGAGCAAATTGTCTCGAGACATGAGATGATACAGAGCTTCCCGTGGGAGCATTATCAATACTTCTTTATCAGTGAGGCTAAATGTTATTTATTTAAGCAAAACTCACAGTGGTTTCTCTGACATTTTGGTCATCAGATTTACAGAAACATATTGCTGAATATGCGCTTCTGCTTTTTTTTGTACTTTTTCAAATTAAATTTTCTTTTTTCTTGTGTCTGTGAAGGTAAGAATAGTCAGTACCATGAATTGTCACCTGCTGATAAGTATTGTGAGTTGACTGTGGGTCAAAATATTTCCTGTGAAATATAGCAAACCTGTTTCTGAACTCTGTTCTGTCGTTGTGTTTTGGTTGCTCGGATCTGATAAACAGATGATTGCTCTGTCTGAAAAGAACCATTGTCTGCTCCTCACATGCAGAAGATAAGGGCCCTGTTACTTCATTTTCCTAATGATGCCTTTGAGCTTCTGAGGAAGCTCACAAAACTTTGTCCACCACAGCAAGTGAAATGAATTTGTATTCCAGATAAAACATGCACCAAATCCTCTTGATGCTAATTATTTTGCTATTGTCAACTTCTGAGAGCAAGCACTTTTATTCTGATAACAGATAGGTATGTCATAAAAGAACATGCACGTTGTAAAATGAGAGGTAAAAGCAATATATTGTGAAGACACTGAACGTGCAGCTATGCTTGGAAGCCATTTGTGTAAGGGTTCCTTTATGAACCCACCTGAACAGGACATGCTATTAGAATCAGAAGTCTGGACTACAAGACTTCCTGAGCTGCCTGACAACATTTTCTGTGATTCTGTGATTTTATAAAATTGGAGTATAAAAACTTCTTTTTGGAGCAGAATTCCAAATGAATCAGAAATCTGCAAATTTGAATAAGAGGAGATTATAGTTGCATCGCTCTCTCCCATGTATTCTTTTCACAGGATATTGCCGGTGCTTGGCAGAGACTTGAACAAGCTGAGAAAGGCTATGAAGAGTGGCTGCTGAATGAAATTCGAAGACTGGAGAGGCTTGAACACTTGGCTGAGAAATTTAGGCAGAAGGCTTCCACTCATGAGCAGTGGGCATATGGTGAGCAGAGATGGCTTTTAACATTTTTTGTGCTTTAATGTTCAAAGTTGAATTGTCAGTGCTGGATATTTGCCAGCCATAAACTCACTCAGAAGTAGTTTGGACAGTTTTAGAAACCTAAAATAATGACATATAAAATTGCAGGTTCTGTTGACTATAGTCATGATCCTAACTTGTAGGCATGTTGCTAATTAAATGTAACTGTAAATATCATACACTTGAGGTAGTGAGTCAAACTTCATGGGAATATTCAGCGTTTGAATAGAGGTCATTACTGCTAATGGGTTCCTTTATATTTGTACGCCAGCAATTCAACCAGGAGTACTGACACCACTGGTTAAGTGTGAAATTATTAAGTTATTCTGAGTTGATTATCATTTGGTCATCATGATGTTTTGAATAGTCCACAAAAATACCATGATAATGGACTCATTTCTGCTTTGCTCCACACCCTGGATTACACCCCATTTATAGTTCTGTTTTGTAATGGCAGCCTAACTTTACAAGTAGCTGTAACAGCTATAGGACCATACACTGGCATGCAGTTTTGTTGGGGACCATTAAACACAGACCTGCCCTCTCACCCCATTGTTTGCCCTGACAACAGACTTCTTGTTTCTGCCATGCTTCTGGCTTTTTCCAGCTAGAATCTTTTCATACTGTGAAAGTAAACCAGAATCCATCCCGTAACACAGTTGCTGGAACCATACAAGGCTGTAAACGGCTGCCAAGCAGGTACTAGAAGGGAAACTACAGCGTTTATCAGCCCCTGAGAGCCTATTTTCTGAACATAAACTACTCATGGTGACATGTTATGGCTGTTATGCAGGGAAAACTTCACATACGCTGGTAGCAAGTGAAACAATAGTCCCTTCTGGCTCTAGAATTCACAAAGCTGTGTAATGCCATGTGGTGAGCTGCAGTGGCAGGAGCTGTCTGTGTACATTCAGTTGTCCCAGCGCAGGAGCTACTAAGGAGTAAAATTTCAGGTTCTGATTTCCTCTTTGCTTTTCTACCTTTTTTGTAAATAGGTTGGCATTTTCCACTTAAAATGCAGTGTGTGATACAAAAGGCAGCCACCCATCTCAGCTGTTTGGTTTTTTAAGTGCTGAAATGAATAATGAATTGAAGGCAGAACATGAAAAAGAATAAGAGATCATTAGTAAGAGTGAAGCTGAGCATAGCAGTGCAATTTCTGGTTTCATGTCTACTTTATGAAAGACTTACTACAGTAGCTTAGAGCCCCATTTTTTGCCATTATACCGGTTTTTATGCCAGTTTCTCAAGCAATGTAATACTTGCTCGTTTAGACCAGTATGAAAAGCCTATGCAAAAATCAAGGTATTACTGAGAGGTTTAAAAAAAAAAAATATATATATATAATTAATACTGTTCTGCTGACAATTTGCTACTGATTTCAATGCAGGCAGGACTTCATCTCATTCATTTTCACCGTGCCTCAGTTCAAAATCTTGACTAAATTTGCAATTGTTCTAACCAATAAATGAGTAAAAAATGACAATTTCAATTTCCTCTTTCAGGCAAAGAGCAGATCTTACTTCAGAAGGATTATGAATCTGCTTCTCTGACAGAAGTCCGCGCCATGTTAAGGAAACATGAAGCTTTTGAGAGCGATTTGGCTGCTCACCAGGACAGGGTGGAACAGATCGCTGCCATTGCCCAGGAGCTGAAGTATGTTCCATTTAAAGGCTTGCAGCTGCTGACATTTAACTTTGCGATAAACTCTTTCCAATGAATTTGATAGTGTCATAGGTACCAACGTAAGAATTCCAGAGATAGCTTCATAAGTATATTATCTGAGCTGGTCACTGAGACCTTTCCCTCATCTCCCCCTTACCCCCAACCAAATATAGATATTCAACTGACCAAAATTATTTGAAAACTCACATTTTAAAATCGACTTGACAGTAATCTTTCAGCATTAGCTCTACTGATGAGTCCATTGTGTGTTGACAGGAATCCTGGAGGTGTTTATTTCTCAGTTCATATGGTCTGCTGATAGGTACTGACTATGAGCTGTTGAACTTAGAAAATTCACTTACACAAATTACATATCAAGCATCTTCACTTTAAAATCAAGTATTTTCCCAAAAATATATTGATCTTTTCAAAAAGCTTCACATCCCTTAATTATCTCTGTAGTAGTGGGTAGTGGACTGACTTTTCTGAAGATTTAATTATCTATAGTATACTTATTTTCACAAACTCTTCATCTAATATTTGCAAGTGCCATTGTTTCCATTTTACAGAAAGGGCAGTGGGGCTTATGGAAACTAAATGGCATGCTCAGGGTCACACAAGCAATCAGCCATGCAAGCTGTCCTAGGAGAGCAGGAGTTTTAACTTACAGTTCCATCAGCTTAGCCACAGAACCACCACTTGGTCACTTAGCATCCTACATCCAAAGAAAACACAAGCAGAGCTGAGAACAATTCTACACCTTTAGGCTACATCTGTAATGTTGACATCAGCTGCATAGGTCAGGGATGCAAAAAGTCAAGGACCCTGACTGACAAGACACCCTTATGGCAGCAGAAGTCCTGAGTGTTGATACAGTTACTCTGGCTAAACTCTGTCTTTATCAGTGGAGCTTGCTTTTGTTTGCGGGAAGGTTGTTAATTCACCTTTTAAAAAGGTGATTAAATTAAAAAGGTTGTTAAAAGCACAGTTTTGTCAGCAAAGCTCTGCCCGTGCTGACAGGACTAGTGATATGTACTGATGTCCTTGTTCTGGTAAAGTTGTCTCGGCGTATACACCAAGCTAAGCACATTTGATTTTATAATCTTATGCAGTTAATTGCAGTGGGTTTGTACTGTAAATCAGTGGTGCTACTGATCTGAGCAATTTGGCACATACTTAAATTCATTGCTTACCCGCAGTATAAATCTGTAAAGCCAACAGGAACAAATGTGTGGTAGTCATCAAAACAGGAGCCAAGATCAAAATTCTCAGATTCCCGCCCTTGGCTGCAGCTCTCCAAGCTTCAGTTTCTTACTTTCTTGAATAAGCAAAACAGTTACTACCAAAAAATCGAGTGTTAAAACCGTGCCCTCTTTTCACTTGGTGAAGGACCATGACTCATAAACAGCTCCACATTCATTAACAATGTAAAACTCAGAGTCGTCTAAAAATGTAGTTCATACCTGATAGCAGCAGCACTTACAGTAATTGTATAATTCAATTATACAACTTATGATTTAGATTATAATTTATTTACAAAAGTATAAATTATATTAATAATTATAATACAATAAGGATTTAGAAGAAAAATCCTATTTTTCAAAATTATTTAAAAGAGGAAAAGTAAAGCACAGTGGGCAAAGTACCGGGGTTTAGTGTGAAAAAAGTCTGAGAAACACAGAGAATGGAGATATCACTGAGTACATGAGCTTATGAAATACCTTCTGGTATGCCTTGATCTCTGTTGTGAAGTTATTTGTTCCTCCCTATACTAAAGAAAGTTTCTGAAACATGTAATCATTGTTAATTCAGCTTCAGCTTTACAAGCAATGAGAAATTTTGGGAATGTAGTATACATAGCACAGCATCTGCTTACCAGTGTTTTGAACCCTGTGTCCTTTACCTCCAGTGAGGCCAGTGAACACTGTATCCTGTCTATTTTAGGATTGTCTCTTCTCAGATGTTTCAGTAATTTGCTGTGTGAAGTTAAACAAGTTATTTGTGGCCTGGGCTGCAAAGGTGCTGAAAACCTATTGCTTTTAGAGATGCTCCACTTGGACTTCACTGCTTCTCTATACAATGGGGCTATCAGTGCCTGATTTTTCACTGAGATTCAGAAGCACAGTTAGGCTTGGTGCCCTTGGAGAACACTGAATGAAAGGTCATAAAGGCCAGGTTTTATTATTATCTGCAAGCAAATAAGCAGCTTTAATTTAAATATTGAGTTTAATTATTTATACAGAATTCCTCAAACAAATTATAGAGAAAAACGCTAATTTCTTTCTCCTTTCATGTTTTTAAAGAAGGATTGACTAATGTTTGAATGCTAAGAAATGTGCATTGGCACCTGAAACAAAGCCTATTGAAGTCAACGTGGGTACTCTTTTCTTGTTTTCTTTCCTCACTGGATCAGGCCTTTACAGAAATCATAATAATTCGTGTCTAAATTCCAAGTCAGTCCACCTCCGTGTTTTCTTTTGGTCATCTCTTGGCTGCCTAGTGTTGCTGTTTCAAAGAAGAACAATTGCTGTGTGACCTTGAACTCTTACTAGTTAGTTTCCTGCCTGTTCTGGTATTTTGTCTTACAGCAGCTCAGTCCACTCACTGTGTGCTTAAGGGTTAAGTTGCTACAAGCTTGTGGGTTGGTGCTGTTTAGATAAAAGGATTTGAGTGTGTGTGTGCAAGCAGGTGATTCCAGCCAGGATGCTGCTATAAGATTGTGTTCCAGCCTTAGATATCTAATTCCTCAGCAATGAGGCATGACAAGGCTTGGATGGAGCTATACACAAAGCTGGAAAAAGTCAGGCATTTCTAAAAAGGGATTATGCCATTTATGACATAGCAAATGCTAACCAGAACCTGAGTGAGCTGTACGATGAAATGTCATATTCATTTATGATCTTGTGTGCTCATTTCAATGTTTTCAATCACCAAGATAATTTTTTTTTGAATGTAGTTTCTTGCATATCCATCACTTCCAGTATAGCATCTTGTTTTCAGCCAAGAAGGCCGCTCTCTGTAACACTGGTTTGGAGAGTCTTTTTCCTTCTGGAAACCTGGGCTCAAATTGTGCTTATGTGCATGATTAACATGAGCCTGGTTCTGAAGCAGTGCTAAAGCATGTTGCTCAGCAGGTTATTTTTGTGACACTATCAGTATTCCTAAAGCGAGCTTATACTTAAGTGCTTCTCAGGATCAGGACAAAATCTGACTAAATTTTTAATTCTTCACAGATAAGATTGAATTACTTGTAAGATCAATAGGAATGGTTTAATGATTTTTAAATTCCAAAGACTGCAGATTTCAAATAACCAAACAAATAGAAATGATTGTTCTCTTAGCTCTGTAACACATGTGCAGCAGTACTTTGTTTATGCATGATAAGCAAAATTTCTTCTTACAAAATGTGAAATCTAGTCTCTTCACAGCTTCAATGTTGAGAAAGATACAAAAATTAATAGGACAAAGAATGTAAACCTGTGTTTTATTTCAAGTAAATATCTCCTATGAGTTACTCCTTCCTCTGCTCCTGCTTCAAGCAGAAAAATGTTCTTTGACACATACAATACAGTCACTTGAGTAAACTACAACAGGCCTGGAGAGGCAGTGGAGCTACACTGTTTGATGCCAAGTGGTAATCTAACTTATGATTTCTGACCCACTCAGGAGTGCCCTTTTTAAAAGTTGTTTTGGTAATATTATTCTCCTACCTATTTGCCCACAGCACATATCCCTTGGAAGAAATAGGATAGCAGAGATATTATGGGGAGTGACTGAACCTCCCTGGCAGAGCTGGTGGAGCAACGTTGCACATTACCTTCCAGGACTTTGACCAGAACTAGTACAATCAGTCCCTCACTTTCATGGAAGGGCACCTGCCCTTATTCTAATTGACAAAAGGAGATACGCGATCCATTGAAACAAAAATAAAATTTGCAGTACTTTCAGGGATGTGACCTGGAGTATCTAGTAAAATACCCTGTCCATATTCTGGTATTTTAGATTTGGTATGTGAAAAGAGACCACAATACAAATCTTCATATCTCATCCACTTAAGTGAACTCACAGGTCACACAGGAACGTTATCCAATAATCTCAGTATGCTATAATGAAAAAACCCAACTTCCAGCCATAGCAGTAAAATATATCTCAGCCTGTTTCATCCAAAACACCATGCTTTGTTGCATCCCTTGAAGACTAACAAAAGGGCTTGCTCCAGAAGGAAGTTTGTTTTCAAGTTACGGGGCCCTTGTATAGTATGACTTGCTGACTTCTCTTTACATATTACAGTTCTACTTTCACAGTTTTGAGTTGGTTCTATTACAATTTACAATCGCTATAGCATTTTATTGTTACTCATTTTACTATCCTTCACTTTCAACAGTTGCTTGATTGCAGCACACCTGAAACCTCTTCTAAACAGAATGGTTCACATCTCAACTTTATCCTGAACCAGATTGCTCTGACTGAACTTAGAGGAAGCATGAACGCTGCCCCTGGCCTACCACGTAGCTTCGCAGAGGAAGGCTACCTCTGTTCTCATTTTGTCCCCTGTGAATCTCTAAGTTACTGGCAGGGTGATTTGTACATGCCTCTTTCCAATTGCCTAGAAAAAAATGCTCAAAAGAAGGGAATAAATTCGATCTGCAGTTAATGTCTTCTTCAAACCTTAAAGTAAATCTTGGCTTCATGTTGCCATACTGCCACATAATCATAGTCTCTGCAATGTTTAGTACTGGGCAAAGCGTCCTCAAGGAGCAGCGACAAGCTGAATTCGGTGGGTGATGATAAATCAGTAGAAGTGAGCTTCCAAAGTGCCAAACATATATTTTACTATGGTCATGACAGCTGCAGGAGAACCAAGGAGGTTGTCTGCCATTGAGATCAAAAATTCAGTTTGAGACAGACTCAGTTCAGAATCTCAGGATGGAACCTTAAAAAGTTATTCCAGCATTAGGCAGAATAGTAATTCCTTTTGCTCAGGAAATAATTCCTTTTGCTCAGGGTAATATAAGACTACTAAGCAGGTGAAAAAGCAGTGCCGGCTGCTGCATCCTTTGTGGGTGAACCGATTCATGCTGGTGGCATACAAGGGTCTGGAGAATCCTGTTTGCTGAACCAGCCAGTTCTAGGGTGTAGCTCTGTGATGAGTTCCTGGAGAGGAAGATGAAAACTGTTCCCTGTGCCCCAGATCTGAGCAGCCCCTGTTAGTATTGCCAGGCCTGTGAGAGAGAGATCACGTTTTGAATGCAACTGGAGGTCTGTTTCTCAGTTAAATAATTTCAAAGCGTATGAAGCTGGAAAGGATCATTGCATTATTTAAAAGGAAATGTGTATTTCAAGCCAATTAATTTAAAACTGTAACAATCTTCAGAAACTTGATAAAGCCCCAGACTGAAGCATTCTGGTCTTCAGGAGATCGAACTGCTTGTGCCACAGGCATAGCTGAGACAAAGATGGTTAGATACCTTAATTGTCCTAAATACCTGGATGTTACAAGTGGGTACTTGATTTTTCTTACAACAGAGGAGGTTGATCCTGTTCCAGTGCTGTGCTTCTTGAAATGCTGAATGTCTAGATTACACATGTCTATACTGCAATACCTGCTTACCTGGAGGAGAGATACTGAAGGAAAAAAAGGTGGTGGTGGTGGTGGTGTGGAATTACTGAGGGCTGGTGGAAGAGTGTGTAGACAATGCAACTGCTCCTGTCTTTCAGAAAGTCAAACAGATTTTTATCTCCACCCTTAGTGAACTGGACTACCATGATGCTGCAAGTGTCAATGATAGATGCCAAAAGATATGTGACCAATGGGACAGCCTGGGAACACTTACTCAGAAAAGGAGAGAGGCACTGGAGGTAAACCGTATAACACTGATCAGCAGCTCAGCTGAGGCAGGGAGCTGGGAACGAACCATTCGTTTCAGGTCTGGAAACAGCGCAGTCGAGCATCCACTTTGGAATCTGCACAGCAATAACCCCTTTCCTCAGAGCTCCATTTCATTTTGGTGTGGTTTTATTTGCAAACAGATTGAATTGCTCAGAGCAGACTTGTCTCAGTTGCCAAGGACAGTTCTAAAGCAGCAACAAATGACATGCTGTTTGTAGCCCCACTTTTTGGGAATTTGATGTTCAGCAAGGATAACAAAAGCCCTTAGGTGTTTACCTTTTCATACTTGTCTGAGTTTAATCAAGTGTGCTACAGGATCATGGCTAGCACTGGGTTAATTTTTTGGTAGTGAGTATTCCAGTGCAGTGAGATACTTCCCAAAACCTTGTTCCTTAAGAAAAAAGGAAGTCACACACGTATGACAAGGTGGAAAACACATGCCTAACTCTTCCTTTTTGTATTTACAGGAAATCACTAAAGCAAGATTAGCAGATTTTGATTTGCAGATAGATTACAGTAACAAAAATACTTTAGATATTGGTAGTGAAAAAGCAATTTCACCCATTATCCTTCAAAGGCATAGACCCCTTTCAACATGTTGGATATAAGAGTATCTTTACTGCAATTAGTCCTAGGGCCTTGAGTCAGAATCCTTAAAGCAGGTGGTGAGATCAGTTGACAACACAATCAATCGCTTTTGTAAAGATCAGGCATGACTTTGTGCATGGCAGGGTGTGTGTGTGGAGTTAGGTCTTGCCCTAGTAACAAAGGAATGTACCTTTCCCAACCTGTACAGAGGACGGAGAAATTGCTCGAAACAATTGATCAGCTTCACCTGGAGTTTGCCAAAAGAGCTGCTCCTTTCAACAACTGGATGGAAGGTGCTATGGAAGACCTACAGGACATGTTTATTGTTCACAGCATAGAGGAAATTCAGGTAAGTGGTTGTCTATGTTTTGACTTACAGTCATAGGGAAAATAAGAAAGGAAGATTTTCCTTCTTGCTGAGTAGAACGTGTAAGAAAAAAAACAAACAGCTGTCTGACATTTTCTTTGGGATAGGCAATGTCTGCTCTACTATAAACAGGGCTCTTCATTGATACGAAAGCATATTCTGGAGATCATGGAAGAAGCAATGGTCCTGATAAAGTGAATGAGGGCTGTTTCATGAATGTATCTACACGTATTATTTCCTGTATCTACAGATATATGTAAACAGGGTGTTTGAAAGGGTGAGAGAACAGCTGTGCTTATTTACAGCAGATCTTCCAGATGTTGGAAGAAACATTAAAGTTTTTATGCTTTCCCTCTCTGTTTCTGATTTTAGAGTTTAATCTCTGCACATGATCAGTTTAAAGCTACTTTGCCAGAGGCAGATGGTGAAAGACAGGCCATCCTGTCAATCCAGAACGAAGTTGAAAAAGTTATTCAGAGTTACAGCATGAGAATAAGCGCAAGCAATCCTTACAGTACTGTTACTGTGGAAGAGATTCGTAGCAAGTGGGAGAAGGTAAGTATGCTAAATACATAAAGGGCATTGTAACATAGTATTCTAGTTTAGGAATACTAAGAATATTCAGAGAACTTTACAATAAATCTGGAAATTATTCTAGAACATCAGATGCCAGAATGAACTTTCTACAGTGTCTTATGCTCTCCCTTACATTTGCTAGGCTTGCTTCAGAATCCCTTGCTTCCATCACTCCATATTACCTATGTCCTTCCTGGGGGGGCAGGAGAAGCAGGTGCTGGGGGCTAGTGCAAGCTGGTGGCTGGCCAGATGGGCCAGGGGGTCCTGTTAAAAGAACAGAAAATGATTTTATTCTTTCTCTCAGTATAAACTGTGTTCATGCATCTCTTCCACCCAGCTGCTACTTTTCACAAATGTAAAAAATGAGCACCTTTAGGATCATTAGTGTCCTGTCCAATTAGACTGAAACTGGCAATTACCTTAAAAAATTACTGAGGAGGGATTAAAGGGAGGCTCCTAGAGCTATCACACAAACTTTATTTTGATAGGGACCAAGACAGATAATATGCTGAAGGGAAACGATTGTGTAGAATGTATGAATTTACCAAATGCCTAAACTTCCATGGACAAGAACACACCCTCAAATAGTTATAAGAAACAAGCAATAAGGCCTAAATGCAGAATCTCTCAGGGCAATCCAGACAGATAAGTCAAAAAAAGCATTTGCAATGTACCTTCAGATACACCTGATGGACAGGATATGTCTCATGTTATCCTATCGTAACAGCTGCGCTCAAATAAAATGTTTTGCGCTAACTGTTCTTAGAACAATTACTTAGAGATTGAAAAACCAGCCGTGTTTCAAAAGAAAAACAAAGTAACTGCTCTAATAGCAGTTCAAGTTAAATAATTGTCATGAACTTGAATCCAGCCAGAAGTGAGAATTTTTTCTTTCTCCTATCAGTCTCTCTGGTCAGGTTGCCCAAGACCCTGTTAGCAATTTCTTATGTTAGCAGAGAATTAGTAAATAAAACAGTGGGTTGTATTTCTGGCTTGCCCTTCTGATATCAGCCTTCAGACCAATAAGAAAAATTAGTAACTGTGGACTTATTAGTTCCATTTGTTTTTAAACTATTCGGTTGTGCCTGCTCACACTTAGTGCTTTCCCACTGTAACAGGTGAAGCAGCTGGTGCCTCAGAGGGATCAATCCTTGCAGGAGGAACTAGCCCGCCAGCATGCCAACGAGCGCCTGCGTCGCCAGTTTGCTGCTCAGGCCAATGTCATTGGGCCATGGATCCAGACCAAGATGGAGGTGAGTGTCAGACCCTCATGCAGAAGCTGACAAACAAAGTGGTTTATGATTTTTTATCTCTGCTTTATTTACAAGACAACAGCAGTCTCCATAGTTCACCAGTTTTTTGATCATGAAGTATTTAGCACTTGTTAAGATTACGTTTAAAACTGTGGAAGCTCATACAAGTGGTACGTTGATGGTGAGCGGGAGATGTAACTTTGAAAAATCAGTCACTAAACAATTGATGTTTAGCTTCAGCTTTCTGTGAAGGAAAGATACCGGGATCACTGGGGTCTTAATACTAATTCCAGAAATAAATGTGCTCCATTTCTTTCAAAATGTGTTTTTGATAGTGAAATTTCTAGTCTCCACTGAATGAAGGTTTCACTGCTGTTGCTTCTTAGTATGAAAATATTATATATTTATGTGAATGTCGGTCAAATTAGCAAATCTGAAGCTTAAATTTTGCGGGGCGGGGTGTGGTGTCTTTGTTTCTGTTGACAGGAAATTGCCCGCAGCTCTATTGAAATGACAGGGCCTTTGGAGGACCAGATGAATCAGCTGAAGCAATATGAGCACAACATCATTAATTATAAACACAACATTGACAAACTGGAAGGAGATCATCAGCTTATACAAGAAGCCCTGGTGTTTGACAACAAGCACACCAACTATACTATGGAGGTAGCCATTTACTCCCTCTTGTACCTGTTAGGATTATTCTGTCCTCTTCTGCCATATAACCACCTCTCCTGATCTGAAGAGCCTGCAACAGAGGATGGAGTTTGGCAGACTGCCTAATAATCTCATGAGACTTGTTTTATTTTCACTTCTTTTTACTTTTAGTGAGGAAGTATCCATTTAGAAACCAGTTACATATCTTCCTGAAGGCCATTTTTATTTTTAATGATATTTGGTCATAATATAGAGTTAGTGGTATGGAAAAGGTATCACATAAATATTTAGAGCTGATTTTTTGCTTACTGTACTTTTTATACTCTGAGAAGAATACATCTGATTCTTTAATAAATCAGTATTTTCTCTCTCATAGCACATCCGTGTTGGATGGGAGCTCCTACTTACCACCATTGCTCGAACTATCAATGAGGTTGAGACTCAGATCCTCACAAGAGATGCCAAGGGTATCACCCAGGAACAAATGAATGACTTCAGAGCATCATTCAATCATTTTGACAGGGTACAGTACTCCTGCTTTTTCTCAACTAGCAATATTTATTGTTCCCAACAGTAAGTTTCTTTTCATTCCAAACATGAGCCTTTTAAAAAACTGCAAATGCAGTAGCAATGGGCTCTTTTTAAAACAGCAAAAGATCATTTAACAAAGAATTTACAGCCTTATGAAATTATAGCATTGTATGGATATGTTAAAGGTTCATTTTTACTCTTCAAATGTAATGCAGAGTTATAGTTCTGCTAATATGGTTGAGTATTTGTTCAAATAATAGGCAGAACTGGATAAATCTGTGTGTTTTGGAAAATAACGTGCCCCTTTATTTTAAGGCAGTCCAGCACGTTCTGTGTACTTGCCAGCAGCTTCCAACTCATTAAATTTAGCTGTAATCTAGATTAAATTTATTTTTCTTTGAATCCCAACATATCCTCCTAGAAATAGATTTGTAGGGAATATAGCTGAGGCACTGATAGCTGTCAAGGAAAATCCTTTACTTTTCTGACTGTATATGGGAAATAAGAGGCTGTTTTTTTCAGTTACCTAATCATGGATGAGTAAAAATGTAGGAACAAAACCACTTGTGAAGAAACTTAACTCAGTCCTGTGAGTTACACAGTATTCATGGACAGAGGGTTAAAAAGGCAGCTATCAATAGACACAACAGCAAAACACAGGCGGACAGGGATCTGACATTCCCAGTTGGAGAACAGTCTGTACATGAGTTAACTCTGCTGGCTCCGTGCTCACATGAACCTACCTTCAAAACCAAGTTCACATTTCAAATGCTGGAAAAAGTTTACCATAATGCAGCGCCAGGCTGTTGTCTTTCCCCCAGTACAGATTCCTGTAGTTAGAGGACTGTGCTTAACCCCCGACCTACATTCTGTTATCACATGAATCGGCACCTTCACATCATTTCAGGCTTTAGCAAAATGCCACTTTCTTTTCACTGACATCCTCTTTGTCCAGCTCTCCTCAAAACGGTTACCCATACCTGGATTGATGGTTGATGCGCATTGGATGCTGACAGTCATAATTTGCTAAATATTCTTTAGAATATCTTTAATTGGTTAGAAAGAAAAGCAGAATTGCCAAACCTCTGCTTTCTGAAGAAGCACACAAACACGGGAAATGTTAGCTACACACGAATCAGGAACAGATTTTGTGGAACATCTTAATGTGATTGTAGTCCAGCATAATTCCTTTCTGTATTTTCTAAGGAAGCACAAGATAACATCACAGAAGCAGAGATAAATTTCCTGGGGTGGAAGGAAGCAGCATACTAAATGCCTTTCTCGAGGCACTGAAGCAGATAACTGAGCAATTAGAGCTATTAAGAACAGACAGAGTACCAGGCTTGGATAAATTACACACCAATATTTGAGAGACCCTATTAAGGGAAACCATGGATTTTGCACAAAGACTTATCAGCTCCCTAAAGACAAGGAAGCAAGGTGATTGAATCCTAGTATATCTTACACTGCCTGGCCATTTCTAGCATCCCTGTATCTTTGTAGCTCATAGCTGAGTTTCTCTGCCACGCTCACAGCAAGGCTGGTTCAGTGGCTGAGATATCACGGCCACCTCTTGGTGCCTCAGAAAGTCTTAAATGGAGAAGCCAAATCAACGAAGCGGCCGCAACACCAACCAGCCCTATTGTTACGGATCTTTAGACTTTGCAGATACAGTAAAACTTAGGAGATGCCAAAGGATACAATAGAGCAAGGCTTTAGGAAAGGCTGTACAGCCTGGAAGAGAGCGCTCGTTTCACGCACCTGCAGGCAGGTTGGAGCTGGGCTGTGACAATGACATGCAACACAGAAGTGCTTCCCAGCTCCTAGATCCTTGCCTGTCCTTGGCTGTCTCCTTGCTTCAGGCAGTGTCCCTTCTGCCCTTGCTCCTGTGGCAGGAAGCCTGCGTGGCGGGGTCAGAAGTGGAAGGAGACAGGCACGTTACCAGCTTCTATGGCCTCAACAACCTGGGCCTGGACTGCTTTAGCTGCAGACCTTGCCCTCCTCCATGACACATGTAATCCAAAGGCTTTGAAGAAGAAGCCTGGAAAGATCATGTTAAGGAAAGAACCATTTTGCAGATGTCCTCTTTAGTATGCTCCTTCCCTTAGCATCAGACGTAGGAAACAGGTCTAGGGAGGACTTTTGCACTGACACTGTGCAACAATTACGTTCTTAGTAGCATAATGCAGGTTAAAGGAAGGAAGAAGGTAAGATCTGAACCCACTCAGCCATCAAGCCAGGCTTTCTGCAGGGGAAAGGTCTTAGAAACATTGATGAAGGAGAAGGTTATACTGACTAATTACACTATAATTTAGTGGGAAGATGCGACTCAATCTACACAGGCTAGAAGGAGATGTTGAACAAACATGTTTGAGAGAGGCAGGCTTTTTTTTTTTTTACATTTTTATATCCTTCTTATGCCCTTGCACACTTGAATATTTAGTGTTGGTGAATGAAGGAAATGTGGGGTGCTTCAGAGTTACTTGAGAGTACACAAAATAACAAAGACTCTACATTTTAGATAGAGAAGGCGGTAATGGATTCTTTTATGGACTTGATTACCTTAAACAGAAATTAAGATGAAACTGGATCATCTGAATGTAAGCACTAATATGAAAAATGTTTCTCCATGTCAGACAATTACCCAAATATATAATTTTGCCACATAGAATAATTTTGTTGCACTTAGCAGCAGTTCTGAATGCCTGACATAGTTTAAAAAATACACTAAAAGAATTGGACTGCTATTCACAATGATGTATAGCTAGAAAATATCCCCAAAATTAATACTGTCCCTGACAAGTAGGCTTTAAATACCTAAGCACAACTGATTCATTTATGCATGCTATAGCTCTGACTTCTGTGGCATTTCTCCAATTTAAGACTATTAAGTGTTTGACTAGTAATGTTTGTTCAGGGTGTTGGCAAAGTACTAATATGCAGAGTAGCTCCCTTCCCCATTTTAAAAAATCTTTTTTGGTACACATAAACCTAACAACTTTTTATAGAGTGCTTCTAGAAACAACTTGCTTCACTTTTAAATCAGAGGAAGGAACCCCTGTCTTTCTCCCCAGGAAGAATATATAAAAAAATAAAAATCTTACAGTTCATAATCCATTATAGGGCTTAATTCTGCAGTTGTTAGTCCTTTGAAAGGAGTTAAATTATTGGGTGAATTGTTATAAATGGCTTCTACATTTTGAATATTTGAAAGAAAACTATTTGTTATTTTACAAGGTTTTTTTTCGGGGGGCTACATGCCCCGGTTTCTCCAACTGCAGTGAGTAAGTGGGCATCATCCATGTAAGAACTACAAGGACAGAAAGAGTTGTGTTTCTTTCAGCGCATCCTCCAGCAAAGACATGCTAGCACAGAAAGCATTACAAGTCGTCCTTGTTAAAGGCAAGTGGTAAATACGCCATCTCCCTTGGGCCAAGGGGGCAGCCCTCTAGGCTCTTGTGTTTCCAACAGGCATGTACACACACTGGTACCCAGAGATTACTCCTGAGGAAGCTGCTGCTTACCCACTACTACTTGCTGGAGGCTTTGCCTGAAGGCACAGTCTAGCTGTAGGTATAAATATAATTCTTCAGCAACGCTGGTTTTCCTTCCCTCCTTAATGTGACTGCATAGAGGAAAAAAAAAAAAGAGAAACTGGGACACAATGTCTGAATCACAGAAGGAGTTTAGAAGTGTTCAAAATGGTGCATAGCTGAATTATGGTATGCAGGCAAACTGGGACACCAACACAGATATGTTGTCAGTCACTGGTTTTGAGCCTTTTTATGTAGGGATTCCTTTTTCAGATTTAGTATATTTACTAAGCCCTAACTAAGATTGCAAAGTATGTGATAAAATATATGCAGCTGCTCTGCATCTAATATCCTAATGGATCTTAATATATTGATATTGATTTTTGTGCAAACTACAGATTTTGAGTAGTAGATGTGCATGCAGAACAATAGCATCATGCCACCCTATAGTTTACTAACAGAAAAACAATTCCCTATTAAAGGAACCACAAGATCAGTCTTATGCAGGTCAATTAGCATTCAGGAAACTGAAGGACCTATTTAAGAATGAATTACTTCTACTCAGAAGCTCACTTGTTTTATAAGGCCTCATATAAATCACAAAGGAGAAGGAAAAGATTTCTGGGGACTAATAATGAAACATGAAGGGGGATTTCAGTGGTTTATTTTGTATTGGTAGGAAAAGATGAACACTGCAAAGTTATTTATATGCTTTAAAAAACTAAGTTCAGTGCTTAATGTTGTTCTGCAAATAACAAAAATAAATACAAAGAACCATTTCCCAAAGAGAAAGCCCTTGCATGGGCTTGGTCTACGCATTGATTGCAAAATACCATTGTATCCCATGAAACTCTGATATACTGCAAAGACGCCTTTTTAGGCCATATATGATGCAGATTAAAAAAAATTGCTATGAGAATGTGAATGACCCTTACTGGGGAGTCGCACTTAATGAGATGATGGTTGTGAGGTCCAGCACAACCATTACACTCCTCTCCTAAAGAAACTGGTTTCTCAGTAGATGTGCTGGCCTCTCTCACTCCTGTCTGCCCTTCTCCATCTGTTGCACCACTACCGCTGCCGTGTGTGCCTGGTTAGGGAGCTCCTGCACATAGTGCGCGCCCACCTCTGGTGTAGTCAAGTAGCTAATAGTGCTCTACCCACAACTAGTAGAGAAAGTGGAGGGACAGAATTTGGCTCTTAGCTCCCATTTTTGTACCATTTTGTTTGCAGTCTCACAGTAATATTTTTGGCTTTAGAAATGAGGTAAAATGAGCTGACTTCACTCCTGGTGTGACCTGCCACAGCCTGTCTCTAGGACGAGAGATTCAAGCCAGCCCACATTAACATTTTCAGAGTGATAAAATAAACCATTTTGAATGTTTTATAGCAAGAATTATCCCATAAAATGGAAATATTAAAGGAAAAAAGCTTCACTGTGCTTATGGCTTTTAACTAAATGCTGCTCCAGATTTGCAGCTTTACTTTATCTCTTGTCACTGACTTCCCACTGTTATTTTTCATCTTCCCTTTATGGAGCTGGTGGAGGTTGATGCAGAGGGAGTCAATATAATAATAGCATGATATGTCAAAAATGCCTGGCATTATTAACTTAATAAAGCACCACTTTATCCTATTAGTATATTAAATAAACCCAGTGCATTTGTTAAACCTCCTGTACTTTTAGTTATGCATAACTATATAGACATTTAAGAAATAAATTATTAATCTAGCAGGCAAATATGTAGCAGATGGAAACCCCTGGATCTTCTCCAAACTGTCAGTCTCTAAAATCAATAAGGGTAATAATTTTTCATCTTAGAATGTCTCTTTAATTGTATTCATGTTAACTCAATCTGAAGCACAGCTCTGATAGACACATTTTGTATGAACAGGAAGAGAAAGACAGGCCAGTTGGCTGTTAAGAAATTAGTGTGGATTTCTTGAACTGCAAAATGGAAAAAAGTATTGCTTCAAAACAATGATCCAGTTTGATGTGGTGTTACTAAGAGCCATTTAACCTGGAATTCAATGGATTTTTTTTTAAAGTCAGTTTTCAAAGTAAAACCCTACTGTGTAGGTTATTAAAGAAGACCCATAACGGGAAGTAAGTTAGGTCAGTTATAAATTCATGTTGTACTTCTACACTCTTTTAAGATATGCATGTTCAGTTGTTAAGTAATATCATCAAATCAAGAGTGAAATAACAGTAGTTGAGTGGGAAAAAAAAAGTTTTGCCCAGGTTCAGTGATCTTTCTGCTGCATCTCACATACATTGTATGACAATAGAAAATGAAGGAAGCAAATGGCATTTCAATAGAATCAAAGCTGCCTTATCATAAAAAATGTTTAAAAACTACCTGTAGAGGAAGCACAGTTTAACTCTGTAGTTGAAGTAAGAACCCCTTTCCACTAGGAAAAAACCTACAGCATGAAACTGGAAAAACACTTTTTAGGTGATTCATTGCAATATGGTGACATTATGTTTCCATGAACTTCTGTGAAAACATGGTTATTACTACATGAGCAGAATATTCTTTACTAACCAACTAACCTGATCTGTGATTTATTTTTTTTTCTTTCCTTTCACCTTCCCACATGCATGACCTGTGATGGGATGATAGGATGAATCTGACAATCTACATTCTGATGAATTTAAAGCCTGCCTCATCAGTCTAGGACAGGTTGGAAATGACCTGCAGGTAGACGAAACTGATATTTTTCTGTTTTCAGATAGGCCAATATAATAATAGCCAGAGGCTGTGGGTTTAAACTCCAACGTACTGGTCATAATGCGTTGAAAAGATTCTGCTTCAGGGAAGACAGCTGGATTAGGTGGACTGTCAGCATCACTAGGAGCCATATTTTTCTATGCATTTTTCGAAGATTCTTCAGGTTGTTTCTTTTACTTCATTTGAGATATTTAATTTGGACTGTGCTAGACAACTATGGAGAGCTCCTATGCTTCTTGCACTCTTACTTCTGCTAATTTTCCTTTCCTCAGATTCAGTACAAGCTCTCTACTGCTATCTCCTGATTTAGGATGACACAGTACTCTCCAAACTGCTACATTATATCACAACAGAGAGGAAAAAATTATTTACCTTCTTACTATCATGCCATTTAACATTTGCTCAGCTTTGAGTCAGGAATGCCACAGATATGTCATGGAATGGAAAATGAGCAGCCTCCTTTTAGAAAAGGTCTTCAACTGACCTTCTCCTAAGTCTTGCAAGTCTCATCCTTTAAGACAGCATGCACATCTCTGCTGTAGTCCAAGTCTTGATAGCCTGCAGTCAGAAGGAAAATCCCTGTACCTACTTCCCATGTGTCAGCAGACAGCTCTCATAACATACCTACCGTAGCCCTGGGGTGGAGTATTTGAAATAGTCAGTGATACACTATTTTCAGAATGTTTTTAACCATACTCCTAGTCACTACAGCATTCCATGCAGAACCTTTCAAAGATACTTCATATCAAGGAGGCAGCTGGAGCATCTCCTGAGTTTGACTGGTTTAGTAACGAACTTTTCTCCTTGCCTTTCTCTTTGTCTTCTCTGGTTGTGTTCTCTGTATTCTTGTCCCATTCACCTCCTCCCTTTATCTATCCCCTGGCCTTTCCTGATGTTACTTTTTGTGGTGAAAATGTCTGTTCCCTGTGTGGTAATATGTTAGCTACTTCTTCCTTCTTTAAAACTGATGATGATTCTGGTGACCTGCTTGGGCAATATCAATGGATACTGTTCATACCCTGGATCCAATATGCCAATGGTCTAAACTTGTCATCGCTCTGGAAATGACCCCGGATTCTTCAAACCTTCCCTTCTATAATCCTTATGTTATTTTGGTCAATAGAGGAAGAACGGATTGATGGACCACGATGATTTCAGAGCTTGCTTAATTTCAATGGGTTATGATTTGGTATGAATTTTAAGAAACAATGGCAACTGACTGCTCACAAATTGTAATATTAACCACAGCAACACTAAAGCTTATTTAAACTGACAGAATACTAATGATACAATTTGCACTAGAGATATTAGTTTCTTGTTTCTTTGCTTTTTCTCTATTTTTGAATGGTTAAAAAGGAAGTTAGAAGTAAAACTAGACACCTGAAACCCATATTCTATGGTCTACTGCATTTCTCTTTGAATTAAGAAAATGTTAAAAGTTGAAATTAACAGTTACTAAATCATTATTTTTTCTTTCTCCTTTTTTATCTGCATGAGAAAGAATGAATTTGATGCTATTTAATTCTCATAAACTAGCTTTGGTGGTTGCATTTTCTTTCCTTCACTTATTTGTTCTAAACATTTTCCCCCAAATTCACCCTTTTTAGTGGAAAAAATGATTAGCCTTAGTTGAACTGTCCTGTATTTGGCATTTCAAAATTGTTTCCCTTACTACTTACTTCAGTGGCTCTGCAAGCACACTGCTTCTTGAGCTATTGTTTCACCTCCCTGTGCGGTACCTAAATTACAACAGTTTTAGGATGGGGTGGAAAATGGGGTGTTAAAACAAGTTAAACAGGCATTGAGGGAAGGTGGAAGGGGGGAGAAGTTGCAGAAAGTTAACTGAAAGGTACACACTATGTATTTAGGACAAATAATACATTTTTCAAAAGCATCGAGTCCTTTTTAGAAAAGAGGGGTGGGCATTTTAGATCCCAGATTTCATTGACTGACATTTACTTTCCTAAATCAGGAAGATGCTTTAAAGACTTTGTAACCACTGGTACCTACTGATTTATGAGATACAGGCTGTTGGCAACTGATATTACGGTGACCATTTTTTTTTGTTTTGGATTCTGTGAAAGGGTGAAGCTGAGTTTGCCCGAATCATGTCTCTGGTTGATCCCAATGGGCAAGGAACCGTCACTTTCCAGTCCTTCATTGACTTCATGACCAGAGAAACGGCAGACACAGACACAGCTGAGCAAGTGATAGCTTCCTTCAGAATCCTGGCTTCAGATAAGGTCAGTCATCCTGCTGCTGGCTGTAAGGACTCAATAGCTCTCCTATTTGGCCCTTCTTTGCTGCAAGTCTTGCACAAGCCTTTCAGTAATAGTGAAGCTTTGTTTTCAGTTTCTAAGACTTCAGAGAACGCACTTGCTTTTTCTTGTTTGGAACCAAGACTCTTAGCTGAAATGGGTGCAGAATTCAAGGCTTGGCCACCTGTCACAAAGAGCCGACATAAAATTAGACATCTTCGGCATGACTTAGACAGTTTGTCTGTATATGTTTGTACATATATCTTTGGATATATTGTACATCAGATTATTTCCACACTATGGCCTGGATTAGAGGGAAACTCGTTCTGTCTTTCATGCTGTTGTCTGGATATTTCAATGCAAAGTTTGGCCCCCTGGACCAGAGCCTGGGTGACTTGCACAAGACTTCACCTAATTATGAGCCATGTTGTGATCTGACAGCTCATTCAACAGTGATGCATGCAATGTGGTGTACCCCTATCCTAGGAGGAGCAGGAGGGGGAGGCCTCCTGTAGTTACTGGGTTTGCAGAGGAAGCTCCTGAATTTGGCATACTTTCCTCCCCCAGCCAGATCCACTGGTGGAGGAGTGGTGAATGAAGATGTAAGGGAGGATAGTGGCAACACAAGAGCTTCTGGAGTAGTCAGGGCCACACACGGTGCTGCCAGGAAATCAGTCCTGTGCTATGGAGACAGGAGGGATCGCAGAGTACAGGTCTATTTGCCCAGGCTTGCTCTATTGATACTCTCGTTATGGCTGTTTGCACGGATTTTGTGATCTCAGTTACTGTGGACCACATTTTGAATTCCAGACATGTTTTCAGTAGGAATTCATGTGGAAGATGGAAGCCAGGGTCTCAGGAAAAAATGGTTTTCATTACTTTGCCGTTTTAAATAATGGCAAGTCTGTTAACAGAGGCTATCCTTCATATCATAAATGCAAACCATTAAGAGCATTAATGCATCTTTCATTACAAATATATAAGGACCTTGAAACTGACAGGGTGTAACTGAAAATGTGTCTGTCCTGTCACTGCAGAAGGGGCAGCAGAGCACTAGAGATGCTGACTGAGCTATCCATGGATGAGCTGTATCGGTAGCAGCCAGTACAGTGCTCAGTAGCTAACATGCACACTCACATATCCTGAGACTGGATTTTGCCCTAATCAGTTTGTTGGTGGAATTGTCCCCTTCATCTCAACGTTAGGGATGGAATTTACCAAGGAAAAAATTTGGTCTCAGAAAAATAGGCTGGATGTACATGTACGAGTTTATTAGGCACAGCTACAGAAAATAAATATATTTTGTGTCTTTGAAGAGTACATACTGAATTTGTCAATCCTTTCCCCTCCCCCAGCCTTACATCCTGGCAGATGAATTACGTCGAGAGCTGCCTCCTGAGCAGGCCCAGTACTGCATCAAGAGAATGCCTCCGTACACCGGCCCAGGTTCTGTTCCTGGGGCTCTGGATTACACCTCTTTTTCATCAGCACTGTATGGAGAAAGTGACCTCTGATTCTGTAATGGGCCGTATTCATGGTAGACACTACAAAAACCCACTTTATTGCCCAGATTGCTTCTCGAAAGCTTTGACAAGCTGATTTAAAAATGAGTTTTACAAATACAGTAGGTACCATCAGTGTAAATTCTAGTAACTGAAGTAACTAGTGTATATTATAGTGTGCAGCACGCTAGATTTCTGCATTGTTGGTTTTAGGTTGTCTGTCCTATACAACGCTAGAAAAGATACTAAAAAAATTTGCAAGATATTAAATTTGGAAATATCCATTCAGAAAATAGAATGTAAAACCTAAGAACATTGAAACTCACAAAATATTTCTCTATTTTCAAAATGTTTCAATGCCATATGCGCTTCTTCTACGATGTTCATAAAACTTTGTTTGAAGTCCTGCTTTTTTCTTTTGTAGAGCGATATTATTTTCCCCTAATGATTTCTGATTTTGTACACTTCTACCAGTGGAATAAAATATTAAAATGCCGTTTTTAACAGAAGAAATATATCAACCAAGTAAACTACTTAATTATGAAAATAATTCAGAATGCTATGCTTTTGTCTCATAAAGATGGCTTTGTCTTATCACGAAGAGTTGTAATATAGGGGGGAGAAGCTGAAAAGCTGATTAAATTGCAGGTTTAGATTTCCGTAAGCAGTACTTTTAGGCCTTTAACTTTTACAGCTGAGGGAGTACAACTTTTATAATCAGAAGTAATAAGGAAGCTAATTTCATATGAGCTGTTTTGTTTTGAAACCCTCATTCTTGTCTGTGCCGGACAGTCTTTGTTTCTTAGTATAAGAAAGCCAGTCCCTTGTGTTAGTGGGCAACATTCATCTCTAGCCTGCATAATGCAAAATCCTATCTGAGCAAACGTAGTGTGGTTGTCTTCCAGCTTTAACTGTTCAGTGCTCAAATTTCAGTTTGTCTTGACTTCTGGATCACAGGCAGTTCTGTCTATATTATGCTCCTGTGCTCTCGTTGTTTACTGTTTTGGGTGGGGTTTTTTTCCATCTTGAGAAATGGTAGAGAAGTAAAAGCAGTAACTTTTTTACTTGAATCCTACTGACACTGTGGAAATGCAATGTAATCAAACAAAACCATTTACAAATGGTGAAGTGAGCTGTGCAGCCCACTGCTATTAAAGCAATGATGTGCCTATTAAATAAAGTCTGCTTTTCAAAACCTTATGAGGCTCTGTCATTGGCAGTCATCTGGTGGTTCCATCTAAGAACCGGAAACATTTCTGAACATTAAAGGAGGTTTCAGTTTGCCAAAAGTTAAAAAAGTATGTCATGCATTTCTATACACTGTGTTTGCATGAACAACAGTCACTACATGCTGAAAGGACAGGTATGCCTTCATGAAGTGATATGGAACTCAGAATGAGCGGGACAGTTTCCATTTAGTCACCTGAGCACAAATGTCTATAGGTTGCTAGAGTTGTAGCTTTGATTTCAGTGAGACTTAGGCACTAATGCTTTTGAAGATGTTTGCCTTAGCTTTTCGGTATCTTTTTTTCCTCATGTGCAAAAAAGGAGATGTTAAGTATGCAATGATGCTTTCACTGGGTTTTGCTTTGAAATCTATGAATGGGAAACATTAAAAATCTGTGTGTGATTTCAATCCTAAAGCAGGTTTCCTGCAGGTAAGGTGCGTGTGGTGGGAGAAATTTCCAAACAATCCCAGAGGGGAGATAGGCAATGACCAAATACCTCTTCCTCCTCCACCTTGTGTACAAAGGCCAGCAGAGAACTTCAGAGAAATACTAGGGCTAAAATCACCTCTCCTACAGTGCACATGCAGCCTTGCACACAGCCAGAAGCTGCTACTGCCACTGCTGATAGTGACAGGGTGTGGTGCCATCTCTTTTTGTGATGACAGTGCTCATACAAAGTCTGGAAGCTCTGCCTTACAGCAGTGGCATTTCCAGCTAAATGACTGCTGGGCAGGCTGAATCTTATTAAAAAATAAATCTCTATATCTCTCATTGTCACAGTTTAATGCAACTAGAATAAAACACTGAGCTTCCAAACGTGGCACAAAAGCAAAATCTTAGTGCTACAGTCAGGATTATGCTAAAAATTGGCACAGAGACAGTGTATATCTGACCCCTCTGTCAGGTGTCATTCATGTTCTCTACCTGCTGATTTCTATACTGTGATATCTTCCTATTTTTTATAGTATGGAAGAGACTCATAAACTACTCCTTTAGCTAAATGTTCTGTTGATCAAAACACGTGAGAGATAACATTATCAGCAGCAAGAGAAAAAGACTTTTAGAAGTAATTTTTTCATTCCCATATCAGGTTTCCGATTTCTATAGAATGAACAAAACCAGTGGCAGAGAGCTGCAGGAATTAACTGCCCCATCTGTACTTGCCTAAAAATGTTAAACCATCTTTATTACTTTTAATAACACGTCTTTCATGTAACAAAAGGGTTTATCTTAAAGTTATTTCTCCCAGCATCAGCTATTTTTAGGGTAACCAGATCGAATAAGTACGCTGTGTTATTTTACTCTGAAGAGGGTAAAATTCAAGGTTCTTTAAAATATTCTGTGGTCAAGTTCCAGGGCAATGGGTTTAACAGAGAGATTTCCTTTTCCTCTAAGACTCCATTTTTAGTAGGTGGCATGGCATTTGTGTTTCTCTGTAGAATTGCTCTGTTCACAGTGCAGTGAACAATGCAGTGACATTTTCTGTCTATGCAATTGTAACGGCAAACTAACTGTAGTTAAAAAAAGCACAGTAATGGAGCTCAAGGCGATGAATGTACCGATCACAGGGTCCAAATTAAGGGTCAACGGGTGAAGGTACAGCATTATTTTGATGGTCATGTGAATTAAGGTTATAGAATAAATTAAAATAAAAAATAGTCACTGTAGTGACTTTAATGACTGTAGTACAGATGTCCTCCATGGGTTTACATGGATACAACAGTTCTTTGAAAATCTTCCTGCCGAGATAATCTTGATTTTCTAGTAATCATTTTCAGTCAGTGATCTTCAGAAAGGTGCTGATGCAGGCAGAAAATTGTTGTCAGCTCCGTGCCACCTTCATACCTCCTTTTCCTCACCCCTAGCACTTCTTTTCTTACATACTGGCCACAAAAGGCATGGATCACAGCTGCTCCTAGTGGCTTGTATTTTCATCACTGGACTGTGAACTGAACTTGGCAGCGTTACCAGACCTGCTGCTCTTGTTTGGGTACTGCAGGTCTGCCTCCTTGCCTGTGAGGTTCCTGCTCCTGCCTGCATTGCTGTCACTCTTGTGCCTACCCTGTCACCAGGACCTTCCAGTTCTCCTGCACGGGGTGAGCCCTGCAGCCTCGACTGATTTTTCAAGGCACTGTCTGTTGAATGGAGAACTTTATAAATGGCTTGCTCTAGCCCCTCATCTTGGACATCTGGGAACACAGGCAAGAAGCTCTGCCAGCAAGTAGGAGAGCAGGAAGTACCTTCAAGAAACCTGTTTCCATAATCAAGTTGGGACTGATCCAGAGCAGACGCCATCCTGCCCTGGGCAGGGGCAGTGCAGCTCAGACTTCACTCGGCTGTGTTAACGGGGAGAAAGAAGCTGAGAATCTCACACACATCAAAATGTTTTCTAACTCTCTAAGCTCAATGTTGAGCAGGTTTTCCTTGGTGCACACATTTAGCTGCGTGTGACCTGGCCCTTTTCCCACCAGTTCCCAAGCTGTCACAGGGCAGCTGGTAAGCCTGCAGTGGTTCTTCCTCTCTCTTCCATGAATTTGATGTTGATGCCTGAAAGATGCATACTGAAGGTTTTAAAAATGCTATAAAATTTCATACTCATATGAAGCCTGTAATAAATCGAATACAGTTGACACAGTTTGCCTTGTGCAGCAGTACTGATAAGCTGTAAGGCTACACCTGCTGTTGAATTCCCAGTCCTCTTCATGCCTGCATTTCAGCCCTTCTAGGCTTTTACACACATTTTGATCAACACCAATTGTCTAAAGAGAAGCAAAAGGTTATATTCTGTTCACTTTAGCGTGTTTATTTTCACTATGATGGAGACTTCAGGCTTTTTTTAAAGTCAAGTTCAAAATCGTTCTATGGTAAGTAGAATAAATCTGTTGATATTCCTCTAAGCTGCATATGTTTAATAGGCTATTTTGGCATTTGGGGTGGGCTTAGAATTGATGGTGAAAGAATCAGCTTTCTTTTGGTTTCTGATAATAGTTTGATCCCTGAATAGAAATGTTAAGAGAATAATTTGCCTTAAACGGAACAAATAATTTATATTTGGATCACAAAAAATCACCCTCTAAGTTGTGGGGCTAGAAAATTAGTTATTAAATAAAAAATGTAATTCTTAAGCACAGAGGAAATTCTGAAGGGAAAAACCCCAAGTAATGTAACTTACTCATTTGAAATGGGGCAAGAATCCAGCTGTAGCAGAATAGCACAAGTGGTAAGTAATCTTACAGAGTACCAAGAGCTGTGCTCTGAAATCATTTATTAATGATTTATCATTATCAAACAGATTAATCTGTTTTCTCTTGCAATTTTTGCTGTGAATGCTTCACTCCGATATAATCCTCTGAAATAGGACTGTTCTTTAGTAATGTGAATAATCCCAGTGTTCTTGTTTAAATAAGGATTACTTATGCGAGTAGCCCATTCGGAACTGCATCCTCAGGAATAAAGGCAGATAATATGGGAATGAAAGGCATGCTTTTGTAATGAATGTTATGGAAGCATCTAAAACACATACCCAAAAGGTAAAAGTGCGCTAGATCAACGTTTTTGGTCTTATACATGCATAAGGTGAGTATACCATTGGAATACATGGGTGGGCAAGTGAAGTGGTGAATTGGTAAACCAGACCCTTGGCACTGGAATAAAAAAAATAATAATCAAAATATAAAGATGGCTTCATTTGCTCCGAACACTACCTGGTTTTGAAAGATCTGTGAGAGTTTAGCTGGATGTGGGAGGAGCTGGGGAAAGCAGTAGTTTGAAAACACCTTCAAATATAATTGAAATATTAAAACTCAATCTGATTAATTTTTTTTGCTATGGATATTAATTTGGATTTATAGTTTAATCCTGTTGCAATTAAACAGGATTTTAAAAAAATTGCAATTAAAAAAGCCCAGGAAGATGTTAGCTTCACTGAAGCACTGTTGCAGCACTCTCCAAACTATCCAGCTGCAACAGGGTCTTTTACCACCTCATACTGGCACACGCTTCATGCCAGTCCCTCTGATGCCTTCTCCTCACCACTCCTCCTCACTCAGGGCATCTTCTCTCTTCCCTCTTGCCCTCTTCCTCGGCTGCTCCCTCTTCACTGGCTCTCAACCACCCAACTTAACCAGCCACAGCTGCCCCTTATCTACATCGACCAACCTGCTCCCCCTGCAGCCAGCCCACAGCTGTATGTTATCAATGCTAATTAACCCAGCTTCATTCCACTACACTTCCTCCCCCTTTTTTTTTAACATTTCATACCTTACGTTTTTAGCAATCATTACAACCTTTTTACAAATAAATTTTTCATACAGTCCTCTATAATTTCTCTACAAAGCACCACTTATAACCACCTCCAGAAACACGGATTCTCACCATGATGATCAATATTTGCACGACCGATGCTATGTTTTCAACTGATATTTAAGTAGGACTAATTCCCAGCAGTGTTAAGATCAGGTTTCTCAGACATGGGAATAATGGCACTTTTGTGTCCTCCCATCCTTTACTCCATTGCTCCGGCAACTCCAAGCTACTCTTGGTGTTACTCTAAATGTTTGAAAGTAAACCGTATTTTGACAGCCTAATTTAGTAAAGTAAGAATAACACTCTGTAAGACAAAACACCCACAACACACCACTTTTCAAGCTTAAGGGCATGCTCACTGCTAATCCGTGAAGGTTTCCAGCAAATACACCATGTATTAGAGCTTCTCAAAGAAACAGTTAATAAATCTTGGTAACTGCAGGTGCGTGGCAGCCTCGGGACAGGCACATGCCGCTGGGACTCAGCATGGCACAGTACTGTCATCATTGAAACTAAACCAAGGAAAAGGACCTGAGATCCTCTAACACTGAAAAACATAAATAAGGGCTGAAGTTCTGTGTTGATACTCCTTTGCTGGATGATCTCGTTTGATAATTGCTACCCTTAACCACTCCCCTTCACCCTCTGAAGCATATCTTGCCTCAGTTCATGCAGTCTGTACAACTCCAGTTTCTTAAGTAGATTAAAGAGAGTCTGCAGCTGGGTGGCTGCTGCCCTCGTCTTGCTGCTGCTCCAGTGTCAGCTCTAGAGACAGTTCAGCTGCAGACAAACTGGATCAGAGACCTGTTCACACTGAAAATTGACCTTTAAGGAAGAACTGCATTCGAAGGTTAGCACCTGCTCCAGGAGAGGCTTGAAAATATGAGGATGGCACAGGGTAGAATCTGGGGCTGACTTTTCACAGCACCACACAGTCAAACGGGCTCAGATGGGTTGTGAGATTGCAGTTTAAATGGGAATATGTGAAATGATCCTGAAAAGCACCTTCACATTTGCAGCTTTTTTTTTTCTTTTTTTTTTCTTTTTTTTTTTTTTCTCACTGACCTACTTAGCAGCAGTTACACAAACAACTGCATTAGCACACGCAAGGACGTGCTGAGCTATGGTACAAAGATCTGTTGCCACAAAATAACTGCGGAGAGAATGAGCTTTTTAACCCAAATTGCTGCCAGAGAAAATTTTCATAGTGTTACGTGGCATGACGAAAAGGTTATAAGTTGTTCAAAAGTCAAGCACAGAAATATACCCCTAAAATCTCTTAATGAACAGTTCTCAAAGCATTGCCCATCATTATAATATATGCAAATTATGTATAAAAGGTATAAAATTAAGCACACTCTGGGAGTACCTAACTTTTGCTTCTGTTTAGTGTGTTCCACTTCTGTTGTTAGGCTTTCAGAGTACATGGGTTTCCAGACCATCGCATCTTACACTGGAATTTTTGGGACATGTTTTTGCAGTGGGAGCTTGGGCTGACCACTGCAGCGCTTTGCTGAGAGACAAGGTCTGCTCTCCAGCGATAGCTCCTGGCATTCAAAACTTCAGCATAGCCCCTTACAAGTGAAGTTGGGCTACTGTCTGTTGATTTGTAGGGTGTCTGTATTCCTTCCGAAGTTGAATTAGACATATACATTATTTAAACATAAAGCTACATTTTTATATGTACTTGCATCACCATTGACCAAAGTGACAGTTGATTATAAAGGTTCCTAGATCGCACTGGGCTCAAAGGGTTTGTAACTGACTGGTTTTGTGCCTCAAAAGAAAATTAAAGAGTGAACATTTAGCTTCCAGGAATCATCTACAGTAATGGCTTTTAACTCATTTTGAGTCCCCTACAAATTTTCCAGCGAAAAATGCACAAGCTATTTTTAAGCACGGTACATGGAGCAACCCATCCTCTTAGCCGACAAAAGGCTTTACCGTTGCCGCACGGGGCTGAGGCTCAGGCGCCAGAAGGGGGGACACAAACTCAGTTCATTTCTGTTGGCACAAACCCAGCGGCCTCTGCCTCTTCACCTGCAGCACTTGCTTTGCTTGCTTGTTATCGCACCACCCACGGCGCACGGGAAAAGCTGGGCAATAATGCATTTTATAGACTTCCTTCTCCTTTTTGTATTTGCAACACTGAACTAGTTTAAATGATAACGCTGTCCATATTTATTACGAGCGGTTGAATTAGTAGCACCGCGAACGAGAGCGGGTTATTCCCCTCAGCTGTTCGGGCGGCGGGCAGGCCAGCATTCGCTGCACGCAGCGGGGCAGCTCTGCAGCTGTAACCGGTGGGTCTGTCTCTTAACGTTTGTAGACCTCAGATAAGAAGTTGAAAGGATTTGTGTCATCAGAAGCGGCATTCTTGTGTCAAAATAAGGCACGTTTTACTCGTTTTGTTTGACTGCCAAACCGCGCTTTCGTTTGCTTGAGTCCTATAATATAAACTTGTTTTCAGGCTTACACGCCCGTAACATCCCTCCATACAAGACTGGCAAATCTCATTTCCAGCTTTTGTAAGGCTTATTTACATCTGCTCCCTCTCAACACTAAGCTGTCTCAATCGAAAATACAAGCGTTGTTGGCTTTTCACAGGCTCATTCCCCTCATGCCCCGTTTTGTTTCGCCCTGCCTGGCAGCCAAACCGCCCCCCAGTAACGACGGGGGCAACCCCAGCCACCGGCCCTTAGGGGAGGCAGCTCGGGCGGGCTCTGCTCTCCTCATCCAGCCGCCGAGAGCTGCCGTCCTCAGGCTGCCAGGGTGAGAGCACGGCAGCGCCTCAGGAGCACGGTGAGCGCTCGGCCCGTCACGGCGGCTGCCGACCCAGCTCCAGCGGGCACCGGGGCCGCCCGGCCGCGGGGCCGCCGCCCGCCTGCGCGTCGCGCCCGGGGCTGCTG
>JAVJGJ010000059.1:82856103-82909305 GCA_035590215.1 Microhierax caerulescens
TCACTTCGCGCGTTGCGCGCGGGATCCCGGCCCCTTCGCGGCGCGGGGCGGGGACGGCTCGGCAGCATGGCGCCCACGGGGCCGCCGGGCGCCCACCCGCCGGGTAACGGCTGCGTGCGCTGCGGGAGGGGGTGGTGGTGGTGGTGGTGGTGGTGGTGCGTGCGTCTGTGTGTGGGGGTGCGTGTGTGTGCGCGCGCGCGCACCGGGTGCCGGGGGGACGTGTGTGCGTGTGTCCCCACCGGGGCCCGGCGCCCGCCACGTGCCGCTGCTGTGGCAGCGGGCGGGGCCGGTCTCATTTGCGGCCCCCGGCGGGGACGGGACGGGACGGGACGGGACGGGAGGGACCGAGCCGCTTTTCCCCTTCACCGCTCCCGCCAGCCGCGGCCGCGTGGCGCCGTGCGAGGGGGTTGGCGGCCGGCGCTTGGCCCTGCCACGGCAGGCGGCGGTCTCGCCCTCCCCTCACCTGGTGCTGCGGCACCGGGGCGGTCTCCCCCCCGAGGCGGGCGGTCTCCCCCCGAGGCGGTGCTGCCGGGGGGCGTTAGTTATTCGCAGCGGCTTAACTTTTGTAAAAGCCGCGTCTGGCGGCTCGGCGCCGGTCCCGGGGTGCGGTGCCGGTAGCGGTGCCGGTGGTGCAGCAGACCCGGGGCCGGTCCCTCGGAGGGGTGCGGAGGGTGGTGGGGCCCCCGCACCGCCCCCTCTGACCCAGAGGGGTCAGTGCCAGAAAAATAAATAAGTAAATAAACGCGTGAGAGGCCGCAGGTTGGTGGTAGCGACCGGGTGCGCCCCAGCTGCGCCGCGGCTCCATGTCGCAGGTTACACAGAAATCGTTGGGAGGGGAGAAGGTGTAAAAATAGGTGCCGGTTGGTATCGTCGGTAGTTTAAAAAGGCGGCTTTGCCAACGGCTGCTTTCAGCGGTGCTGCTACCTGCAGAGATCCCAAGCACTTCCCTTTTTAGTGTTCCTGGGGCGATGCTAGCAGCCGAGGCTGTGCTTCAGCCTGCGCTTGCATCGCGTGGCTTGTTAAACAGGCCTGCAGCCATCCTTGCTGCACAGCTGCGTGCGGCACCGACTCTATAATCAGCTTTTGCGGTCTGAGGCTTTTTCAGGTTCCTCTGGCAAAGCTGACGTTGACCTGTCCTGCCCTTTCTCCTGTGCCATTTGCGGTCAAGCTGTGGCTGGCGACTGTCTTGCTGCTGCAGAACTGACCGAGTTTGACTGAAATGGGATATATGGGAGGGTGTTCCAGACGCAGCTTGAGAAGTGGTGGCAGTTGGAGAAAAGTTTTGTTTAGATGAAAGCAAAAATTGTACGCTGGGGGCATTTGTGGAGCCTCGCTGAACAGGCAGAAGGCAGTAAACGATGGTGTGCACATAGGGCAGTGATGCAAAGGACCTGGATTTCGGGAACAGGCTGTTGGGAAGCTGAGTGAAGTGCTTCTCCTTAGCCTTTCAGTGGCCCGGCATGCCACAAAGTGAGACCATGCTGGTCGGGAGGCCGGTGTGTTTGCCAGTGGTTCCTGCCTGTGATGAATATCTAATAATTGTTGTGAACAGTTTAATGTTGGGAGATGGACAGCTGTGGTTGTGACACGGGAAGCTGAGCCTGGGATTTGTGTATTTAGAGACAGAGGGCATAACTAACAGGACTCCTCTGTTATTCTGAGACTTCAGTGCCTTTTGTGGTTGTCATTTGCCTTTCAAGCTAGCTTTGTAAGTGCATTGGCTACACAAGTGTCTGTTATGCAAGACCTGAATGGTTCTTAAGACAAGTTCTGACATGGAAAATGTCAGCAAGGTGCACATAGGTACCCAAGGTGAAGTGGTAAGATCCAATGCTTCTCTTTTTGAATAGGCAGGGTAAAAAATAACTTAGCAATAAGGTGCTGCTGCCCACTGTTGTAGAGGACCTGTCTGCCATCTGTTGCTGCAGTTCATGAGACTCTTCATGTTGCCAGAGGGCTTCCAGTTGAAGATTCAATTAATTAAACAGCAAGTAACGCTAAGGTTGTCATGAGCTGTCTGTGGCAGGCTGATAGCAGGAGCATCCTTTCTAGCTACAATTGTTGTAATTGCGGTTGCTGCACAATACTTTTTTGAATGCTGGAGAAACTTTTGCTTGGAGTTGGTGCAGGACAGTGCTGGCTTGCTGAATTAGGATGTGCAGTAGCTCTGCTGCCTGTCAGGACAGGACGTGGTCAGCTTAGGAAATAAGGGGTACTGTAAGTGCCTATAGCTCCTTCAATTTGTGTTCTTTCAATTACTGTGATGAAAATACTATAATATTGTCACAGCTGAGTTGATCCTTTATCAAAAACTTTGGAAGCAATTTATAATCCTTTAGTCCCTTCCAAGTACTTGTATACCAGACTTATTTTATACTAAGAATAAATCTTTAATAGAAGTGCATAAATAATAAAAGAACACCTTTTGAGATTCATTGCAGGCATCAGAAAAAATGTGCTTTTAAGCAAATTACAAGCTTTGAAGTCTGGTTTTGTGTGGAGAACACGCATCTATCCCTTCAATTCTGCACATATGATCTGTATGCTGGTTGGATTGGGATAGGGAGATGAAGGAACATCATCTTGCCTTATCCCCTGAGCTGTCATGTTGTGAAAATAGAGGGTTACATCTGGGCAGAGTTTGTTATTGTTAGCAGTAGAATGACTGTAGGAGACAACAACTGTACCAGAGGGACATCTTGTGTGTTATGCAAACTTACTTGGAAACATCTACAAGAGGTAAAAGTTGTTGCAGCTAATACTGTTTCTCCTTTCCAGACTAGTAATTCCCTTGTTCGTGTGATCTTAAGCCAGAGTGTTTGGGGAAGTGAAGTAGGATATTAGGATTGGTTTATTCTGTGTTCTGTATCCCACTGACATTTAAGCCAGTGCTCTTGGGTCTTTTATGGTCTGCTAAAGTAGTTCCAGCCCTAGAACGTTCTGGAGTAACGTGCATTATATTTTCACCTTCAGTAGCGTGTAAAACAAAGGTAATTGGTTCTTGGTCCTGTTACCAATGCTGCTTTGCTACTATTTCTGTTACAGCTAGATACTACAGGCAGTTTTTCTCCTGGATACTTTTGAATGGAAGAGGGAATCCATTTCCCAAAGCTCACCAGTGATCCTTATGAAACAAAATTTTTAATTAACTTCTGGCTGAGCAGAGGTAGGAGCAGGGTTTGTAAGCAAAAAAAAAAAAAAAAAACCAACCCCAAACCCAAACGAAAAAACAGAAAAAGGCTGACCTGATTTTTCCCTGCTAGGAATTTCTCCAAACATTTTTTCATTTATTCTGTAACAAACTCGTGCTCCCTGTCTGTGGTGGAGAGAGGGCTTATGTGAGTTGAATGCTGAATTAAGATGATGGTTCTTACTTAGCACAGCTGATTCCGAGCCTCCTTGCTGCTTTTCTTCGAAGGGCAGAGTTCAGCCCTTTCTAGCATGGCTTTATGAATCAATCCTTGCTGATTTCTGAGGTCTTTTTTGACCTGCTTGCAGACTTTGTTTCCAACTTGAAAATTGCACCATCAGTGTGCCAGAATGCAGCTTCAAGAAGTGCAGGCTCGTAATGGAAGGAGTCAAGTGTTATCCATAGCAAGGATGGGTAAATTGGGTTTTGGTGAGCTTGGAGCCATTATGCCACTCATTTGTAAAACATAGAGTCTGTGTACCTCTGGCGTTGACGGCCACCTTCATGATTCCCACCCTATTTCCTGCAGCTTTTTGAGATGCTGCTAAAGAAGCACAGGTTTTGAAAGGTTCTTCAGAATAAGAGCTGGGAGCAGAGATGAGGCAGAAATCTGTGCTCCTATGAGCAGAAAACCATGCAGTGAGGTAGCATCTGTTCAGCGAGGCAAGCTGTAGAGAAAGTGAAACAGACTGTGTGAGGTTCAGGATTTAAAACCAAACTATAAATCTTCATTTGCTTCGCAGTGTGTGATGAGAAGATGGGAAGCGTGTAGGTAAAAGGGACAGAGGCCTACAGAAAGGAGGACTGGTTCTGGGAGGGCTCTGATGGCCAGGTTCAGCTGTCTGGGCTGCAGCTCTTGAGTCAGAGGGTCGATTTAGGGAGGCTATATTAAAGCAAAAGCAAGCTCTAATTTGCATGTCTCCTTGGGTCTTAGCTCTTGCAGAGCATGAGTTATGCTTCGTGGGAATCTGCATTGCAGACGTACTTTCAGATACAGTGTTTTGGGTCTTGCTTCTGAAAGCCTTTAGCTCAAGGACTGATTTTATTTTCATGAATAATTTGATGGTTCAGCGTGAGTAGGCTTAAGCTCTTGTATAAGAACCTGCTAAGCCTGCCAACTTTCAACCTGAAAGGAGGGTGACTTGCTTTTTTTTTTTTTTTTTCATCTCCCTTCAAATGCTTCTTGCTTGTTATAGAGCAAATTTTATTTGGATTCTCTTCTTGCTGAGACTACATCTGATTTAGAGCCATTTTCCTGGCGTATTGGTATAAAGGTAATCTTGTAATACTCTTGGCCTCACATTCTTTCCAGCATATTCTTTTTTAACAGTACTGATGTCAAAACAGAAGTTGCATTGTAAGAATGCAGAAGGAAAAAAGTCAAATCAGTTAGCAGGTACCACCGTGTGTAAGTGGTAATGAGATGTAAGGATGTTCTTGTGCTTAGAATTTGTTTTTACAACTGTTTTGATGATAGTGCGTAACCAAGATGCAAAGCAGGTGTTTACTGGAAGTGAGTAAGCCCAAGATGAACGAATGAGAGAGATGAAGAATAACACGTCAAAGATCAGTGAGGTCCCGACTCTTGTAAATTGGGTTTTTGGTAAAGAGGCTGTTTGCTATAATGTTTGTAAGTGTGTCTTTGTTCTGAGATGATTCTGTGTACATTTTGAAGAGGAAACGTAGGCTTACTTTTTTTGGGGGGGGTTGGTTTGGTTTATATTAATGTCTCAGATTATAGTTTTGACTTTGATGTTTGGGATGGGCTTCATTTGGGATCTTAAAGCATTACAATACTGCATCTTCATTCCTAATGATAGCTCTGAGATTTCTACAGTTTTCTGTTTCAGTCATTGTTAGATTTACTCTGTCCAGTATCTTCAAATTAGCACGTCATTTGCCCGATTTGTTTTCTTCTGGAGTTGTTGCAGAGCAGAAGATCTTGCTGTGTTTGTGCAAAAGAAAGTAAAACCTGGCTGTTTTATGTTGGTGTATCTTGTGTTTGCTCACTAGGAGAAGAGCAAATTTGTTATTTACTACTGTTATACCAGTAAGAGGTGAATTTGTGACTCAGTTGAACTGCTTTTGCTTGCTCGGTTTATTTCTCTTTCTCTATCATTATGATATAGGTAATTAAAGTAGTAATTAAAAAATAGTATTTTTTCTTTTCGAATGAAGCTCACTAGTTTCTAGTTTGAGCTTGTGTACCACTTACAGCATGGTGTCTGGTACTAGGAGGCAGCTTTGCATTGCTGTTCAGCTGTTGCTGTGGTGGAAGTTACCATGCTTCTCAGCATTGGGGACTAGTTTGTATAGAGAGTTTGATGTATGCCCTTGTGAACTTTTGATCTTTCTTTTTCTCAGCAGCTGACTATACTTAGATAAAGGACCAATTGAGTCTATTTCTATTTAGATAGATGCAGCTGTTATCAGGTGATTGGAGCTGTAGCTGAAGTAAACCAATTACTGTTTGATTTCAGTAAAGGATTAGTTATTTTATGTTTCCTAAATTGGAAGAACTCAGGTTGCACAGGTGTATCGATAGGGAATTTCAAAGCTGCTTAAATATTGGATTTATTTTCTTACAGATCCCCAGAAAAGTGTGGAAGATGAAATTGAATCTGTTCTGCAGGAGCGGATAATGATTTTGGACGGAGGCATGGGTACCATGATCCAGCAACATGCCCTTTCAGAAGAGGATTTCCGAGGGCATGAATTTAAAGATCATCCCAGGCCTTTGAAAGGCAATAATGACCTTCTCAGTATAACTCAACCTGATATAATCTGTGACATACACAAGGTAGGTGGTTCTGATTTCTGTCTCCTGACAAGAGAAGGAAGGAGAATTTGGCCTCTGTGCTCCCCTTTTCCATGCCACAGGCTACTGGCTTTCCTGTGTCTTTTTGGGATAGGGAGGAGAGTGCTAGGTAACCATGCAAAAAAGAATGAGCAGATTTGACTGTTCTGGTTGTGTGAGCACAGCATTCATGTCTGGGTTCCTGATGTTACCCAGGCAGTGTTGTTTTTAAATCCTTTTTTGACTTAATCCCTCACGCATTTCTGTTATTGTAGATTCTGATTTGTTTCATTTTTCTTTCAGTTTCTCTGCCTCAACCAGCACTTGAAATGCATCTAAGTAGGATATAACTTGAATTCTAGATGCATATTTCTATAACTGTGTATTAAAGAGCAGTTAAGTGGGGCAGCCTGAAGCAGGCCTCTCCGTAGTTAATGAGTGTATGCGCTTCCATATTCTTGCTTTTTCCCTAGAATATTAATGTGTGACCCAGAGAATAAAACAGTCTAGGGTCAATCATTAGGAATTTACAAATAGATTTTATTACTTTCCTCTTCAATTAGACTTTAAAAACCAACTTCCTAAGTCTTGCATTTCTTGAGTTGCAGGTGTATGTAGCTGTAGGTCTTACTGTAATAATGGCAACATTTGAATAGCATTGCAACCAGCTGATACTCAGTTGAAGCCTCACATTTGTTTCGGGTTTCTCCAATATTTATTAAAAAGATCTGTATTTTATTTATTAGAATTATACTTGTCTTATGTTTGTTAAATTTTATATGTAGTCTGTATTTTTATATTTACATTCTAACTGTCATTCTTCGGATTTTGAGAGCAATGGACGAGTTGAAAAGAGTCAGTCTTTGACCTATAAAAATTTTAAGAAATACTGGTAGATTGAGTTCAGTCCCTAGCCTGTCAACTGATCTGTAGTGGTCGTGAACCTTGGAATTTATAGTAGCTTGTGGTTTTAATTGGATAATCTGGTTTATCAGTTGAATTTTGCAGGTTTAACAGACCAGTAGTGATGAGAGAATGAATGCATTGCATCAAACCAAGTACCCTGCTGTGGTTCCTCCAACGGCCAGTTGTGGGTGCTTTAGGAAAAGTGTAAGAAAAGAACAAGTCTGTGGTGGTCCCTGTGCCTGCAGCAGCTTTTGGGTCAGGTGCTTTTTGAGCCATTGGTGGTGGCTTCATATTTTATAGCTACTAGTGGTTATTTCTTCTGAGAATTGGGCAGAACGTGAAATAATAGATGAAAATATTTCTACAAAGTAACTAAAATCCCACTATATGTATGGTTGGGTGGTGGTGGTTGTTTGTTTGTGTTTTTTTTTTTTAATGGCCCAGTGAGTCAGACCTCATAGGTATCAGCAATTTGAAAAGTAAATGTTAGCTGTACCTTGCCTGGCAAGGTCAGATTCAGTGGTAAGAGGTGATGTATTTTCCAAGGCAAAAATGATCTCCCTGCTTTGAGCATGTTATTTATTTCTGTGATGGTGGACAGTAAAGTCGAAGAGCTTTTGCTACAATGACAGGTCTGAACTAAACAAAAGCTAGTACAGAACTGTACACATTTAACATCTTTCTTTAGATGATTTTTGGAAACTTAATTACTTGGTTATGAGCATACATCTAGGAATTTGTATGTTTTCTTATAGCTATTTGTAGGTATTTCCATATGTAGAGGAGTTGAGAGAAAGTGTATTAGTTTGCGGCAAAGGATGTTTTAAAGCAAATTTAATTATTTTCTGCTGTCATTTGGATCAAGGCTTTATTTGCCCTATTGAACCTGCTGAGCTCATCTGCTTCTTACAGGAAAATCTGAGTAATTTATGTTTGATGGTTACATCAGTTTATTTCACTTAGTAGCACATCAAATGTCTTATTTTCCTTGTATATACAGGGGTCATCTAAGGGTTAACCTGATCAAAAAGAGGAGTTAAGGAGGGAGGAGGGCAACTGATAGAGGTTATAAAAATGCAGTCTACAATCCACAAAAATATTTCAGCTTGCATTGATTTCAGCTTCCTTCAGTGGGCATTAGACAACCAAAATGGAGCAGAAGACTTAGCTGTTTTCTGACTCTGGGCTATTATTTAAACTTTAAATGTGATCTGCGCAAAACATAATTCTCCTAATCTTGTATTCTGTCCCAGTATGTTCTTATGCTGTACACATCCCCTCAGAATGTTTATATTTTCTAACCTTTGCTTTTGTTTAACTGGTACCTTTTCTGAGTCTGCCCACAGCAGCCCTCACTTGCTGATGGCAATTGAACTATGTCCAACCATGTCCCTGTGGAGAAATCTAGAATGTGCTCCAAATGCTGGACCAAGTGGCCTACATATAAATGTCACCTGTTGGTAGGAAGTGTGGCTGACTATGAAAACTGGTTACATGGAACATTTCTATTGCTTTGGCCCTGTGCCTTTGAGTAAGACCTTCAGATTTACATCTGCTTTGAATTAGGAGATGATTTGTGACTTCTTGTCAACTGAATGAAACAAAGTATTTGGGTTGCTTTTGTTCCATATCTCTGTTTTGGAGGTCTTGCAGTTGTGGTTTTTTTTCTTTCATGTCTTGCAGGAGTACTTGCTGTCAGGTGCTGACATCATTGAAACTAACACTTTCAGCAGCACCAGAGTTGCACAAGCTGACTATGGCCTTGAGCATTTGGTAAGAATGCTAAACTATTTACACTTTAAAATATTAATCAAGATTTTTGTCTTGGCAGCCAAGATTAGCTTAGTCCCGGAGTCCATTGGTACTGTGTTTATTGACTGCGTGCTGCCTCTTGAGCCATGTGATGGAGTTGTGGCTCATTTCCACTGCTGTGGACAATTGTACTTGCTGTGTGTGATAGTCACTGTGCCTCTTGTTGATGAAGGCACAGGCAGTAATAATTTGTTCTGGATTTTGGTTGGGCATTCACAGAATGTCTCAGTTCTGTGCACAGGTATGTTTTGTTTCAGTCCTTCCCGACTTGCCAAATGTCACAGTGGAACTGATTTTTTCCTGGATGTTATTTGTGTGTTGTTTGTGTGGGTGTATGCAGAAGTCCTTTCAAGCTTGGATATGTCATACCAATTCTGTTGTACGTGTTGTTCGGAGCATTTGAGAAATATGTGAAAAAAATACTTGAAAATACACTACTTGAATAAAAAGTGAATTTAAAAGTTGGTTAGTTTTGTCCTGAAAGTCTTGTTCTTTAGCTTTTGTTGACTTCAGCAGAATTTAATTAGTACCTTAAAGAATGAAGTTTTATGATTAGTAGCTGTAGGCTGGGGCGTACGTGGGATGAGACCTGCTATATAACTGTTGCTGACATGTATAGAGCTGTTCCTTTTGAAGTTTTGTAATAATGCTTGTATAGGGAGCCTTCAGAGTGTACTGCGAGGCACTGAATGGAAGTGTTGTGTTTCTTTGAGGATGAGTTACGCTGTACTGAACTAAAGGTTACTCAGTAATTTTCTGTAATTGTTCTAGGCATATCGGTTAAACAGAGCCTCTGCATGTGTGGCCAGAAAAGCAGCAGATGATGTCACTGCTCAGACAGGTAAGCAATGTTAATTTTAATTTCTTATTCATTTGTGGTTTTGACTGTCTTGCTGCGATCTTTGAAATGTTGTAACTAGAGGATAGCTTGATGATTTACATCACAGGGACTTGACTTGCAGATGTGCACACTCTTCATTTTAGGCACAGTATCAGTTCCACATCTGTATTCCTATCACACTAATTTATTCAGGATTGCAGTCCTGGGCCTGCCTGTTTTAGACTGCAGGTGGTACACATCTTCCATGTGTGTTTTAGAGAAGACTGTTTCAGCAGGAACTTTTATAAGTTTTATAAGGTTTGTACGGCACAATCTTTGTAGTACAGAACTAGGATAGCTGATTCTAGGCAAATGCAGATTACCAGTTACTCCTAATATTATTAGTCTTGTGCGTTGACTTTACTCAGCAGCAACTGGAGAGTGTGTTTAGCATGTGAACCATTTGCAAATGTGCAGTCTTTTACTTTCTGGGCTTTATGTGAGAGGGTTATAGCTCATTTACACTGCTGTAGACAATGCTGTCTTTCAAAGACAGGTAATTTCTTTTGTATTCTGCCATCAAACTGTGTTTCAAGCTAACAGTGCTGCTGCTGTCCCAATAACACCTCACTGATGTGATTCATAGTTTGCAATGAAAATGTAAGATTTGAAATACACTTTAAAAAAAGTGTTTGCTTTTTTTTTTAATGAACACATGCCAGAATATTTAAATCAGGTTATCTAGTGAAAAATGCCAGGACAGTTCTATGCTGCACATTTAAAATGGTTGAATGAAGCTTCCTGTGTCAGAAACAAATGATACTTGGAAGAAAAAATAGTTGAGCCAGTTCCCTTTTTTCATAGATGTTCTTCTGTCTTGTGTGGATACACTGAACGTCTCGTGGGATAGGATTAAAACAAAAAAGTCAGCTGTGCTAGATAATCTTGTGCTGATCAAACTCTTGACTTGAGACAGGAACTTAGTGTTTTATAGTTCTTCATCCCTGAATGATGTGCATTCCTTGGTGTTCATGGAGGATTTTTTTATTGACTTGGCTGCCATTGTAAAACCAAAGGTAATTTTTTTTTCTTTTTTTTTTGTTTTTCTGTGTCTTGTTTAGGAATTAGGAGATATGTTGCTGGAGCCATGGGTCCAACAAACAGGACACTCTCTGTGTCACCATCTGTGGAGAGACCAGATTACAGGAACATAAGTAATTTTAACCATCAAGTTATTTAACTTAGGTGATGGTCTTGAAAGAAATACTGCCAGATTAAATTAACATCATTCCTGTTTTACAGCTTTTGATGAACTGGTTGAAGCATATAAGGAACAAGCCAAAGGACTTTTGGATGGAGGAGTTGATATCTTGTTAGTGGAAACTGTATTTGATACAGCAAATGCCAAGGTAAGACTCCTGGAAAAAAACCCAACTTAATAATGTAAGAATTTGGTGTACTATCCAAGGAAGTTCAGCATAGTACTTGTAAGAGCTATCAGCTACTGCTTACTAAATACATGAAAAGACTCTTCAGTTTACAGCAAATGTAAAATGTGAGATGTTTTTTTTTCAATCAGCCTTTTCCAGTGTTTTTCTTTTGCCTTTTAATAGGTGCCCTTAGTATCTTTCTGACTGTGCCAGCTGTCCTTTTATTCCCAGAAGCTCTGCTGTATTGCAAAACATGTCCAAATGCATCTGATGTTTGTATTTTTCAGCATAACATGTCTGCCTAAGGAGGTGCACACTGGGGTGGGAATGTCCAGTGTATCCGATTGTGGGCATGGGAAGGCTTGTGAGACAGTTCTGTTAAAATGTTGGGGTTTTGGGAACTGCCATCAGCTTTAGAAAAGAACAGTTGGGAGTAGAGGATTAGAAGAGTGAAAGAGGAGGAATAAAATGTTGAAATATGCCATAATTTATGTGATTTTGACACCTCCTTTATCTAATAACTGCTTAGTGCAGGTGGTGGAGTTGTTAAGGCACTTAAAACTGTCTTGCAATTTTACATGGGAAAGTCTGGCTGGATATGCACACAGCATTTTTTTAAGCTTTTGCCATAGGCTGATTGACATGTACAGTGGCATGACTTGCCCTTTGCAGATTGACCAGTCATCATGGAGGTTTGGCTAGGATCCTGTAGGTTTAACATAGTTGCTGAGCTCATGTTCTCATGCAACTTTCTTACCCTAAGGAGATGGGAAATTTTCAGGGCCTTCTAAGGGGTCACTGCAGTCCTTACTGTTAAAATTAGAGGCTGTTAGAATTCTTTGCAAACTACATGTCTAAACAAATTCAAGGGTAGTGAATGTGTATGTACTGAGAATAGTACATACAACCGTGTTTGGGGGTGGGGGATTGTGCTGGAGAAGTGAGGGAGAAGTACACGCCAGTGTGATGTGGATTTCAGGCTAGTCTTGGTCTTATTTGGTTATCCCATGGTACTTTATTTCTACTTGTTACCAAAATGTGTTTTGGAACATTTGGAAGATGTTAGGGGCAAGGGTATAGCAGGTTCTCGCAGGCATATGAGGTAGCAAGTTGCATAAACAGCCATTAAAAAATATTTTAAAAAAACAAAAAGCAAATGCACACAAACCAAAAAAGGCAACAAACTGCAGAAGTCCTGAAATGTCCATTAATGTTTTGCAACTTATTCTTCCACAGGCAGCTCTTTTTGCACTCCAGACATTGTTTGAAAACGAGTATGCTTCCCGTCCCATATTTGTAAGTGTATATTACCTATTTAATATTTTACATATACTTAAGCATGATTTGTGAACTGACTGAGATGGTGGTTGATTCAAGTGTTTTGAAATGAAGGAAATAGGGTGTCTTGGAAACATACCTTTTTGATATGATTGGGAAAGGGAAAACTCTTATGTGAAGAGCTGTATGACAGCCTTGGGTAGCTCTGCTGAGCTTTTCGATCTGAAAACTAAGGAATGACTTCATTCCAGTGCATATTTGTTCTGTGCGTTTCTACAGGAAAAGGTTTGATGATGATTTTTTTTCAGGCTTGCTGTCTTAAGGGTCATATGAACCCAGTGCTTCAAGGATGAAATTAAGCAAATACTGCCATATTTTCAAGTAGCATATGAGTGGCCATTTGAAGTCAGAAAAGGTCTGTGTAACTCCATATTCTTTCTCTGACATGTCTTTTTCTGACAGCAGGTAGTCATGAATGCATAGCAAGGAATATGGAAAAAAAATCAGCTTGTTTGAAAGTTCTGATGTATTCTTCTAGCTTTCTGCAGTTTGTGGCTCAGGCTTTCTGCTCTGCAGTTTGCATCTGTTCATACCCTTTTGTTAAATGTATTTACTCCTTCCTTGAACCTCTGTTCAAACCTGTATGGGACCCAGGCATCCACAAAATAATCTGTCAGTAATTTTTGCAGCTTATAAATGTGCTGGTTTGGAAGTTTGCTTGCTTTTGGATGTTCAGCCTGATAACTTCTTTTGCATCTTGCCATTTATCTTTTGAAAGTGACAGTGAACAGCTGTTCTGTGTTCCCTTTGCTGCATAGTCATGGCATTTATAGTCCTCTGTAAGAGCCTCCTTTAGTCATCTTTTTTCGTCCTGAAGAGTCCTTGTCTGTTTAGCTGCTCCATACCATTCATTCATTATTCTTGTCACCTTTTTGTTTTCCACTTCCTCAAGTCAGAGGGGAATTAGAATAGGATACAGCAAAGTGCAGACACCAGGGATTCATATGATAGTCTAGCGATGTTCTCTGCCTTGTCCATTTCTTTCTTTGTTGTTCCTGATTTACTAGTTTACTGGTAGCGAGCTTTGAAATTGCATTCATAAAACTTTCTTTTGCAGCTCAGATTAGTTTCTTGAGCAGTAAAGACTAGTTTGGAAGTGTCATTACATAGAGTTTTTCCTGTGTTCGCAACTTCGTACTTGATCAGCAATAAGTTTCTGCTTTTTTTATCATTCAGGTCAGCACTGAGAGTTTTCTGATTACATAGAATTCACTTTTGTGTCTTCATTGTCGTGAACAGAGTGGTCAGTGAGCTTGGTTGCCTCATCCTCTGCTCCTTTTTCAGTTCAGTTATTTTGAGAAGTACAACGCTTCAAACAGCTTCTAGGATTCCACTGGTCACCTCCCTTGACTGAGTAGTTTGAAGGAAAGTAGCATCAATATTAAAGCATGTTTTGGGGTACATAATGGATTTACCTTTGCATGAAGCCTTCTAAACTCAATGCATCTTCTGGAAAAAAAAATTTGTAGACTTGAGAAGGCTCTCCTGGCTTATTCAAATGCCTCCTGAATTCTCAACGTTGTAGTTGTTAGTTGGGGTCAAGACATTATTGTTTGCGCATCTCTCTCTATGTATATATACAGACACACATATAAGTATATATGGTTAAGACTTCTGTCTCCACGATGAAGTTGCAACATCTGATGTTCCCTTGTGGTAAAATGAGTAACTTGTTTTTAAGGCCATCTGCCCCTCTCCCACCTCGCCACCAAACAACCTAATAGCAATCCTGAGACCTGAAATAACATAAATGGGGAGGTAGGGAGGATGAGGAGAGGAGAGGAGCTGTGACTGCTGATAGCTGCCCACATAAATAACTATGGCAGATTGGTTCAGGGGCCATTAACAGAATGATACCATGGTACTAATGCTATCTTGCTGCTGAATGATTCATGGTAGTCTTCTCTATTCTTTTTTTCTTTTTTTTTTTTTTTCCTGTTTCTCTCTCTGAGGTGGCGGAAGAGAGAGAAGGAAGACTAGTAAGACTAGTCAAAGGTTAGCCTTTCCCCGAGCTGGGTATTTAAATGTCTGCAGGGAGGAAAGGGTTAAATTTTTGTTAGGGTTGTACCTTATCAGTTTGAGTGGAGCATAGGTCCTCCTGTTTTGACTTTTAGCAGTTCAGCCATTTAAATTCTTGTTTTTATTGTGAATTTAATTCTTCTCCTTTCTCTGTATTCAACCGATATTTAGGTTTCTGGAACCATTGTGGATAAGAGTGGGCGTACCCTCTCAGGCCAGACAGGGGAGGCATTTGTCATTAGCGTTTCCCACAGTAAGCCACTTTGGTAAGGACATATATCTTTCTCTTAGTAAATTATCTAGATTGTGATTCTTTTCTATTTTAACACCTTGCTTGCAGCTAACTGGAAGCTATACTAACTGTGATCATATTTAATCATGTGTATTGCTAATGTGTTCTGCTGTCGTTCCCTTAGCAGAAATTACGTTTCCAAAGAGTGCTGTATTTTTAAAACATTGCTTTAAATAATCTGGAGTTTTGTGTTTGCAACAGCCACCGAAATCACAAGTAGATCAAAGCATTAAAAAATAATGATTCTGAAGCTGTAGTTTGCCATCTCCTACTGTCTCAGATTGTGCAAGGAGCTAATTCCTGGTATGAACAGATCTTACATCCCTTTCTTAGAGGGAAGCAGTGCCAGCTCAGGATGTTTCAGGGTGGCTTGAAAGAGTAAATCAGAAGATTTCATTCCTGTGTTCTTTTTACGGAACTGTGTGTGTGAACTCTTACAAAAATGTGTACATTCCCTGAGTGTTTTTCTCAAGGATGTGATTGTTGTTTTATAAGCTCCTGATGCCTCCATTTACTCGCATTCTTTTCTGTTCAGGCAGAAAATTCTAAATAAGTGTGAGATTAAGATCTGTGAAAATGCATAATATAGCAGATTTTGGTCATTGTGCAAGGTTTTGCATGTTAGTTTGAAAACTGTTCCGTCTTCCCCTATTCTGCCTCCTCCTTGCCTCCTCTTTGCCGCCTCTTTACCTTTTCTTCTTTCAGGTTGGTTCATCACACAAAAACTTACACCAGAAATAGATGGTTTTGTCCTAGAATATTCTAACTAAAACATGTAATTCACTGTTAATAGTGCACACCATGCACATTGTGATGAGCCATTGTTTGTTTTTACAACAAAATTCCAGCTAAAATGCGCAATCTGTCATCGCAGTAATACAAAAGCAGAAGACTGCATTCACAGCTTTCCTGACTGCCCTTGAGGCTCCACTTTCCCAGACCAGACGGTGCTCCAGAAGTAACATATGGAGCCTCTTGGAACAGGGTGGTAGTTGATGACTCCTCTCAGCATCACAGCCTAGTGATCCATATTTGGCATGAGTCTGTCTCAGATAATCTTGCTCATAATTCTCTCACCTCTGAAGAGGAGAGGTCACTGGAGCAGAAACCAAGAACTTATTAAACCATTTTTCATAAAAGCTCTCTTATGAGTCTGATTAAAGCCTCTTTCTCATTTGTGTGAAGGCTACTGTGCAGCACTGTGGCAGAAGGGTTTTAGTTGTGGGAGCAGATTGCATTTAATGTTGTTTCTATTGCCAAGTTGGTACAGAGTGGCTTTAGGGTTGCAAAAAAGCTGGTTAATAGTAGTATCCTAGAGATCACATTATATGTGTTCATGTTTCCATTTGGGTTTTGTATGTCCTGTTTAGGGTGATGTGTTGTCCTTAAGTCAGTTTGGTTTGGAGCCCCCCCCTAAAAAGTGCATGCTTTGTGTGCAGTTGATACAGCTAGTAGCTGAGAAACGTGTGACCTGTGCTTAGTAAGTGCTGAATGATGTGTGGCAAGCAGTTTGCTATGAAGGGTGCTTAGATGTTATTTTGAATCCTGTGATTGTTTCTACTGTGGTAGCATTAAGAAGAAATACGCCGAGTTTAGGTCCTAATGTGGTGTTTGTTCTGGTCCCAGGGGTACCCTTCAGCCTTGGCTTTTCACAGGAACTGATGTGCGACTGCTGCAAAGGAGCGAGGTGATGTTTAAGATGAGGGTGTGATGGTTATTACACTAGGGTAGCAGTGATTTTGTACCAGCTATCTGGTTCAAGGCTGCTGGCTTTTAAGGCACGGTTAATGTTCTGCTTTTCTCAAAAGTTTTCTTTCATGTGCCGTGAGGAAATGATACTGGCGTGAATGCGCATGTCTGTGCTTAGTTTGACTGGGAAGTTTTGAAACAGGTAGTGCTTGGGTGGTGTTGTGCTTGTAGATGTATTTGTCAGCAGCCCCTGTAGTGGGTAATCATTCAGGCAGTCTGGAGGGCCAGTACCTAGTAAGTCAAGTGAGAACATCAAGAAGTGTTTGTTTGCTGAGTGTGTTGGCTGCTTTTACAGTATCTCTCTGATGAGACAAGGTAGAGTGGTAGGTGAGTTTGTACTGAGAACCAGAAGAACCAGAGACAGACTGATATTAAATGTGGAAGGGAGAGGTGGAGCTGCTTAATACAGGAGAGAGCTTAAAAAGAGGATGTGGGGAGTGCGAGCTGGCAGCTTGTAAATCGAATGACTGAGCAGCAGGTAATACATTGCATTCATCTGTGTTTGATAAAGACAGTCTTGTGAAGTATCCTTACCTTGCTTTGCTTTGAAAATCCTGAGGGATGAGCCCCCATTTTGAAATAAATTCCACAACATCATTGCTGTAATTAGTGGTGTATACTCTGTGCATATCCAGGGGGTCTGTATGAAGGATTTAAATGTACGTAAACACCAAACGGGGAAATGAGAATAAAAGGGTGCTTTTAAATTTTTTCTCTTTAAATAGAAGGGCCTGTATGAGGTGTACTAGAAAAAGCACCTCAAAGGTAGAGCTGGCTATTTGAAAAAATAAACATATATGCCCACACCTCCTCCACCACCACCACCCCACCCCACCCCCTATTGGGAGAAGGGGTTTGTCTGTTTTTTGGTCTTGGTACATGACTGTGCAATATTCAAGGCCCCAATTCTTGGATGTAGCTGTGAGCTCCTCTGATCTCAAGGATTTGTCATTCTGTTCAGTAAGTGAATCTGGCTGCAGCATTTGCTGCTACTGCTTGTGCAGTTGCCAAGCCCCTGCCTACTCCTTGGAAACAGGAGAAAAGTAAAAAACCATTTTGTGCTCTCAGTCCTGTGCAGGGCTTTATTGCTTTTGACCTCTGGGAAACTAAGTGAGCATACATGCACTTCATTAACTTAGCTACCTCTGAGGCAGCTTCTGTGGCACACTTAGTTGGGAGTTGTGGCTGGTGCCTGTTCCTGTTTCAGTGGTTTAGCTTGCATCTTCTCTGAGACTGTTATTCCAGGGAAGGAGTTAGCTTTTTTACATCTCCCTCTTGCAGCAGCACCGTGAGCACCTTTCGAGTTTTGCAGTTCTTGTAAGATGGTTTCTAGAATGGTGCAGAGATCAGGAAACATAGGTAAAAGATCTCTTATATACTTTCTGAAAGAGAAAATTCCCTTTTAATGTAGACTTTGTCAGTGGAAGTCACGTTTACGAATCTGTCATTAAATGAAGGAAAACTCAATTGTGCCTCATATACTGGTAAAACTGTTTGAGAAGCTTATTCATGCAAAAATACTTCTGCTGTAGTGCTGTCTTGTTACTAAGATGTAGCAGATTCAGTGGCCCAAGCTTATTAGGGCTTCCATGAGGCATCTTGGGGAGGCATTTGATTTCTTCCAAGGTCAACATAATTTATGCATAATTTGAAAAGAAAATTCTGAGTTAGCGGCTTAAAGCAGGTCTTGCTTTTTCGGCCTTTTCCATACTTACTGTAGCAGAAAGCTCCTTTCCAGTCTGTCATTCTCATTCCACTTGTTCTCTCTTTCACCTAGAAAATACAGAGCCGTCGTGTTGCTGCCAGTTGCTGTCAAAATGCTGCCACTTCCCTCCTGGATTTTGAAATGAAATCTTGATTTACTATTCCTAGTTCAATTCAATCCAGCCCCCTTCCCTGTTGTGCTTTTTTTCCACCTGAGGGTTCTCCTTTTGCACAGTCTCATTGTATTGATGATGATGGTTAAAGAAACTGGAAATCAGGTTGCTTTTGTTTTAGATGGTTGTGGGAGTTCACAGTTGCCAGCACTAACATTTGTCCGTTTTGGATGTAAACAGTGTTTTTACCTCAAAATAATTTTTGAAAATTTATTTTCCAGTATCGGCTTAAATTGTGCCTTAGGGGCAGTTGAAATGCGACCATTCATTGAAACAATTGGACAATGTACAACAGCCTACATCATCTGTTACCCCAACGCAGGTGTGTTGGTGCGCATGTTCTGTGCTTGTAGGCAGATGAAATGTAACTCAACTGTTCCATCTCATTAGCAATAATAGAGTTGAATTAGCTTGGAAAGATTATTGTTTTTTACTATTAAAATGAGATCAAGAGTATTTTAAACTGCTGAAAGTAACTATTGTTAGTTCTGTGACAGTGAACCCAGAATGCTCTCCGGCATAATTAACAGTCTGTTGAGTAAGGATTGCAAGGGTGATGAGGCATTTTAGTCCTCGTACAAGTGTAACTACTTTGAATATATCTTTTATGGAATTTAATTCTGTTCTTATGAGCTTTAAACAAATCGTAATACTAGAAAAAATATGTTTCAAGGTCTTCCCAATACTTTTGGTGGTTATGATGAAACTCCAGAAGTGACTGCCCAGCATCTAAAGGTATGAAATATTTCTCATGTGCCACATCTGTCATACTAGTAGACAAGAATTCTTTCCTTGTATTTGATGCGTGTTTTTTACAACTTTGTGTAGGTTTTTATTTTTCCTCAGATGGCTCTATATGTCATTTGGATTGTTTAGACAATTTGCTGAATGATAGTTATTTGACATTATAGGTTAGGAAAAACTGCTTGAAAAAAGACTCTGAAAACCTTACTTACTTTCATGTCCTACACTACACTTTCCTGCAGCTTGATCTGTGGATGTTACTCTTTTGCACTCTTGTGTTCTTACTTTTACGTTTGGGACTCAAAAAGCTGAGCCGTTTTTGTGAACTTTTTTGGTAGAATTTTAGAGTTGTGTGTATAGGAACCGCTGATGGTGGTGTTCCAATGCAGGGTGTCCTTCCACATGGCACTTGATCTGTACAAGACGGAACTGTGTGGCTGGAGCTGCGGTGTGTCAGCGAGAATGCAGCATCTGCTGCATGTTAATTCCCTTTTATAAGACAGTATGGCTAGTCTTTGATACTCATCCAAGTTTTCATCTGGGGCTGTGGTATAAAATAGGCCAGCTTCAAATGTAGTTTCCTAAAATTAGGTGTTGAAGTTACTGGTTAGACTTGGGTATCCACATCTCAAAACAAATCCTAAAAAGAAGAAATAGTAAAATAGTACTGATTTTTTTTTTTAGTTTAATCTTTTTTTTCTTGTGATCCCCATGAATTGCTTAACATGTGGAGAAAAAAAAAATACATATCTAAAATTATAGATATAATAAAAAAGATACCTTTATTTACTTGAAATGAAATTCTCTTTCCCTCCCTTTTACAGAATTTTGCTTTGGATGGTTTGGTCAACATAGTTGGAGGTTGCTGTGGTACTACACCAGCACATATCAGGTACCTCATGAGCTACAACTTCATGTGCACTGGGAAATAAATTAAGTGCTGCTTCTGTGGAGCAGTATTCTATAGCTTGTCTTGGAGTTTCTTGAAAAAATGGATCACTTGAATGCTAACAGCAGCAATATGTGGAGGAGAAATAATCTGGCTTTCTTAGCTCTGTGTATTGTGAAGAATGAGTAGAGGCATGGTTCAAAGATACTACCTCTGCTGGTTTGTCACCTAAAAGTGTTTCGAAATTACTCTTCCCTTTTTATCATTGGATAGAATAGAGTTCTAATAGAATAGAGCCACAAAGTGAAATTTAAGGTTTCTTTTGATGGTAGAAGGAAGGTGTGTGCATGTGGGGGGGAAATGTCTGCACAGGAGGTCTGGGAATGCTGTACAGCTGGTGCTATCCCTGGCCAGTCAGAGGGAACTTTTCATATCTTTCTGATTGGAAGCAGGTCAGTGGGAAAACCTCGTTTTTTCACTTGGGCTTGAAAGGGAAGGGGCCCTTATGATTCATTTTTACCCTGATACAAACGGGTAAGGGGTGGTAGTAGGTGAACGTGTAGAAGACATAGTGTGTCACTCCTGACTGGTGTGAAGAGAAAGTGAATGTGATCACCATGAGTTATTTTGGCATCTGAGAAGCGTGTCTCAGCACAGAACAGTGTTTGTCCCTTATGGTTTTTTTTACTGCAATTATCAGCAGTTGTTTAGGTCAGCAAATCATGAATATGGTAAGAGTCAGTGTAGTTGAGGACTGGTTCTGATGTCCATCAAATATCCCATTGACATAGTATCTCATGTTCTGTATTTGATATATCTTCAGCTTTGTACATTCCCTGCAAATAGCTATAGCAGGGTCTTCTGGGAGTATGTTTTTGCCTTTGGCCACACAAAGTGAAACTAGCTAATTAGCCTTGTCTGCTACAAGGCTAAATGAGAGACATAGTTATATGTCTGGTGTATTCTGTTTGAGTCTTGTCTGGAGTGGTTTAATTTTAATCAAAACCTTCACTTTCTTCTTTCTTTAACTCAGGAAAATTGCCAAAGCTGTGAAATTCTGTAAGCCTCGTGTTCCACCTTCTCCCTCTCAAGGATACATGTTGCTGTCAGGTAAAACAGAGTGCAACAGTTCAAGCTTTATAAACTCATGCAACCTTCCTTTATAAATTTATTTGCTCTCTTCTGCTGATCAGAGTAGCACTACAAGTTTCTGATTCTACTTGTATCCAGCAATCTTATGGATGTGTAACCAGATCTAAATCTTACTGCTTTGGCCAAAGGATTAATGGAACATTTTATTACAATCTTGTATAATATAACAAAACCATCATATTTTACTCTGCAAGTCTCAGACACTTTGTAATGGTTAGTGAGTATCTTTATTCTCACTTGGCAACAGGGGAGGGTCAAACATGGAAAGGCCGGGTATTTGATTATAGTTGATGACAGAGCTGGAAGGAGATTCTTGCTCACCTGTTGTGAGAGAACTGCCCTGTGTTGCCTCAAATGTTATTCCAGTTGTACTGGGACAATGTTCCAGCAATACATCCAAGTCTAGAATGTATTTCATTTTAGCAAAGTCTAGATCTGTGTGTTCCTCAGCCAGGCCTTCTCTTAAGCCTTTGGCCCACGTATCCAGGTAAAACAGCACCTTCTTTTTGTTCTGGTATTTTAATCTAGAAGTCAAATCAATTTAGCATAAATTAAATAAATCGTGGCTGGCCTGCAGCTTCATGCATTACCTTATTCTGCGCTGCTGTAAAGTTTGTTTGCCTCTGAGTTGCCTGCTACCCAAGGGTCCCACTTGGCTTGTTTCTGTCAACTTGGGTATGTGGTTAAGAGCTGTCCCTGTTTGTCAGTCAGTTCAGTAGATGACTTTTGTGGTGGTGGTAGAGTCATGTGATAACATAGTTGGAAGTTGAGAGAAGGTGTGTATGTGCATACACGTAAATGCCCAAAGAGTTGTAGCTTCACATCGTTTTATAGTGGACAGATTCATTGGATTTTTTTGTGGGTCAGGTAAATTATTGACTGTCATTGAGGAAGGATAGAAACCTTTGGCATATGTGCTGGAAGTTGTTTCATTGCATTTCTTTGCTAGTTACTCATTAGATTTGGGTACATCCTGATGTGCTGAGGAATCACTATTCTTAAAGAGAGATCCACCTCTATTTCACAGTTTAGCAAAGCGATTTTGTTTGTCTTACACAGTTTTTTCTCTCCTGTTTTTACAAATACTTTAAGGTCTGGAGCCGTTCAGGATTGGGCCATACACCAACTTCGTTAATATTGGTGAACGCTGCAACGTTGCAGGATCACGGAAGTTTGCTAAACTCATCATGGCAGGCAACTATGAAGTATTTAACATTTTAACAATAATCTTTATAGATGTTGCTCATGTTTTTCATTGCTTTATTGAACTGTGTTAATAGTTGTTTGTTTTGCTGGCACAAAGCAGTATTCCACATCAGTTACAAGAGTAAGAAAACAAGGAGAATTTACTTTCTTACTGTCCTTTGTTTCTGTGCTGACCAGCTCCTGATAAATTTGTGAGAAGGGTTTTACAAGGGCTTTTTTGTTTTGTTTTTTTTTGTTTGTTTATTTTTGACAAGTGTTACAGGAAACGTGACTTTCCATTTTTAATTAAATTACAGCTGATGACTGTTTGGAAAGCGGCCTAGTCTCTGCTGTATCTAGGGGTGGATTTACAGAGGAGGGAGGAAGGAAAGTGGGAGTAATCCTCCCCTCCAGCATGTGGGGTACATCTGACTTGGGATAGATTGTAGCACTGTGCAACCCTCACTCTTTTCCTTCCTGCTCCAATCCTGGTCAGCATTATGGTTGCATCTATTTTTTATGTGCTTTGATCACTGGCTCCATCATGCTACATGACAGTTGATACAGAAGGTGCTTAGAAGGTAATTGCATTCCTGAAACAGCTGTAGGGCAGAAATGAAAAGGCTGGAGGACTCATGCTATACTGGTGTAAATTGCTACTATGTCGTTCACACAATTTAGTAAAGTGATATTTCTTGAGAGCTGAGACTCTGCCCCAGAGTACGCTCTGCTGTTCGAGTTGATGCAATCAAAATTAAAGCCTTATGGTTGTGGTTTTGGTTTGGGTTTTTTGGTGGTTTTTTTTTTTACGAAGTCTGACTCTTTAAGCCCTTATAAGTCATGATGCAAGTCAGACCTATTAAATAAAGACAGCTTTAAACATAGTTTATTAGGGACTGTGAGCAACTAAAAACCTCTTTCTTTTTTGTCCTCTGTCTGCAGTGTGACAAAAAATGAAAGCAGACAGACATGGGTGTTCAGATAATTATGTAGGCCAGAGGGAAAGCTTTAGTATTTCCTTCTTAGTGCTTGATGATTATTCTGCAGCTGGAAAAAATGTCAAACAACCGCCAGAAATTAAGTACTCTGTGTTAGAAAACAGCAGAGTTTGTGACGCAAGACATTTCATACCATCACAGAGACTTTTCCTGTAATTTTGTACAGTCAGAAGTCCTTTTTACCATGCACTACCAGCACATTAGGTCTCTGGTGTCATGTTTTTGTGAACAAATTAGTTATCAGTTGTGCCATACTAACCATTTTTCTATGTTGTACATCACAGACCATTTGCTTATCTAATACGGGATGCCTTATACATTTTTAAGTTTTTGGCTGCATGCTTATTTTAGAGAAGTGAAATGTTATCCTGAGAATGACTGTGCTTTTTTCTACTGACTGTGCTTTTGGTTTTTTTGACTTTGTTCTTTAGGAAGCCCTGAATGTAGCCAAATTGCAAGTTGAGATGGGGGCCCAGGTTCTTGACATTAATATGGATGATGGGATGCTGGATGGACTTGCTGCAATGACCAGATTTTGTAACTTGATTTCTTCAGAACCTGATATTGCAAAGGTTGTAATTGAGTCACTCCAAAGCACAATAACATTTTATTGAGATGGAAATTGCCTTTCAGAAAACTTAGATATTGATTTATTTAGTAAACGGTATAGGTGTCCCCCAAGAGGAAGAGCTACTGTAATAGGGAAGGCCTTTGGGCGAAAGTGTTTTTAACATTCTTTACCTGATTTCAGCTAAATATATGCTAGTCCTTTTCATTGGTTAGAAAAGCTGAATGCAGGTACCTTTTGCAGCAGTTAGGAGCCATAATCTGTATACTGATAGTGCACAATGGTATTGCTTTCCACAAAACTTAGAATGTTATGGATATAGGATGGTTTTAAAAGATACTTGTGCAGTGTACATTCTCTAAAAGTGAGTAGCTAATTCAGAAACACAAGACAATACAGGGGGAAGTAGAGGTCTATATATGGTATGTGATGGTGTTGCTGTAGAAGCTCTTGAGTTATATTTGCTCTGAGTTTTGCATTTAAAGTAAAGTGATTCTACAAATACCATCTTGAAACTTTATTTATTTGTAAATACTGATTAACGTTGTGTGCATTTTCATGTCCAAATGGGCATATAGCATGTGGAACTCTTAATTCATAACTTGCATGTATTCCTCTGACTTACTTGTCTGTTATTTATAGGTGCCATTATGCATTGACTCCTCAAATTTTTCAGTGATTGAAGCAGGTTTGAAATGTTGCCAAGGGAAATGCATTGTAAACAGCATCAGTCTGAAGGAAGGTGAGGAAGACTTTTTGGAGAAAGCAAGGAAAATTAAGTTGTATGGAGCAGCTGTGGTTGTCATGGCTTTTGATGAAACAGGACAGGTGAGTGTTTCTTTAAAGGAGAGCTGTTTTGCTTCTGGAGTGCAAGGCTTTTGTACTCTCGTGCACAGCAAAGTTGTTTTGTTTCATTGACACAGGTGATGCAGAGGTCTGTAGTCTTAGCGATAGCTTTGACCCTGATATATAAGCATTTCCTATGCTGATCCCATGTTTGAGGAATACAAATAATTCTCTAAGTGTAGCTTTGCTAGCACAAGAGCATGTCTCATGCTATTCAGCCGTGCTGAACTCTTCCTTCCTTCATAGAAGATTTTTTTAGAGTAAAAGCTGAGTTTTGCATGAGAGCACAATCTCTGTGAATTAATTTTGTTATGTCAAAACCCACATATTTAACTTCACATTGGATGATGAAATGTTGGGGAACAGAATTGTTTTTAGTAAGTTGAGTCAAACCTGCAGGTACAGGTGTGGTGATACTTTTAATAAAAAAATGTATAGGTAATCTTTTTCTAATATTCATGATGTTCTGATTTCTGGGGACTTAATTTTTTATGTTGTCGATAAGCTTCCTGTCAGAATTCTTTTTCTCCACTAGGCAACAGAAACAGAAACCAAGATTGCAATCTGTTCCAGAGCTTATCACCTCCTTGTGGAAAAAGTGCGCTTCAATCCAAATGATATAATATTCGACCCTAATATTTTAACCATAGGAACTGGAATGGAAGAACATAACCTGTATGCCATTAATTTTATCAATGCTACTAAAACCATAAAAGTGAGTTGTAAGCTTATTTTAATTTGAAGTGTGTTGGTGAGATTACCAAAACCCAAACCACCACAGGACAGAAAAACACCTCTCACCCCCAAACAACAACAAACTGCTGCAAAATGATACGCATTTTCAGTTAGCAAGGGTACTATTCCTCTGAAGTGCAGCCATTCCCTAATATTACTGTATTTCCAGTAGAAAAACCTGAAATAGTTCTACACATATATTTCAATCCATTATCTCTACTGTAAATGTGCTATAATAATTAAAGAGATAACAATCACATTCGTGTTCTAGCTAAAAGGACATCTTTGAAGGTATGTGAAAACTGCCTTTTAAAATCAGTAAAATTTACATTTCTGTGGAAGGGATTTGTGCAGTAATCTGACTTCTTACTTAGCCAAAATGTGTGTAAGGAAGTACAGCAGTGAAGAGCATCACCTGAGTACAGCCAAGGAAGCTGCACTGTTGTGTTTCACAAGGCAACTTGATTGGTTTGGAGATGCTCTGTGAGTAGCAGTCTGGGGCTTGAACACCCCAGGGTTTTTTTTGTCACCAGAGGGCTTCTGGAAGGGAGGCTGCACCCTTGAGGTTAGCTGCTCAGCTACAGCCTGCTCCTGAGACTTGCAAGCAGGCAGGTTGGCTGCTTCTCTTTCCAGAGGAGTAGGGGATGGAAGAGCTATAAGTAGGTCTGCTTGGGGAAAATCTGGAGTGCTGCTGTGGGAGGACTGATATGTTTAGAATAGCACCTATGACTGTGGAAACCATGGTAGTTGCTTACACGTAACTAGGCTGGATTTTTCCTTTCACTTGTATCTTTTTCTACAGAGATTTGAATTACTTTTTATGAATTTGAGTAGCTAGAAAGATCTGGAACAGGGAAGAGAGAAAAGGTGCATGTAGCCAATACACTGCAGTTTAGGGACCAGTTGTTTTATGGACTGAATGCTTTGCTTGGGTTTCCCTTTTGGAAAGCACTTTTCTACAAACCTATGTGCAATTCCTATAGGAAACACTGCCAGGAGCCAGGATAAGTGGAGGTCTTTCCAATCTGTCTTTCTCCTTTCGAGGGATGGATGTCATTCGAGAAGCAATGCATGGGGTGTTCCTTTACCATGCGATTAAGGTATGATGTGCTTTTGGATTCCATATGTTTGCGCTTGGCAGATGGGCAGTGCTATGTCTGACAGCCCTGACTGGGCGATTCTGTATGTTGATGTTTTGTTTTTTTTTTTCAGTACGGTATGGACATGGGAATTGTGAATGCTGGGAATCTACCAGTGTATGATGATATCCACAAGGAGTTGCTACAGCTGTGTGAGAATCTGATTTGGAACAAAGATCCTGATGCGACAGAGAAACTTCTACGTTATGCTCAAGTAACTTCCAGTTTTAAGCTTTGAATAGTAGTTAGCTTAGCATCTGAACTTTAGTACCTCCCTGCCGATGATAGGTAGAACAGCTTATAAGCTGCATATGTCAATCTAACTTCAGGTGTTAGAAGTTACTAATGATGCTACAAGTGGTTCAGCTATTGATATAGAATAAAATGTGAACTCTGTGATAGATTGAGCTTTTCCAGTTTCATAGGTGCCTTGAAAGATCCTGAACCAGAGATCTTCATAGTGCTTTAGGAGACCAAGCGGCATAGGCATTCTTTTAAAAAGAAAGAAGACTAACAAAAAACTCCACAAAACCACACCAAAAAACAGAAACAAAAAATCCCAACCAAACTGCCCTCAAACAATAAAAAAACCCCAACCTTCACAAACAGACAAAAACTAGAAAATGCCAGTCCACAACTGAAGCAAATCTTGGTGCTGGAGCTTAATTGACAAGTGCATTGTAGGAGACAAAGAGTAAGCCTGTCTCTGCGGTAATGGTTTGCTTGGAGTGTATTTAAAAGGTGAAATAAATGCCTGTGGTCCCTGGCTGTACCACAGACCTGCAGTTCATGCAACTCATTTTAAGAGCGAGGACTGGCTATTTAGTGGTTTTGAGATGCTGTAATTACAGTGGTGATAAAAGACAAAGATTACAGACCTGAAGATTTCCAGATTATTAGCCATAAGATGACTAGAGAAATCCCCTTTGGACAGAATACAGCAAAATTCTTTCTGTGTCAGGTGGCTTGAAATTTAAGCATACAAGGAGGTTTGCATGCCCATTTTGTAGCTGCTGGAGGTATTATTTCTGTCCACAGCTTCATTTGGTTTGTAGTTTGCCCTATGATTGTGTGTGCTTTTTAAGAACAATGGCAACATGTTGAAAACCTGTATGGGAAGACTGTCCCTATCCCTTGTGCTTAGGCTGTTTTAGATGGTGCTCTTTAGGGTCTAAACAATTCACCTGGGAGTGATCTTGTCTGCATAAGCATAGTTGTACCATTAGGACATTCAGGGTTGCATAAAGAAGAAAAAAACCCCAAGAAAGAGAATTAGAAAGGGATTGCTTAAGCAGTGTTTCTATGAAAGCAATGTGTGAATTTAAATGGAGCATAAAAAGTAGAAATTGAAGTAGATGGTGACTCTTATCTAGGTCTAGAAGTTTCAGAACCTGTTGTTGGAATTTCTCTTTTCATGGTGGTAGTTTTATTGTGGGAGTAAAACAGCCCCCAGCTGCATAAGAGAGACACGCTCTGGATTCAAAACATCTTTAAAAAGCTCTATTAAAATTTAACATAAAATATTACAACTTTCAGTTTTTCACTGGAGGTAAGAATCCTGACTCAGGTTTTGTCTTGGCTCTGGACAAATGTGAGACTCCAAATAGATAGTCACTTAGAGACAATGAGAAGGTTTATTACATTACATAATATTTTGGCATTTCAGGGGTATATCAACATATTTATTCAGATCATCCTCTGATATAGTGGAATTGAATGGCTCTAAATCTTTTTGTCTAAGGGTGGGGTTTTTTTAAACACAAAAGTGTATTCATTAGTCAGTAAGTGCATATGTTCTTTTTATTTCCAATTACTGCAGTTTATTCTGCACAAAGAACATAGAATTCGCAGTCCCATTTCAAGTATCGCACCTCTAATAGAGCACCAGTGAAGTTTCCTCCTAGTTCCTACAGGTAATAGTAATATACCTTGCCAGTTGCTTGAATGCTAGACCTGTGGGGAAAATTGAGGAACTTAATCTTTGCAGATTTAGGAGATCAGTCTTCATTTGAAGTTTGAGATTAAAAAAACATTTTCCTTAAAAGTATATAGCTGCAGACATTCTCAACCAGAAACTTTGTCCTTTCTGGTAATGGGAGTTGTGCTTCAAATGGCAGGCTTTTTTATCCTCAGCATGCAGTATAATCATCCTGGTTTGAAATATCTGCATGTAGTGTTTGCCACTGTGGTCCCTGCATGCCCACCGTAACAGCTTCATGGGTTATTTTTAGGTTGGAATGGTTCCCTTCCTTAAGTGTCTGGCCAGAGGTTGTGGAGCACTTGGTACCTTTTCATTGAATCGCAGAAGTTAGCCAACATCTGTATAAACATGAATGAAAACTTGCTCTAGTTTCTGTTCCCACATGTGAAATCTTGTTTCTGTGGCTTTTTCCATGGTTCTATCTTTAAAAACTTGCTGATGAGCACTCAAAAGTATAAGAGGTTCATAAGGATGGCAGATTATGTCAAATGACTGAGGGAGGAAAAGAAATTACTTGCCTAAGATGTGGTCATTAAAGTAATAGATAGGCTGCTTTTCCATGGGCTTTCCTGGGCTGGGGGCTTACCAGCTTTCTTGCACTGGGAAGCCCTTTTGGCCTTTGCATTTGTAGCAAAGGGGAGTGTGAGGCGAAGAGAATACGCAGGGGTTTGGAACAGTCTGTGTGCATGAGAACAGTAGTTCTGTAGCCTGTCTGTTGGAAGGCACATCTGTGATATGGAATAATATAACCTGTTCCAGCAGAAACTGAATTAGTGCCAAATTAATTAGATTTTTAAGATGAAGTGTAGTGTTGTGGGCCAGGGATCAATTGAAATTATTTTCCCAGAAGTAAACCCCTTAGGATTAATAATTTTAAATTTTTTAAGAGAGTGAAAATTATTAAACTCCCTCTTTTTCCTACACCACCCCACCCCCCGTTTTGTTTACATCTTCATTGAGGTATATACTCTTTGAGATGTAGGCCATAAGCATCTGTGGTACATCCTATGTGTTTGCAATATGATTTGCATGTATATGAAAAATGTTTTGAATAATCTAAAATTATTTTATGGCCCAATATTTGAAATTGTCCTCACTTTTGTAAAAGTAAAGTCCGCAGTTGTACTTTTTATGCTTGCAGGCTCTTATGGTTGTGTCTCCTTTTCAGAATAATGCCCAGGGAGGAAGAAAAGTCATGCAGACTGATGAATGGCGGAAAAGCTCTGTGGAGGAAAGGCTGGAATACGCTCTCATAAAGGTAAATTGTGCAGAAAACTGTCCTACCTGTCAGCTTTCAGAGGCATGTTCTCAGCTTAGACTTCAGGCAAAACTTTGGGCTTTAAAAATTCTTCAACGAGTGTTCTTTTAAAAGCTATTGATTAGTAATGAATAATATATTAACTTCAATAAAAGAGTGATTTGTCTTTAAACTTCTCAAGTTGAAGTCTTTGACCCTTAATATTTTATTCTACTTATGTTGGTAGAAACATACAGCTTTTTCTTTGGGGGGTGTGTGTGTGTGTGTTGTTCCTTTAACAGTGCCACACTGAGTGGCATGTGTGCTGAGGAAGCAATTTTTGAATGTTTGTTTTTTCTTATGATGTTGTTAAGAAAAACAAACCTGTTAATACTGGGGACTCTTGCTTTGAATAGCTTTATATGCCTAAGAACTATAGTGTTTTGCTTCCAAAGAAGCAAAGGCGACCTATTTTAAATACACATTTGAGGTATCCTTAAAGACTAGTGGTATCTAAAGTGCCTGTTTGTACTTTCTTTGTGATTTTTTTGTGGGGAGAAGGCAGCTAAATAAAAGCTGTATTTCTAGCAAGATAAAAGTTTCTCTTTTTTTTTTTCTTTTTTTTTTTTTTTTTTTACAGGGCATTGAGAAGTATGTCACTGCAGATACACAAGAACCAAGATTAAAACATAAAAAATATCCTAGACCTCTAAATGTAATTGAAGGGCCTTTGATGAATGGCATGAAAGTCGTTGGTGATCTTTTTGGTGCTGGAAAGATGTTTCTGCCTCAGGTAATGAGAAAATTATTTAATGTATTTTCCTATTTTGCAAAAACTAGCATTATAAAATGTAGCCAAGACATTTTGTGCTGGCTGTTTATTCAAATATAGCACATGAATCATGAAAATTCAGGTGCCGCTAAGAAGCAGCCCTATTTTTCCTTTCCTTTGGAACTTGACTTTTCTTTATGTATTTTTACATATTTTTTACATCTTTTATTCCTTTCTTTTGAGTGTTTTTGCTTTATTTGAAAAGCAGTTTTAAGTTTGGGCCCATGAATAAGAGCAAGGGAGAGAAAAGCTCCAAATGAAAATAGGTGTATTTAGTACCTTCCAAGTCTGGGCCTGTTTGTGACTCCCAGCTCTACTGTGAGCAGTCCAAGAGGCTGCACTGTGAGGGCAAGTGTCACGTGCAGACCCTTGGTCCCGTCGGGCCAGCAGCCTGCTGCCACAGAATGTGCTGCAAAGCTGGGACCTGGGTTTAAAAATGAAGTCTTGCTTATTGTTTGAATGGGTATAAAAGAAAGCCTAGGGAAGTCTGAGGCTATTCCTATATCTGATCTTTGTTGATTATTACCTTCCCCCTAACCCCCTATCCCCGTTTATCTATGCAGGTAATAAAGTCTGCTCGAGTTATGAAGAAAGCAGTGGGTCATCTGATTCCCTATATGGAAAAAGAAAGAGAGGAAAGAAGAGCCCAGCAAGGCAGCATAGAGGAAAAGGCAAGACACAGTTCTTTGTGCTGTAACTCTTTCACAGCATGCCATAAGTATTGAAACTATTTTTTGCTAATGACACTCAGCTTTCATGCTGGAGAGTTGATGCAGTTATATGGAAAATGACAATCTTGGCATAATTTGAAGTAGGTCTGAAATTCAGACGGTGCAGGTTTTGTGGAACTCTGCTTGTATGGGCCTGAGCTGTTGTCACAAGTTTCCTGAAAGATAGCGTCGGCCTTTGTCGGCCCGTTATACCAGTGTTACTTATTTCTCGTGTTTTTGTAGGTATTTCATTCTAGTGTTACTTATTTATGGAACTTCTAACTTTATGGCAATTTTTGCCTTTTTTTTCCCTACTAATTCTACCCTCAGTGAACTCTGGAACTCCCTTTTGCATGTTCAAAGCCTGCTGCCATTTGTCTGTTTATTCAGCTCTTCCCTTCCCCCTAGCCCTGACCATTCTCCTAGCCAAACAAACCAAATTCTTCCATCCTTTTTGTTCATAAATTGTGACTTCAAGACCTCTTGTTATGGTAGAATAAGATGCTCATTGCATGTGTAGCCATAACCAAGTTGCAGGAGATGAGTTTGTGAAAGCAGGGTCTGAATATAGTTGTGATTTCATATGTGTGTTTTTCCACCAATTTCTGAAGACTACTTTTTATGTAATATGTAAAATACATATCATTGAAAATATTTTTTAGGTCCTTGTGGGCCTTTTCTTTATAGCATTTCCTCTTTCACAGCTAACAGTTGGTGGTGCCTGAGGATAGTTTTATCATCTACCCGTGCATATATTTGAAGTAATTTCTTCTGAATTTGGTTATTGGCATATGAGATAGGAAGAGCATTGGAAAATGAAGATACAGGATGTCCCTTGTTTTTCCATACCGGCAGGATTCTATTCAGTAGAAAAGGGAGTTCAAATTAAGTGGACAAAATCCTCTTTTGATTACTCATGTCTGCTGTTTCCTGCTATAGTTACAATGTGATAGGTACTCACAGTTTTGATTGCTAGGTATTTTTATTCTTTTCTTGTCTTGTCTGACTATCAAATCTAAGTTTTACATACATTTATCTTTTTTCAGTCCTGTGGAACCTTACCTTGTCTTCATGAGTTCTCAGAGACAATAGGTATTATCAGAATCTGATATTTAACACACACACAAAAGGAAAAAATAGCAGAATTTTGCTAAACTGTGATATTTGTGTATTTCCTTTGGCTTCCTTTCTGTGGACGTTTGAATGGTTCCCAATTCTTCCCTTGAAATCTTACACTGTATCTTGCCATTTGCTGTGGATGTGTTGTGTGATTGTCCAGCGTAAATGTAATGCAATACAGCAAATATTTAGAAAGAAAAATGGCTGGATAGTCAAACTGTACTTATCTTAATGGAAGAAGGAGAATGCCTAGTCTCTTCTCCCTGCTCTTTCTGGATGTGAAGGTGTATTATCTTCAGTATCTCACGCGTATCTGTTCTCTGGCTGCCATGAGTCACCTTTCTATGTGTCATCTCTCTCTTGCTCATGCTGTTCTTTTTTATTTTAATTCAGATGACAATGCTGGTATTTGGCACCTTCTGGTTTGTTCTGATGCTATTTGAAGTCTGTCAAAATCATTACTCCATTGCTTCCATAAGCACTTGATTAGGATCCACTGTGAACCCTCTGGCACTTAAATCTCTGGCTAAAAAGTGAAGTAGAATTTGAGAGGTTCTTTAAAAATATAGCAAGCACTCTAGAGAGACTGAGATATTCTGTGTGGCTGAGGAGAGGAGGACAAAAGTCAGGCTTCTGTCCTGCTTCCTCTACCTTCTGTTGGGCAAGAAGGGATGTAGCGCCTTCCTCTTCGAAATAATGTCACTCTATAGGGAATTGGTGAGAGGAAAACACAGCTGCATCATCTCTGAAATTAAATGTTGACTTGAAGGAAAATGATTTGCAGACTCTGGTGTCTGATCTGTCTGATGTTACCCAGGCTGCTATAACCTCCAGGACAGTTTTAGTCTCAGACTGCCAGGAAATGCAAGGCATTGGTAGTTACATTTGAGGATAAATAGCTGCGGCTGTGGATCTCTATCAAGATTTTTAAAAAGCAGCCCTTTGGATAAGTGCCCAGAACTTGAGGACCTCTTTGCTCAAGACAATTGAAATCACAGTGTGCCCTAAATAGGGTTGATTTTAAATGGTGTGTGCTGTGGCCCATGTTGCTTGCTGCCTAGCACACATTTTCCTTGTCATGTGCGAATGCAATTTTTTTTTCTTGACTATCAATCACTAGTTAAATCATCAGTAGTTATTGGGTATGATATGTGTGGGCAGCACTTTTTGTTCTTTCCCTAGTTTTCTCTTACGTTCCAGGAGTATGTTTTCAGCTGCAAATTTTTTTATTGATTTACTGAAATGACTGACTTACAGACCACCATTTTGCCTTTTCTGTTCCCCAGTCATCTGTAAAACAGGAACACTGGGGTGATAATAGGTTTTAGTGAACAGCATTGGTGGGGATCCAGCAATTTTATTCAACAGATGTGTTAGGACCATGGGAAATGCTGGTATCACTCTTGGTAATATACAAAGTTCCCCCCCCAGTAAATTGTAACTACAAAGGCAACGTAGGCTCACAAAGCAGAGAGCTAAGAGAGCTACTTGATACTGTGCAGAAATATAACGTGCTTCATAGAAGGCTCTAATCCTCCAGTTCTGCCATCTGCAAAGGAGATGAGATACTGTCCAGAAAAATATTTTGTAGTTTCACATAGAGTATGCTAAGGTTTCCACTTTATTTAAATCCTGTGCAATTTAAGTAGTCTGTTACTGGCATCTGATCTGCACCAACTCAGTGTGGCACTGTGAGAACCTGGAGTTGCTCCAAATAACACTGATTATGCAACTAAAAAGGTAGCACAAAAGCCTGTGTGCTGGTGGAGATTTGTTATAGGAAGTTCCAGTGCTGCCCTGCTGGTAGGCCCCCTTTGTCAGTGCTGAATGCCATCCAGGACCAGTTTGTGACAGTGCAGCTTTCCTTCTTCAAGGAGATCATTTTTCCAGCCTGCTTGTTCAGCTTGGGTAGTCTGAAGTAGCCTCATCACTGCACTGAAATGCCTCCCTTGCTATTTATATTGCATAAAAAATGAGTCTCTTCTGCTTTTGCTAATTCCTCTTATTCTTCTCAGCATTGCACTGAAAGATTGTTCTTGACACACAAGCAGGCATGTAATTGTGAGTGCTCGTACCCTTTTGTTCTAAACATTTAATCTGTTTAAACTCTGTTGGTGAGGTTTATATTTGGAGCAGAGATACCTTAGGAGTTCAGCTATTGCACTGTACAAAATGCTGTCCAGATCTGAAATTTTTTAACTGCTGTTTCGGTTTTTAAACACAGATTTTTTACTAACATGGATGCAATTTGCAAGAACAATTCAAGTGCAAGTTTTTATTACCTGGATCTTTCAAAATAGTTTTTAATATTGACTATATTACCTCTGCTATGCTTTGCAGTTACTTGTACTACAGAAGTTTCAGTTGTGGATTAGAGTTGCACTGTTGAAGGATCTGTGCAAACATACTGAGGCTTCTGAGTAATTTAACTCTTGTGTTGTTTGACTTTCAGGATCCTTATCGTGGTACAATAGTACTGGCAACTGTGAAAGGAGATGTCCACGATATTGGCAAGAACATTGTGGGAGTCGTTCTAGGCTGCAACAACTTCAGGTGAAGAGACTAACATTAGGTAGCTGGGAACACAACTGTGTAAAGCTGGCTAATTAATATTAATTATTTATTAGGCTAGCTGCAACTGTGGTGATAAGAGGTGGGCATTCTTGGGAACTGTTTTCTGTTCCACACCTTGGGACACACATATCATACTAGCTGTTACTAATAAGGAGGCAAGAGGAGTGTAGCTTCCTCTTTAATACTTTTTTTTTTTTCTAATAAATCACGATCTGAGGTGAATACAGTTTAACATCAGCTGAAATGTAGATGAGAACATCTGGGTTTGTATTTGTTTTATATTAATTAAATATACTAAGTATAATGTCTAAAATGTGTAAGTATAATGTTTGAAAAAACCTATGACAGTTGCAGCAGGCGAGATGATGTGTGCATTGTGTGTTGTGTTGGGGAAAAGGAAGTCTTGTAAGATTGAAACGAACCTTTTAGTGTAGTTTTTTTAGGCTGTTTGTTAACTATGAAGTTTTAAAAACTTGCAGGTGTATGTTTTATTAAGTAAGACATGAGATTCTCATCCTGTTCCTGAGCTTCAAAAGATAGAACTTCAAGAAAAGTCAGTTCTTGCAAGGTCTGTGTACATGCAGGGTTGGCAACAGTTTTGGAAGGAATGATGATGTTTCTGTCAGAGCCCTTTGTCAAGTGTCTGTCAAATGTTGTTCAAAGCTGAATCTGCTTTGGAACTCTGTTCCTTCCTTTAGTTTTGTTTTTGACTTGGGGCTGTAATTTTCTCTTAAAAGAGCCAAAATTATCTCTTTATTTTAAAACACAAAGGACTGAAACCAGTAGCAGTGTTGTGTATATGCAGTACATTCTGTTTCATTATATCTTGAACTTCTGACTATTGGTTTCAGGCTTTCTTGAGCTTTAGTGTTTTCTGTCACCATGAGTATGAGTGAGGCTGAATGAAGCTAGCAGGTTGGGGTGGCTTACGTGAAACAAATAAAAACCTTGCCAATGGCTAGGGTTAATAGGAATAAAATGAAATGCTTCTTATCAAGGGAAGTGCAGTGTCTCATTTCATAAAATGTATGCTTTAATATGACAAAAAAACCCTTGGTGGGAATCATCTGATGTTCCTGACCTATGATATGATGGCCACAAAACCTTTGTGTGTTGTCCAAATAAATTCAGAAATGCCACTGCTGTTGGTTAACCCTGGTAGGCAGCTAAGCACCACACAGCCATTCACTCACTTCCACCCAGACAGCCTCAACAGGATAGAGAAAGAAGAAAGGAAGAATAGAAGTAAGAAAAACTGTGGCTGGAGATGATAAATATTTAGTAAGTGAAGAAGAAAGAAAGAAAAAAATGAAAAAAGGGATACAAAGGCTATCACTAGCCTCCTCCCGTGGGTAGACTGATGCCTAGCCAGTTCTGAGCAAAAAACGGCTAATGCCTCCTAACCCCCTTCCTCTCCCTTTTGTGCCATGAAATATTTCCTTGGTTAGTTTGGGTCATCTGCTGGATTGTGTCTACTCACAATCTCTTGTGCACCGCCGAATCTGTTCCCTGGGGGGTTAGGGTGAGAAACTGAGGTGTCCTTGCTGCTGAACAAACACTGCTCATCAATAGTTAAAACATTAGTGTGTTATTAGCATTGTTTTGATCATAGTTCTAAAACACAGCACCATACCACCTGCTATGTGGAAAATTAACTCCATCTTAGCCAGACTCCGTACAACCACAAAAAAATTATTAAAAAAATAGAAAGCATCTAACACTTGAATTTTCTTATGTACTGTATCATCTGAAACTCTGCTATATTGAAAATTTTGCCAGACCCAGAGGTATTTCCTAAATTAAAATTCCCTCCAGGGGTCTTAATACAAACAAACTAGAATCTCAATTTTAACTTAAATTTTAGGTCATTAATTTACATCAAGAGCGAGTTTATTTGCCCTTTAGGATAAATTTTCCGTGTTTTTTTAAAGAACCTTGTGTTATCTCACTTCTTTTTACAGAGTTATTGATTTAGGAGTCATGACTCCATGTGACAAGATCCTGAGAGCTGCTATAGAGAACAAAGCAGGTATAGAGAGATTCTCCTGAATATAGAGAGTACTCCCAAATTGTTTGATTTTAAACCCCACTCACATTTTTTATTGCTACTCATTATATTCTTGTGCTGTGTATGATTTGGTCAGGCTGTCTTTTAAATAAATCAGAACTTTTCAATTAATAATAGTAAATATTTAGTATTTGGCACTTCCCTGAAACTTGGCCTGAGGAACTGAAAACCTGTATCAAAAGGACAACTCCAAGAGAGATGTTTTAGTATTTATTTTACAGATGGATACATAGAAACCTGAAAAGATTAAATAACTTCATGTTGGTCTTAAATCAGTAAAAGAACTTGGCATTCAGCCTGCCAGATCAGCGAGTATGAAATCAAGAATCAGTTGTTCTAATAAATAATGAGCTTTCTGAAACAAGCTACAGTTGCTTTGAAAAAGTCTGTTGCATCTTGGAAAAGATGAATTGTGTGGAACATAGGTGGCAAAGTTTGAAAGCATTTGCTGTATCTAAGAGCAGAGATTATTTTGTCTTATTTCCCACCTCAGTGATGAACTTCTGAGGTTTGAACCTTGCTAATCAGAAGTAGTGTATATTTGTTGATGAAACTAGAGCAGTAGGTGTTAAGCAGCTGCGAAGACTGAGAAATATCTTAAACTGGAGATTTGGAATCGCTGTAATTCTTGGAACGCTTTCACTTTCTTATTAGGTCAAACCTGGCTTCTAGACTAGCAGCTACCCTGCTTTTTATCTCACTGTTTTCTCCTTGATGCATGAAGCTATTTGATGTATGAAATAAACATTTCTGTAGTAATTTCTGTCTTTCTAGAGTGGATTTGCTAAACCTTTTGTGTATGTGTGTTTGTAAATTTGCAATAGATATAATTGGTCTGTCTGGTCTCATCACCCCTTCTTTGGATGAAATGATTTTTGTCGCCAAGGAAATGGAGAGATTGGCAATAAAGATTCCTTTGCTGATTGGAGGAGCAACTACTTCTAAGTAAGATACCTCAGTTGGGAAGATGGGGAACGTGTATGAAAACAGTTTAACTAGGGAAAAAAGAAAATTCATGGCTGTTTCTCTCCCTTTCCCTCCATTTCCCCCAGCATACATGCTAGTATGTATTTATTTAAGACTGCATGTTACGTTTTGCATCAGAAGTCCTAGAATATAAAGGCGAAAGGTAGTTGAGACACAACAGCTAATGGACATCTTAAACATCTCATTTTTGTGAGTGTTACGTATTTTGCAAGTGTATATTGTATGTGGAAGCACTATATTTCCTTTGAAAGTTCACGCATATGCGTAAGAGTACTGTTCTTCTAAGGGGTTGAGTGCTCTGTTTTGATTCAACAAAGCATTCTGAAAATGCAGTATTTCAAGACCAGAAATGGTTGTGCTGACATCAGGGGACTATTATCTTTAAGAGAGTTAATGCATTTTCCTGGAACGTTGTTCAGCGCTGTGCTGACTGGGTTGAGCTCCCTAGTCCTGTTCAAGGAGGCTGATAGGGGAGAAGTTCTGGCTGCTTGCCTTGAAGTAGTTACCATGTTGCTTTTGATAGACTGAGCTTTTCTGTTGAGATCTTTTTCTCTCAGATATGTTCAGATGAAATAATACAGCTGCTATGATGTCCTGGAGACCAGTGTTGAAAGCTGAATGACACCTACTATTAACATTACCACAGATGTATTTTGGGCATGTTTAATGGCCTTAGGTTATGCTTTGCTAACTGGTTTATGTACAGTGTACTTGAGTAGGTGACAGCTCAGAAGACTGCAGAGGTCATTTCTTGCACAACTGGAAGCTGTTAGCAGTGTTGCTTACTTTATCTCAGGGCAGCACATATTGTAGCAGAACCGTTGCATGCTGTATTTTGGGCCTTAACAAATTATCCCATAATTTGACACAGTGAGTAGGATCACTACCTGTCTGTATTGGTCCTGTAGATGTAATGCAAGGTTAATTATAAACACACACATGACTCTCTCTTTCTATGGCTTTGGTACCAAGAAAAAAACTGGAGGCTTTTTTCTTAAAAAATATTTTTTTAAAAAGGGGGAAAAAGGGGGGGGGGAAGTCTTTGTTCTAAGTGAAGGTCTTAAGAGAGCCCTTTCTTTAGATCTTTTTAGTGTTTGTGCATAGGGCATTGTGGCCTAGTAATTGATGTCAAATAACCAGCATCAAACAGTTTTGTAGAATTTATTCACAGAGATAAATGTAGTCAATGGAAAGGCAGCACTAGTTTTATCCTTGGATATGGAAATTATTGAAGAATTGATGTATATTTTTGTATACATAAATAGTAATGATATTCACATGAACTGTATATAAATATATACTTATGCATATGGCCAGGCACATACAGTTTCTATAAAATATGTGTCAAGTAAAGGTATTCTTTATAGAAGACTGGATTGGTAATACATATTTAATTTTACTTCCACAGTCTAAGTTTAACCTTGAGTGTGCATTCTCAGAGGTTGTGTATGTGTCAGAGGTTACTAATGAAGAACCATCTGCGTTTTTTCTCTGTGACAAGTAGACATTTTTATTCAGAATAAGGGGGCCATAAGTACTTGGAAGGGTGGAAAGGTGAGGTTGGTTTCAAAGAGAGAGAGTCTGGATTTTGTTTACAGAATCTACATAATAGAGTTTCTTCATAACTTAAAATAATGAAGATGTTTGAATTCTTACTATACAGCTTTGGTAAATTCAGATGATGAGAAATAACGGTGACAGTTTTGTTGTGGTAATGTTTATTTTTAACAGTATAAAAATTAGTATGTACTAGTTGATAGTGCCATTGAGGGACCATGCCCTGTTTGTTTCTTTTGTCTGTTCATATCAAAATAGAAGTACAGGGCCTTTTTCTAAAAAATAAGAGCTGCCAAGATCAAAAGTGCATTGCCTAGAAGCAAATCAAGATGATCCCGGACAGTTTGCACAGTCATCTGTAACCTCCATGTCCAAGTGCTTTAAATATCAGACAGAACCTGAAGAAGAAGGAACTCTGGCAAACTGCAAGCAAGTGCAGGAGCAAAGACCCTGCAGGCCAAAACTGAGTTAGCTTTCTTAAATGCTAACGTCAAACACTGTTTTTTAAATTAATTTAAATGAGAGCCCAGGAAGCAATCTTCTACAGCAAAGATAATTGCTCCTGCAACTTGCTTGCAGTTTGCCAGGATTCTGAGCAACAGGGGTAGTCAGCTGCATTACGTAGCTTAAGCCTCAGTTTAGGAGTCCAAATTTTAATTTGATCAATAAAGTACTATAATATAGAGGTGATTCCTCATGATACACTGAAGTATTTCAGTGAGGAGTGGAATATGAATAAATGCTAAATAATTGGATGAATTGGGAGTTTTTTGTGTGAATGACTTGACAGACCAAGCAGGTGCAAGTTTGTAATATTTATTGATCACTGGCAGAATTCCTTCTTCAGGTGAGTAGAGGGCTTGTGGCTTTGGCTTTGAAGCAGGGCATCACAGAAATGGAATAATGAACCTGTTATGTTATGTTAATGCTAATCCATAGACCCAGAAACTACCATGTGGGAGGGAAAAATGTAAGATGAGCAAAAAAGATTAAAAAAAAATGTTAGTTCTTGGTAGGCTTAGTTTGGAACATTCTCACTGAAATTTTCTGAGGCTCAAACTAATGAGTTGCTGATTTTCAGTCAGCTGGTAAGGTGGTGGGGGAATGTGAGTTGGCACATTATTTATGAAGCATTCTGATACTCTTTTGAAGAAAGTATTTATGTACTTATTAAAATCTGTTCAATCATCCATGCATAGCAGATGGATGAATTTTCTTCTTTTGAAGTTCTGGTCTATGCGTTAAGTCAAGATTGATTTTGCTGGGGGTTTTGTCTGGTTTTGGGTTTTTATTTTTTTGTTGCTTCATTTGTGAAATGTTCACTGTTTTTCTTTTTCACTGAAGAACACACACAGCTGTTAAAATTGCCCCACGATACAGCGCACCTGTAATTCATGTCCTGGATGCATCGAAGAGTGTTGTGGTTGTAAGTTCTAAATTATAGTTTCTCATGCATGCAGGAATACGTGCCCTGTTTTTCTGTAGTGCCTCTCATCCTTTCCTCTGAGGCTTAACTCTTCAGAAAACTGAAGAGGCACAACAGAGGCTAGTTTATAAACTACTATTGCTTCAGTTATTTTTTGCTGCCACGTGGTTATCTCGTCTGACTTGTGTCAGTTGTTGTTGCTGGATACCTTTATTTAAAGGCCTGTTTCTCTAGTGAGGGTGACATGATTCACTGAGTCCTTGACTGGTTTTGAGATGTTTTATAGTGAAGAGCGATGGGGTTGGATGTGAAGTGCTGTTCTCTCTGTTCTGGATATATTTCTGAAGTTAGTGATACAGCAGCATTAGTACTATAAAATGTGTGACTGGAGTTTTCTGGGATGGATGCTCTTTTTTATCAGACAAATGGGTAGTCTTAACTGGCAAATAATCTGCTAGAAAGAAGCAGGCCAAGCTGTGTGTTGTTTCTATGACTATTCAGTCTCTAAAGTCTTGGAGTATTCTCCTCGGGTCTTTCCAGAGCCACACTTCTCTCTGCTAATATTACCTGTGTAGTAGGGCAGTGCTCTCAGTAATAATCATATTCTTAAATATGTTTTACATGTAGTCTGTAGATTAGTGGTAAGGTTTAGTTTAGTGTTGTCAAGTGTAATTGGAAGCAAGTCTGGAAAGACAGATGGCTTAGTCTGAAGTTCATACTCTGTCCTTCCTATGGATTGTTACAGTATGTATTTAGTGCTTTCTCTTTCTCTTTTTTCAGTGCTCCCAGCTTTTAGATGAAAGTGTAAAGGATGATTTCTTTGAAGAAATAGTAGAGGAATATGAAGAAATTAGACAAGAACACTATGAGTCTCTCAAGGTACAAATGTAATGGATTTAGCTTCTTTTCTTGTTTGAAGTGACTGGTACTTGCCTCATTACTAACTCTCACTTTCAGCTCTTTATGAAGACCTTTGGGTATATTTGTTCAGATTTAAAACATGCAGTAGAATTTACAGTCAGCTTCCAGAAGTGCTAATGAAATCAGATTTTCTAAGCTATAAGGGAAAATTCTGCAGGAGTCCAACACATGCTTGGCCAATTCTTTGTTGTCCTCAATGGGCAATGAGTGGTTATACAGGACATCTCCTTGGAGCTGGCAGTCGTGTCAACTTAACCAGCCTACAGGAGACCAGTGCTTTCCCGGAGAGGTGCCTGGAAACGGGGAGCTGTCCTGGGGTTATTAAAATGGCCCTGGTTGCTTTTGCTGGTACTAAGCAACACTCTACTGAGTATTTTACACCACCGTGCTTTCCTGATGTGTTCGTTTGTTTAGGTTAGAGATCCGAGCAGTGTCAAAGTAGAGAGCTGAGGCTGCCATTTAAGGAAATTGAAGAGAAGGAAGCGATGAAATGTGGAGATGGACTGTGCAAACTAAGAATAGGAAACAAATAGCATATGACTCCTGAGGCCACCTTTGTAAATAAGCATAGAAGCAAGCTGAAAGTCATCTGGCTTTTACCTGGTCTCTTGAGAAAGAAAGATAAAGCCCTCCTGAGGACATTTGAGGCCTCCTGAAGACGTTTGGCTTGACCAAGTTGAAGACTGTCTTTGCACAGGGAAGCAGTCCGTTAAGCTGAGATCAGCGAGTGCAGCACTCTCCTTAAGCAGAGGTCAGGAGTGAACTCACGGGCCTTACCGCAGTAGCTGTAGGTTTCCTGTGCCTTTCAGAAGAGCCAGTAATTTGCCCAGAGGCACGCTGCAGTCACTGGTGGTGGTGTAACTGCAATCCTAAGCTTTTCGCAGTCGGTAGCATGGTATCTTGCTGTACCTGTATTTTCACATATTTTGAAGTAATAAAGGAACTTCTGATGTAGTTCAGAGGAGCTAGAGATCTTGTTGGCCAGTTTTGTTGGAAGTATTCGTGGAAAAAATAATGGTATGGCTGTGATGTAATCTTACTTTACACTTGTGAACTGGGAGTTGTTGGAACTGAAATTGTCTGTTGTCAGATTTGTCCCATGGACTATTTTGAGTAAAACTTTAGCACCAAGTCAGCAGTTAAGAGTTTATCTGCCTGAAAGATGGCTGGAACTGTGAAATTCACCTTTATATCCATACAGGAAAGAAGATACTTGTCTCTACAGCAAGCTAGAAGAAAAGGTTTCCATAATGACTGGTTATCAGGCCATAAACCGGGTCAGTTTAAATGTTGTTGTTTGTTGTTGCTGTGCCTTTATTTTTTTATATATTTATTTTATGTATTTTTTAATTAGATTATGCTTCATTAAACTTCAGGATGTAGTAGCATAACAACTTGTGTAAATTGGTGTCTGTCTCAGCAGAGATATTTTTTTTGCATAAATTTGAGTGTCCTGTTTCTGCTTTATATATTTCACATATTTAAATAATAAATTAATAGTTAATAAAAATGTTGGAAAAAAGATAGTAAAGCAATGAGTTAGTTGTAACACCATATAATCAAGGATAAGTCTCATGCCTTCTTTGCAAAATAATGTCAGAGTGGCTTGTTATATTGCAAAGCTTACTATACCATATTTAGGGAACACATGTTGTGACATGGCACTTACATCAAATTCCTCCTAATGATTTTTCCTACACTTCCCCCATCAGCTTCTGTACCAGTTTGTTTTGATTTTTTTTAAAAAAAATCAGAGATGAGAAGTATAAACATTCCACAAGAAGTTGCATCCTGCGGTGACATTAACACTTCACTGCTTTCTGTTATTTCATTTACTAGACTCAACAAGATGCTTATTTTCAGTAGCTCAACTTAATAAAGGTTGTGTTATAAAGTACTGAACAGCTCAGACAAAACAAGTGCAAAGCTTGTAGCTACATCATAACATAGATCCATCCTGCTTTTCAACTTGTGCACATACGTCTGAACAAGTGGGTGGTGGTTGCGAAAGTTCTTATAAATTATATGTTAAATTACAGAATTATTCTACGTTATCATAGCACGTATTAGGCCTGTGTATAGGAAGCAGGATTTGCAAATACGAAAGGTATATGCTCGTAAAATATGTTAGGTGTTGATAAGTTGTGCAGGTTTTTTAGTCTTCTGTTTTGGCCAGTATTTTGGCCAATGAAATAAGTTTGGAAGTCCAACAGCTAATAAGTGTTAATTTATACGAAACAACAAAAGGCAATTTTTCTATTTCAATGTCATATGCCTTTTTTTATCACATTGTAACTGTAGAGTATGGTATGACTTGGGGAATGATATGACAGTGAGATCTGTAGGACAGTTACTTTGGAAGATGTCATTTGCAGTGGTGGAGTCTGGTGAGCATCAGTTATGCTGCACATATAAGAACAATATTAAATTATTTTCATCATGTCCGATTGTACTTCTGATTCCTACAGTTAAACCAAAATTCATTGGCACAAAAGTCTTTGAAGATTATGACCTGAAGAGGCTGGTTGAATACATTGACTGGAAGCCTTTCTTTGATGTCTGGCAACTTAGAGGAAAGTATCCCAACCGGAGTTTCCCAAAAGTCTTTAGTGATAAAACTGTAGGTGAGTAGTGAAGTTGCGTATACTTCATGTAAATAATCCTAACAGACCTGCCATGCTGCATTAAGATTCTGAATGTTTTCAAATACATACAAGTAGTGAAAATGCATGGAAACCTAGTGTCACTGAAATAATTTGTTTAAAGTAACGCTTAGTGAACAAAGTGTTGGCCTGTGAGGCTGCAAAATAAGTGGGGAAAAATGCCTGATCATCTTTTTTAGAATTCACCTGCCAAAACACAGGGAGGTATTTCAATGACAGAAAATGGCAGCAGAAGCAGTTAATACACCTATGTCCCCATTGTGGGTGAAGATGGCAAGAGGGCACTGTCTCCTTTTAAAACTATTCAGTAGGCCTTGAAATACATGATTAAAATGCAAGGGTGAAGCTGAAATCAATGGTCTGGGTCCGCTGCACGGTGCTCATTTTGTTCTGCATCCTCGGCCTCTACTAGAACGGTGCTGGCTGAAACCTTTTTTTCCGCCAAAGATACATGTTGTTACAGCTGTATAGACATAACCACGCTGCAATCTGTCTGTTTGCTGTAGCTGACGGATTGTTGCAGTCATTAGAGAATTATGTGGAAAATGAACCAATCTTCAGCAATTCTTAAGCCCATTTAGGCAGTTGTGAAAACATGCCTTTTCTAAAGGTTTGGTTGGGGTTTGTTTTTTTTTTTTTTGATAGGTGAAGAAGCAAAGAGAGTTTATAATGATGCTCAAAATCTGCTGCAAATGTTGATTAATCAAAAGAAATTACAAGCCAGAGGTGTGGTTGGGTTCTGGCCAGCTCGAAGTGTTCAAGATGATATCCATTTGTATGCTGTAGAAGAGGCAGTAGGATCTTCAGAACCAATAGCAAAATTTTATGGCTTGAGGCAACAGGTACAGTGACAGAACATTTGTTAAATAAAGTGATTTTTAATTTTTTTCTCCCCCTGGATTGCAAGAATGTAACAGAAGTGCCCTATTAAAGTCTATGCAGAAAATGGTTGTTGCGATCTGTCTTGCAGTTGTCCTTCCATTTTTTCCACTAACAACAAGATCTTGTTAGTGATGACACAGGTATTTCTATTGTAGTATTTGTAGTATTCTGCATTGTAGTAGTTGTACAGAATGCTTTATAGGTTTGGCATCTTCAGAAATTACATGCATTTTTGTCTTCAGTTTGATATTTAAGATGTCCTAAAGCACTGTGCTGTGTAAAATCACATGGATCCCATGTGCTAAATTAGAACCTAATGAACCGTAATTCTCTAATATCCCTGGATTCTGCCTTAGGTGAGAAATTCTGCTTGGGTGTGTTAAATGTTAAACACACTTACACCTGGAAAATAAAGCACAATGGAGATAAGTGGTTTTGATAGTCTTAATTTTGGTGTAGAATTCTCCGTATGAAGAGGCAGTTTAGAATTGGTTAGTTGGCTGCTGATTCTAATTGAGAGAATCATGAAGGATTCACGCTCGAATCATACTTAACTAGATTTGTATTTATTTTGACAGATGGAATATTTGCAAGATACTCCGCCTCTCCTCCTTCCTTACCTTCTGACTTGGCTTCTTCATAGTTCACATATTCAGAGCCATGAAACATGGCAGAAACAAATTTAACAACTACCTAGATTTCTGAAGTACAGTATTCTATAAGGACAGTCCTGTGCCAGTATTGCAGAACTGTACTAAGGAATACATGGCTTCAAGTTCATCTGTTCTGGTTTCCTGGAACAGATTCCCTCTTGCATGAAGGTGGATCCTAGTGTGTCTTGACAATCTGTGGCAGATGTTTATATAAACTGTTCTCACGAGCATTCAGGCAGGGCCGTTCCAGGGCCTTTACAACCTAGTCAAACATTTTGATATCCCATGTACATCAAGTTTACTACAGTTTCTTTTCCTGGCCTTTTCCCAGGGTTCTCCCAAAGGAATATCTTAGTTGATGTTGTCTTGCAGTGGTTTTTACTATTGGAATACTGTTGTTTTCCTTAGTCTTTTTATCTTGTATATTCCAAATTTGTTCAGGCTTTTCTCAAAGGTTAAAGGCATGAAACTGCGTGCTATTGTGGGTACTGTTCTTCTGGACTCCACGTATTTCAACTGCATCTCTTTCGATCTGGTGTACATAGTATTTCAGCAGAGGCTTCACCAGAGCAAAGTAGAAGAGAATAATTGTCTACTGTTTCTTATATAAAGTGTTCCTTTCAGTACACAAGAGTTCTCTCCATGAAATTGACACTATTAAGGATGTGATGTAAATCTAAAAGTTGGAGATGCATTTAGCGTTTTCCTTAACTATAATCATTACAAAAGAATCTTGAAGTTGACATAGGTTTCACCTGTATGGAAAAAGGCTATTTCTTCAGCTTTATGGTACTTTCTGTAATCTAGTAGGTTATAGAAACTAGGGAAACAGTGGACTATTTTATTTTGTTTTCTGGGGGTGGGGGTGTGTTACTCATTTTTTAAACTGCAGTTGGGAGTGGGTGGAAAGCATTGTTAACATGTTGTCATAGAATAAGGAAACTTGGAATCTTCAGCTATGTGATAGCCGTGAAGTAACTTTTATTTCTCTGCAAGTTGGATAGATTTATAGGAGCTGTGCCACTTTTTAAATAGCTGTCATGTTCCCACAATGAATACTCTGATATGATCCTCAACTGTAAAACTTCTTATTCGGTGCTATGGCCAGCATTCGGTTACCTCTTTCTATTCCCTTTTTTCCATTTTGAAAAGGGACCCAGTGAGCAGTACATTTCCTACTTGCATAAACCCACTTGAATTTTGCTTAGGATTCAACTTTTGGGTGGTGATAGATGTGTTGTTCTTTTTGTATTTGTGTGTGGCTAATGTAAACCTACATCCTGGGGCAGTGTTTTGTCTGGATTACTGAGCACATGGTCTGTAGGTTAAGAAACTAAGAGTGCTTATAAACTCTCACAGCCATTCTAAAATGGGAGGTGCTGAAGAATTCTGCAGTTTGCATAACTGGGATGTGAACTACCAACCATTAGTTTTGCTAACAAATGTAGAATCTGTAAGTGCCAGAGATGAAAAATTCCTCCTCTTAGCCAGTGGTTGGCACAAGAGTGTTCCTTATTTTGTAATATTTGTCTGCAGAATAAGTCATTATATAGCTTACTAGCTGTAAATAGCAGCAAAGTATCTCTGTATGTGTGTTCAGCACAGCATCTCTCTTCTTTGACATTTTGTTCTTCAGTGATCCAAACACCCTCAGAGTAAGAGAGGTGTTTTTCTTCTAATTCAAGTACAAGAAAGCCATGGCAGTTTGACAATAGGTGTTTGTCAGAAATGCTTAAGTCCTTTAGTCTCAAAAATACTGGCATTTAGGTTAATAGCACACTAATAATATAGTTTTAAAATGTTCCGATTTATTGCATTGTTTTTGTTACTTTAGGCTGAAAAGGATTCTGCCTGCACAGATCCATATTACTGCCTCTCTGACTTCATAGCACCACTGGATTCTGGCATTTGTGACTACTTAGGCCTATTTGCTGTGGCCTGTTTTGGTGTAGATGAGCTATGCAATGAATTTAGGAAACAGGATGATGAATACGACATCATAATGGTAAAGGCTCTTGGTGACCGGCTGGCAGAGGTATGAGGGTTTTATCATGTGTCTCCTTGCAAATTTTCTGACTGTGCTAGATTTGCTTGACAGGTTCCTCTTTCAAGTTTTAGCATAAACTTAGGCCGTTGCTGGTAATGTGAGCGCTGCATTAAATCTGATAGTGAACCGGTTCTACTGAAATTGTCTTGAGTCCTCTTCTGAGCCAGAGGGGACTCTGCTGTCCATGTCTTCCAGCTGCAAAAGCATCTTTGAGCAATTTTTGAGGGTTCTAATGACTGATAGAATTTAGTAGATTTTATAATTATCTTTAAATCTTGTTTTCTCTACATGAAAATGTGTTTGGAGCCAGGTGTGACCCACCAGTTATATTCTTGAACTGCAGACGTGCCTTCTGCTTTCAACGGTGACCATGCAGATGTATCCAGGGTACAAGTCTTTTGACTTAACGTGCCTTAAACTTAGACAGATGCTCTTCAAGCACTAACTGAAGTCGTTCAGCAAATGCCATCCCTTCCCTCCTGCCTCTCTATCTCTATCTGCTTTCCTCCATGCTTGCACTTAAGTAACCATGTTAAAACTTATAGCAGCGTTGGCGCAAGGCAGATGGGGTCAGCTCTAGCTGTGTATTTCAAGCTCTAAGAGTTTCAGAAATTATTATTAGAGGCCTTCTAAAGATATTACTGAAGTGGAAATTTCTCCTGAAGGCAACCATTGCTGGCAGCATAATACTGTAAGAGCAGTTAAGAAAAGCTGTTGCCCGCTTTCAGCTGGAGGGAAGGTCCAATACTAGAAAGAGCATGGCACGTGTATCTGATGCCAGCATGGATGCAGGAACGCCGTGGCCTGCCATAGGTAGAACTGGACGAAATACCCAGGCAGTCAGGTCTTTGGCGCTGTAATGATGTATCACTACCATAGGCTAACGAACTTCATCTTTTCCCGTTACTTGTCCACATCTTTACCTCTGCAAGTATGCAGGATTTTAAAGCAAGACAACAAAAAAGCTACTGTCTACCAGTAAGAGAAAAAATGAAAATACTTCAATTAGCAAAATAAGTATTGTATGTGAATTTTAACGCTATCAAATTTCTTACCTATGAGAAGAGCTCCCTCAAAAATTAAAATGGGAATGGGGAGAAAGTCTCATATCATTGTTTGTTTTTATCAATAGCTATTGCATCAGTCTGCACAAATTTAAAAAACCAAACAGATCTTTGCATTCTGTTCCAAGGCATTTGCTGAGGAGCTACATGAAAGGGTTCGAAGGGAGTTCTGGGCTTACTGTAGTACTGAGCAGCTAGATCTCTCTGACCTACGCAGAATTAAATATGAGGGAATTCGACCTGCCCCAGGATATCCAAGCCAGCCTGACCATACAGAAAAACTCACCATGTGGAAACTTGCAAACATTGAGGAAGCAACAGATACCTCTGTCTGCTTTACTAAGGTTCTTAAAGTGTTTTTATGTGAATGAAAGATTGAAATGCCAACAAAACAGTGAATTGGGTGGGTGCAGAGCTACATTAAAAAAATGTGAACTGAAGCAGTTCTGGAATTGCTGTCTTCCCCTTTTCACTGCCTTTTTTATTTTGCCTCATTCAAGGAAGAATTTGCAAAATACTACTAGTGCGTTTGGTGACGGAATTATATCCCTAATTAGGAGATTGCATGCAAGCAGGGCTCTGCTGCACAGAGAAAAATTCTAGCATCCTTATGGTTGCAAGAAGACATTCCAGATATAAAAGGAAGAAAGCCAATTCAGCAGTGTACCTCCTGGTCCATAGAAACCTTGAGATGGTAACTTTTAAAAAAGGAATGTGTTCCATTTATTTTCCTCTGATATTTTACATCACACATTTCACTGCTACATCCACAATTCCAAAAATATCTTCCTGTATTTCAGAACCTCTACTTACCCTTTTCATTTGCCAAAATGTCATAGGTTTTTTCCTTCAAACTGTATAGTTACTCTGCAGTAATACTGTAATGGAAATCTGTAACCTATTTATAGCTATATGTATTCTTTCAATAGTCAACTAAGTGGAAAATGGTTTTGGTTTTAGTTCATCTGAAGCCTGCCTGGGTTTTGAGTTTGCTTGAAGCTGCCCAGCAAAAATAGGTTCTGAATTTATGCTTATTGTCATTTCATATGTCATTCATATGAGAATAAAAAAAATCTCATTCTTTTTTCCAGGAATCGGTTTAACTGAATCACTAGCAATGATGCCTGCTTCTGCAGTTTCTGGTCTCTACTTTTCCAGTCCCAAATCCAAATATTTTGCTGTTGGCAAGATATGTAAAGATCAGGTAACTTGCACTGTCCATTGTGGTAAAGTTACAGTGTTCAAAAGCACCTTGTGAGTAGAAGTTCCAAAAAGTTTCATAAACAGTAAAAGCTGGAGTTTCCAAATCTTTATCATGTTTTGTGGTCCTTTTTCAGGTTGAAGATTATGCGCTGAGAAAAAATTTGTCTGTGGCAGAGGTGGAGAAATGGCTGGGACCCATATTGGGATATGATACTGAATAAATGTGACACTTGTGGGTGGACGTTTTCTTCTGATGGTGTGTTTGCCAGCAGGAACAAGAAAATCCTTCCCACTGAAAACAGCTTTCTTCCATCCATTCCAATAGCTTCTCTGATTGATTTTGATTTTTGATCAAGGATCTTAATATTTCAGATCTGCCCCATGCTTTTGGCTTGAGACTGTGAATGCATTGCAGATCTCTTAGTCATAGCAATATTATTTTATTTATTTTTATTTCTTGCATAAATACTCTAGCTGATCAGCTAGATACAGGGTGAGATGTGGAAGCTGCAGACCTCTCCTGTCCTTAAGAAGGCTTCAAAATCAGAGGCAAGAATCTATATCCCGTTGGCTATGGATATACATAAGACAGAATTTGACTTCTGTTATTCTCATGTGTTTTGGCAAGTCCAGGTGCAGAAATATGGTGTAGTTTTTCTGTAAAGTCAGTGAAAGTTTTCTACTGAGTGATCAAGAACAACCGAAGTGCAACAGATCTTTCTTAAATCTGTCTGCTTTGCATTTAGGTCATGTGATAGCAACATATATTGTTCTCTCTGAATAATATCAGGATTTTAAATTACTTTGTGATTATGATTGTAGTTAGAACTATCAAAATAATACAATGGGTTGGAACAATATCGGAGATGCTGTATTGTTGGCAGAAGATGAAATGGAATGACTGAGCCCGTGGAGTTGTCCACCTCCTGCTTCCTCTTCCTTCCAGTGAGCCACAGTCTGTTTCTACTCTGCATAAAGGGTAATGGCATTTCCTACCTTACCGTTACGTTGTGAAGCTTAATTCATATTTAAACAGTCTTTTGTATGTGAAAAATATGAGAGAAGGGTTATTGTTACTATAGACGGAAGGCTTGGAGCTGACTTCAGTGTTTTACAAACTCTTAAAGCTTCCAGGTACCTCGATTTTAAAGGCAAATAGCACCAATACTGTCGTAAGTTAACAGTTAATACCGTGGTCTTACTCTTCAGTTTTAACTCTGAGTGAGCTAATTGTTCATAGCTTTTAATAATCTCTGAAAAGTGCCTCAGGTATTATTTAAATGCTAATTTAGTAAAATATTATGACAGAAACCCCCTCATTTTTCTGGTCTCTAATTGTAAATAAAAGACCAATATTGTAAAGAGAATGTTCTTTTAAATAGTTTATCTGTAATCTATTAATAGCTGTATAATTTTTGCAATGTCTTCATCTAACTTTATGCTAACAGAATCATCTTGTATCAACAGTTTAATAAAGGTTAAGCTGTCAGTGGTGTTACCCTATTAGAATCCTTTAAATGGCAACAATAAAATGTGTGCAATAGTCTGAAAAGATAATGTCAAAATTAATATGCCCATTGTACCATGAATCTGAAATTATAAAGGCTGCTGTGGGGTTTTTAAAGCAGCTGAGTAAGTGTGTTCTTAACTGCATGTTTTAGAATGTCTCATCCTTTAATGACTTACAAAAATAATTTCTAAATGAATCCCCCTCCCCCCCCATCCTCCCCATCCATATCAAGGGACGTGAGACATGTCCTTGTTGATCAGCTGATTCTTGTCGCTAGAACGGTTCCTCACTAGAACACTCTTTGAGGCTGCCAAAAATACAGTTGAAAATTTGTTCCTGAGATGTGTAGCCTGTAAAAAATTGAAATCCTCTCTGTTTTCTGTTTGGTGCTTGCACTTCTGTAAATCAGTGTAATGCTTTGAATATCTTCTTTCCAGCACTCTTCCATATTCTTATATTTGGAAGCAGAGTGCCTTATTAGTCTGAAAATTTGATGTGTGAATGAGGTCAAATGAATGAGGTACAGCTTGGGTCATTTATTTATTTTCCTGAAGTCAGCACACAGAGTTCAGTGAGTAGAGCTGTAGCAGAATCAGACTGACAGAGCAGTAGGTGCGCTGCTGTGTAACAGTGGTGGTGCTACCTTGTGTACAAGCAAAGGGTTTGAAATGGAGTGCGATGACTTTATCCCTTCATACGTGGCATCATACACTGAGAAAAAAACTTCATCTTTGCTTGCAAAACTTGTCATTGCGAGAACGTGTTTGGAAGAAGTTCTCATTGTTATGATGCAGATGCTTTTACCAAGGACATTTTTTTTTTAATGTTTGTTGCTTGGAATTGTCGATTGACACTTTGAGTAAGACAAATCTTCATTATTCCCTCCAGAACAAAGGGAAATTGTGAAGGAAAAGGGTCTCATAGTTCTAGCGTGTAAGACTATTTTATTTCCATGAAACTACATTGAAAAGCCATGGTAAGAATCTACCTCTTTGAAGTAATGCAATGGAAACTGCCTAGGAAGGACTGAAAAATACAGAATGCGTATAAGATTTTTTGCAGTGCTTTTCTAACAAAGTTACAAGATGTAAGAGATGATGAAAAATTAAGAATGCTTTGTAAACAATTCTGGTTTAATTCTTGTGAATAATTTACTTTGGATACTGATTTTTTTTTATTATTATTATTTTTATTTTCTGTAAGTCAGGCCAGTGGGCCAGAGATTAAGTTTTGAGGCATATATCTTAATTTATGAGTGTCAGGAGTGAATACTATCCCTAAA
>JAVJGJ010000059.1:82909405-82928129 GCA_035590215.1 Microhierax caerulescens
TGCCTAAACCTGTCCCTTCATTGTAAGGGGAGGGGGCGGGGGGGCGGGGGGGTGTGTGTTCAGTGCTGCTGATACTCATGGGAAGATTGTAGTGCAGTTTATTTTGGGGGTGAAGGTGCTACCATAGGTCAGTCCTCAAAAAAAAAAAACCAACAAAACAACCCAACACTCACATTTATTTTTTGTGCAAGTATTTGAGCATTTTTTTGAGAATCTTCTGCTTTTTTGTTCAATAATGTGAACCTTGGTACAGCCTTTCAGTTAATCTCTGCTTCTTGAAACACAACTGATGTCCAGAAACCGAGGGGAATAGGGAGAGGCCGTTGAGGGCCTTGCTTTTTGGAAGGGGGCTGGTTTACTGGTTAACTGTGACGGGGTTTCATGAAATGCGCTCTGAAGTCTTCGGCTGATTTACCTAAGCATGCCATGAAAAAGTGGGTTCAGTGTCTTAAGACTTTGAAGAGCAAGAAAAGAAATAGCTTCATTAATTAGTTCAGGAGGTGGTTCCGTACAGGGACAGCAGCACGTGTTCTTGGTCACTGGAGGAATGATTCCAGTGCCCTCGATTATCACAGCCTTGTCGTGGCAGAGCCTGTTCAGCCTCTCTGCAAAGTCATCTCATTTGATTGTCAGGCTTCTGTAGGTGCCAGTTTTCAAAGGAAGATACACTGTGACCAGTACAGAAATACACTTAACCAACCGTGCTTTCACACATCACTTGCTTACTGTCCAGCTAAAGGCAGAACCGAAAAACAGACGCAGTAAGTCTGCACGTTTGTTTGTTCCATTAATACCGCCCTGGCTGGATACCCTGGCATTTCTGGCCATGCCGCATGCCCGACACCAACAGCTGTGTGAAGCAGAACTCAGCTGAGATGACCAAACTTGGTGGTTTGGCTTCGTGATTCTGCTTCAGCCAGGATGGCAAAAGCGAGCTGGTGATTATCCTGGCTGGCCTGGAACTGCCACGATGACAGAGGTTGCACAGCCTGTGTGCTGCCTCCCTGCTGCCATAGCACCGTGTGGCCTGTGCCTGCAGCTCCTGACCAGGCTAACGGGGAGTGATCTCACACCAGGGTGGTCTCTGCTGTCCCTTCCCACAGAAAGAGCGTGAAATTAAGTGGAGGGACTGTGGAAAATGAGGCTTACCCCATCTTTGTTCTTGGAGCATGGTTGTTTCTACCCCATTTCCTTGTTGAATCCGGCTTCTCTTCATTCCCCCTCCAGCCACATGTCAGGGTTCGCCAGGTTCTGCTAAAATGGACTTGTAAAAGGTTTTAAATAAGTTTATTTTAAAGTCTGAACCAGTTAGCTGTTCCAGGAAGGGGAATTTTTGCCTGGCGAGTGTTTGACAATAGTAACAACTGGTGCTGATAGCTCTGCCTGCAGGAGCCTTACCCTGTGTGCATTTGTCATTCCTAACGGCTAAGGAGAAAGCCACGAGATGGCTTAAACGGTTCCCTGTGTCTTAACTGCATCTTTAGTTACGTGGTTGTTTTCATCCAGACAGCAAAACCAAAATGTGTATTAATTATATCCTTTGTCAGTGTAGTATTTAAAACCCACTAATAATAATAAGCTGGTAACAATAAAACTATATAAAACTAATGTATTTTCCAACCAAAGTGTTTTAATGGTATGAATTGCTAAGAAGTAGAGAATTTATCTGTGCCTTGCTCTTATAACAAATGCTTTTAAAATTCACTAGGTACTTGATGACTTAATTATTTTATGATGAAAAATTTATCTTGACTACAAACTCAGGTTATGTACGAAACGCTAACCATTTGATTTAGAAGGATTTACCACTGCTGTCTAGAAGTAGACGATAAAATTATTTAGCTAGGAGACTGGAAAGCTTGTTGTACTACTTGGAGAAATTTCTGTGCATAATATAATTACCTACATGTAACAAAAGAAGCTAAAGTGGTGTGGAACTCTCAGAGGGTAACAATTTCAGAAGAACAGGCGGTTCTTTAGAAGGAGCTGGAAGATTAAGTAAGAGTTATGGCAAACGTATGTCTCTTAAAAAAACAGGTATTCTTAATCTTGCAGTAAATGAAAATAAAGGCTGTAGCCTCTACTTGATGTATACCATCAGAGTATAAGAAATACAACTTGAGAACAATTTTTAAGGAGCTTTCATTAATCTAATGTGTACTTGGGATTAATGAGTTGTATTTACATGTTTATGAGTGAGAGAAGGAGGAGGAAATAATAACTATGTTGTGGACTTGTACTAGGATTAAGTAACAAGATGTTGAAAAAAGGGAAAAAACCACTTCACTTCTTCGGAGTTGGAAGCATTACTTAGATGAAAGTTTTTGACAGAGTTTTCAGTTGACACCGGTGTCCCCTGACTCTGGCAGAATACTGTGATATATGAAAATAAACCATCCTGCTTTTTCCAGGGCTTTCAAAGATGTTAAAATTCTGCATCAGCTCTGTATCTGCACATAGACATTAGTGTTATTTTGACCTGAGAATTGCTTCAGTCAAGTCAGTAAAATACCACTTGCTGCGTAGATGTAATGGATGGGTTTTTTCCTTACTCAAGGTGTTTAAAAGATCTTTTTTTTTTTTGTTTCTGTTTGTGGGAGTGCAGTTTCCATTGGATGTTTTGTTCTTACTTTATTCTTTCATATACTCTGTCTGCACTTTTTTCCCTTCTTTCTGCTCCACAGTACAGGTGTGGAGATACAACTTAGAGTTCCCTCATGGCCTGTGAGTGCTGCATGATGGTTGTTTTTTTAATTAAAAAATAAATCTTATTTTGGTTTTTGTTGAATTTCAGCAAGGTTCTTGCCAAATGGCCTCTTCCCAGGAAGTGGACAACCTCATTCCTTTTAATCTGGCCAGCAACTGGAAATCTAGGTTGAGGTTCAGACGTGGGGTGCAAAGGGGAGGTCTGAAAACGTGTCAGTTCGCTGTGGTTGGTGGACTCCGTCCACACTTCTGTTCCTGTTGTGACCTTGTGAGAACAAATACGTACATATCTCTGTAGATTAGGGCGGCAGCGGTGCAGGAATAAGAGAGATAAAAAGCTGCGCTGTACAGCCAAAAGACTTATTTAGCAAAGTGTTCTTTAGAGGTGCATCGGTACAACATGTACTCCAGCTCCTGTCGATGATCAGGATGCGTTTTCAACTGCTGTCTCAATCTTGTCTGTACTCAGCTGCTTTTATTTCAGGAAATCGCTGCTCGTGAGGTCTCGTGCTTTGCTAAATACTGTGCAAGGTCCTCTTCACTTAATCAGGCATTTATAACGAATGACTCTGCAGTAATTATCTGCTGTTATATTTTTGGCTTTCATCAATCTTTCTGTAACCAGATAGATGGCTTTCGTCAGAATGCTGTTGTGGAATGAATAAATACATTGTTTCTCTAAGGCCCATAAGATCAGATTTTATTTTGAACACCTGACCCAACAGGTTTACACTGGTGTGGTCAAGGGTTTACAGGCCAATCTCGTTAGTCAAGAAGTTTGCTACTTACAAAAACATGACTGTGTTTATACTCTTTATTTAGGAAATAAATGTAAGCACTTAATTATTTTACTTTCTTCCAAATATTGTTCCTCGCATCTCAGGGCAGGTAAAGGAATAAAAGTTTTGATTCAATTGTTGTAATAGATAGGGTGAGAGGCAGTAAAGCAAGAGATTCAAAACTTAATATGATGTAAAAGCGTACAAGGTACTTACTGAATATCATCTTGTCTCTTCAGATAAACGTTAGGTGAAGATGCTGTAAAACAGGAGTCAACAGTCACCTAATGCTAAGTGAAGATTTAGACTTTCAGATGTTGGATCGGCAGCACTTCATGGAATTTTAGGCACTATACTACATGCTTTGCCTTCTCCTTTTGTGTCAGTTTCTCCCACAACTGAATCTTGCTGCTGCGTCCCAGTTCCTGAGTATTCCACAAGAAGTGTTTGCCATGGATTTTGTTGAAGATTTTGATGTGCATTTCCAGGATTATTTTTCCAAAATCTAAAGCATCACACTGTACATGAACATTTCAAGGTCTTGAACTATAGAATACTTGGTTTTCCTCAAAAAGTCTCCAGGTACTGATGAATTTATTATTTTTTTTTACCACTCAACTGAATCAAATAGCCTGCATTTACTCACAGCTCCAAGTATGTTGGAAGAGGGAGTGAGGAGGGAAAGGAGTTTTTATGGTACTTTTTGTTCTCAAGTCTTGATTAGTATATGTGTCTGCTGTCATATTCATTGCTTGGGAGCTAAAATGAGCCGGAGCAGCCTTTAGCAGGTGCTCCAGTGTCTGATTAAAGTCTGCTCCAGCTGCTATTAAAGTCTGTACTTACCTGAAACACAACTTTGATCAGTCCTAATGCATAATCTGGGAAGAAAATTCAGTGTTGTCCTAACAAAACCAGTTGAGGACTATCAGGATGTGCTGTTAAACCTCCCTTGGTGTCTCAGCTTCATTGAAATAGATGGTTGGGGCTGTGGAAGTGATTTTTGCTCTTACTCTGAAACACCTGATTGAAAGCAATAGCCTATCGAGCCTGGAACAGATGAACTTTCCAGCGGTGGGTCCACGTGATCCGCTGTAACCATCCATCTCCCGGACATTTGTGGGAGGTTGCTGAGCAGAACCAGCAGCGTGGGTATTGATTCTGTTTTGCAGACTGAAGGATGGAAGGTGTAAAAGTTGACGAGGATTGGCAAGTGCTCTGAAAGTATTTTCATGGTTTCAAGCCTCTTGTGTTTTTAAAACAAATACTGTTTAATGAGATTTTGAGACTTACAGTCCGTGACAGTCATGTGACTATACATTGTGCTGGCTTTCTATATACTGTTGGAGTTCCATTTGGCCCTTTTTAAAGAAGAGCTGCCTTTTAGTTAAATTTCCTCCTTAAATGTATGTTTCATGTTATGTAATTCTACAAGTATCAGCAAAACGGCAGTAGTGTCACATCTTTGACGCTGGTTGTGCACATGGTGCTGAGCAATGGCAAGGCAGCTGCTGCAGTGTGGCTGTAGCTAATTGATCCCAACAAATTTGAGAATTGTGTTACGGTTTCTTTCCAGAAATGTCAGCATGAAGTATAGAAAAATCTCTTGCTTTTGTAGCTCAAATGAGGGCTGTAATGGTGTGAAATTCCTGATGTTATGTAAAGTATCTTACCATGCGATCTCTTCATCTGTCAGTAAAATATGCCTTGGTTATAAGTAAACTGCCAAGGTTTTTTCATTTTCTCATGGTACTTTTAATGGCTGTATACTACTTTGGAACTGGCAGGTTCATTCTTTTTTTTTTTTTTTTTTTTTTTCTGCTGCTGATTCTGATCTGGCCACTGGAGTTTTTACGTAGCTTCCAGACTGTTACGGTTCTCCACTCATGCTTATTTGCCAAGTAGTTTGGTAGTCAGACTTACTATTTTGATATCTTCTGTTGGAAATGTCACCGGTTGTGAAGAGGCTGTGCTTTGCACTCAGCCTTATTGTTTGTGGGAGTCTTTCTAAGCCATCTGCCCACAGCACTGGTATCCTCCTCTCCCCTGGCTGAGGAGCTGAGGGCTCTGGAAAGTGAAGGAGACCAGGTGAGCCTGTGAAGGATGTGAAAGGATGTAAATATTTATCTCTGTTCAGCTGGGTTACAGGGGTCTCTTTTCCAAAGGAATCTAAATATTCCAAAGCCTGTAACAGCGTATTTGCTGTTTGCTAAAAAAGCGCGGACTGTTTTTCTGACCCTTTCCCAGGTAAGAATTACTTTATTCACTACAAAGCTAATTATGATCACAGGACTGGAAGAAATCAAACATGAGACTGCTGCTAAATTTAAATGTAGCTCTTCACATTAATAAGTCTGAAAAGCCAGAACAGTTTGCCTAAGAAGAAACAAGTGGTTTTGTTTTTGTCTGTGAAATAAGTTTTCCAGAGGATGGTTTGTGGGTACAACAGTATGGCTAATTCCTTTGAAGCAGAAAAGGAAGCACTTCATATATCTGTCACAACCATCACAAGCTTTTTAATATCTGTGATGGAGGATTTTTTTCCTTGCTGTAAAGTCTATGCCTATCGCATTGATGGGTATTGGGCAAAAGCCGTTATTTAATGTTTCTATGGACATATTGCAATTACAGCTGCTAGGGGAACGCTGCCTGCTCAGCGTGCTTGGCCTCACTCCCTCGCCTTGGTGGCAAGCAGCATGCCTGTGCTCGAGGTTTGCTTGGCTGGTACAAGCTGAGAATTTTCACTAACCCCCTGCCCCACCTTTGGTATAAGCAAAACCGAAAGGCATGTGCCTTGTGGTAGCCCAGGGCAGCACTGCCAGTAACTCCTGCAGCTTGGGAAGAGGTGTGCAGCTCTCCGGGATTCTGTCTCGGCTGTGACTGAAGGATATAGCAGGTACCTGGCCACAGGTTGCTGTTCGAGGGCTGAAAGTTCCACATTATAAAAAGTGAGATTTGGCTAAAACTGGTATTGAACTTCTAGGCACTTCATTTGAGTATGTGCATTTTGGTCATCTGCTAGTTCTCCCCAGTACAGCTTACTGGTCCATCAGGCATGATCTGCTTCTGTCAGTCCCTGGAAACAGCCACATCAGTAGGGAGATGTTTTGGATAAGGAACAGTACTCTGCCACTGGATTCACGACACGCAGCTACGTTTCCACCTTTCAGAGGCTGAATTCTTATAGCCACAGTGGCTGCTTTCTGGGTCCTATTTTGGCATAGTGTGGTGGAGAATTCTTTTTTTTTTTTAATTTTATTTTATTTTTTGGAAGATTGCAATCATTAGGGTCTCTGCTTCTACATATTTAAAGGGTTGTGAGTGTTGCATTAAAAAAATAACAGAAACAAAAATAAAAAAAAACCATACTAAAAAAACCCTATACTACAAAAAACCAACAGCAACCAACCGTAACTTTAGATATTAATTTCCAGGGTAGTTTGTAATAGCTGAGTCCAGTTAGTATTTCCATGAGCAGTTGCAGTCCTCACCTGCAGCTGTGTAATACACATGAAACTATAACAGTTGTCTTTGCTGGGGGATATTTTCAAGAAATTATTTCTAGTCTGCAACTGGGAATGATAAGCCAGTTTTTTTATATAGAAAGGACTGATCACCATATTGATAAACGTTCTTTGGAACTGCTGTGACGGCAGAGGTAAGAACAGGAGTTGGCCTGTTAGCACCTCAGTGCATCTAATTTTAAAAAAACAAAACCAAACCCAAAAAACCAAAACAAACAACCAGCAACAAAAAAAGCCACGAGACTTCGCTGGCAGCCTGCCTGGCTGTTGAATAGTGCTACTGCATCAGGGCTGGAGGGAGACCCCACGTCCCACTGCCCGTCCACGACACCCGCGCTGCTCCGCGAGGAGAAGCCACTGCGCAAACTGTTGCTGTTCGCCACCGGTCTAAAATCAGAAAATTTTAAATTTTCTATGTGCCAGAAAAGGGGAGAGGAGCCCAGGCTGCACTTGGAGTACAACAGACTTCCCCTGCCTGGCAATAGTGAAATCCAGCTCCCATCTGACCCCTCTTTTGATTTGCTGTGACGCTGCTACACAAAATTGCCAGCACAAAAAGCAGATTGCTTTGTTCTAGTGGCCTGCGTGGATTTTATTCGTGATTCTTGGGAATCCTGACCTGCTGCTGCCACAGAGGAACTGCAACAGTTGTGAAAGTTCTGCCCGCAAAAGCAACTAGCGTAGCACAGCGTGGAGAGGCGCCACAGCTTGCAGGATTCTGGAATCAGCAGCTGGATAGCCATGTGACACAGCACCTCAGATATGTTTTGCCAGCCTGCAATTTGTATTCCAGTTAAAACCAATTACTATAACTCATTAATAAAATACTCGGATAATGTAGTCTCTATAATCTTTTGACAGTTCAATCAAAATTTGAACATTGGCTGAACCTCCAACTTGTAATGCAGACCCGATGCATCTTTGAGGGCAGCTGGCCTGGCTTTAAAGTATGTTCTGTTGGCAGAGTGTAACCACACTGCCTTTTCACAGTGAAACGAAACATTGCTTAGCACAGGTACCCCGTTACTCAACAGAAGCCAGATATACTGTACTGTAGGCTGTGTTTCATTAGAGTCATTCCTAGTGATCCAAAATTTGGAATCTGCTACATACTTTGTTTTAATTCTAGAATGCATAAACAGTGGATGTTCGATTACTGGACACAGCGTAGCTGAGCACGTTATGTTTCCAAAGGCACGGTAATTTTAAGAAGTAACTTCTTGATGCAAAAATGATGTACAAGCATAAAAAAATTTCCTGCTTTCAGAAAGATAACTGGACAGTATTTATGTGAGCAGATGAAGTAAGTACTGTGTGTGCACAGATTCGATTTTGCTCCATAAATATGTATTTAGCAGGTGTGCTGTTGTTCTACAGGCACAGCCTGATGCTCCATGGAGGACAGCTAGAGGAGCACAGCGTAGTTAATTACCAGTGCTTGTGTTGATCAGCATGAATATTGTTTAGAAAGAGTAAGAATTCTATATTCAGCTTGAGAGTCTACAGCTTTTATATCCTATGCCTTTAGAGTATAGCTAAGCACAGTTTGTAAGTCTTCACACCCTTTGTGGGAGATGGAATTCTTTGTTGCTTGTGAAATAGTGAATAACAGCCCCTCCTGCAACAGAAATGTTAATTAGGATGATTTACTTTTCTGATGGAGTGTGAACTTAAGTCTTACCACATCAGATTATGTAAAGGATCCAAGTGCTATATAGGGAATAGATAATTAACAGGAGATGTCAGTCATAGGGGACAAACAGCATAATTTTGTCAAGAGTTAATTATCAAGGTCCTTACTGAGGATTTCTTACCCATCAACCAAAAAGATTTGGTTTCCACTGGCAGCAACTCTGTTTTTTCCTTCATCATCCTTGATGTTGCAAAAAGCACTGCAGATTTGTAGGATGTGCTACATTGTCAGGTACACGTTTGAGAAACTGCTTAGCATCTCAGGGTGAGCAGACAAATAAACACACATACCATGCAAGTGGGAGCTGGATAAAAAGTTTGAATCTTTTAGCTGACTAGGCATAAAGGTTTTGAGATACCTGTAGACAGACTGTGAAAAGAAGCATCTTTCTAACATGCTTCCCCAGACATCCTCTCAACAGTGTTATCAGCACCCTTTACTTTTAGGTTATTTTAGTCATTATTTAGGAAAAATGGAATTTGAGGTTTTGTTTTCAAACCTTCTCTTTTTGAGATGCATATTTTAATGTCCATGTATGCCATTATCACAATAGTTTAGAAGGTTCTCTGCACACAGTTTTAAATCACTTATATTTTCTGTGTTTCTTGAAATAGGGCGCATACATGTCTACTGCCACACCGTGTCTTCTAATGGAATTATGTGAAAGATTGCCCCACAGTTGTTTTGTTCAGTGATGAAGACAAACTCCCAGGAGTTTCAAGATGACTTGATTAATTTCTAATATCCAGCATGGTATTGAGCTGGATCAGATCACGTTCAGCTTTATACTTGTTTGACTACTACTAATCCCATTTTTCTGATTTTCTGATTTTCACTGCGTTGTGGTAATCCTCTTGAAAGCACAGGAATGTTGTCGGTACGGTCTGTTCACTGGAAGCACAACTCTTGGGGCTTCTCTGCACCCTTGCCTCCAGAATTTTGCTTTCCTTTGTCATTACCTACTTGAAACGAGATGCGTTTGGTGCAGAATGGATGATGACGTTAAGGAGGGAGATGCTCTTGGACGAGGTGCTGCGAGGCTTGCCAATTGCCTATTTAGACTGCGCTAACGCACAGCGGGTTGTTCAAAGTGGCAGCCTGCCAGTGACCTGCTGGCGGTGGTCGTGCCTGGAAGCTGGTGCTGTCGCTGCCTGGCCCTGGCCCTCGCCTCAGCGCTCATCCCTGCTGGCACCGGTGCCTGTGGCTGCAGGGAAGTGCCTCAGCAAAAGTTTTGCGACTGCAAAACTAACCCTGCCTGGGAAGCCAGACCTGCTGAAGAGTAACCCCGCCGCCTTGTACTACCCAGCAGCTTCCTGTGCGTTGTGTCCGAGAGACATACAAAGAGAAAGGTGGGCAAGGTGTGAGGACTGCTTTTTTAGGAGCAAGCGTTGGCTTGAATACATGTTAAAGCGTAGCTCACGTAGTTTGCTGAATGGCAGTCCCGAGTCCACAGTAATTCAGGTTGTGAATATGGGAGAGGGGGCAAAAGAAGCAGTCAGCTTTTAAGCTAGAAGGTATAATGCTCCTGATAGTACACCTGACTTACCCCGAGAGTGTTCCTATTCCTGGTTCGCTGGTGATGGTTAAACTATTCAGAAATGCTTGCTCGAAAGGTGTAGGATTGAGATCTGGCTGAAAAGTGCACAGTTCAGATGTACAGTTTTCTCAGACTGAAAGGGGAGTTGACTTAAACTGATTCTTGTTGCTTCAGTTTGTTTATTCAGTATTGAACCACTGACATCTGAGGACTGTATTTCAACTTATGGCATTGCAGTAGATTTAAAAGCATAGCAAAAATACCTGTGGGAGATGTAAAGCATAACAGCAAGAAGTACTGTATAAACAAGTTTTTTAGGCTTTCGAAGCTTTGTCACAGTCCACTGCTTCTAAGGGCTGAAAACTAAAGGCTTCAGAATTGCTGAATTATTTGAAGGAGTAAATGAAGAAAAGTCTTGAGAGTTTTGTAAAATCTTTTTTTTTGGGGGGAAAAAAGACTTTTTTGGTAAGATCTAAAATGAATTTCTGCCCAGATGCAGTCATGGAAGACTACAGAAAAGTAGAAATGTTAACAGCAGCCATATTTCAGTGAGGACAGCTACGTCCTTCCCGTGCTCGGCACGCTGCTCCGTAGCCCTTGTCTTAAATAGCTGCATCACGTTTTTGTGAGCAAGCAAACACCTGCCCCCCCGCTCAGCGGTGGAGGGGCTCTGCTTTATACAACAGTATAAAAAAATCGCTCTGTACAGCACGGAGGAGCCGTGCCAAAACCAGTGCTGCTTTCCTGGTGCGACCCTGGCTGTACTCAGGGGGTTGTCCCCTGGGCTGTGTCCCTGCCCACAGTGCAGAAGTAGGCCTGCAGGAGCCCGGAGACCAGGGGTCCTCAAACTCTTTAACCAGGGGGGCGGCACGTGGATTCAGTGGCAGGCAGTCACCTGCGGCTGCTTGGTTTCCCCCCCCCAACCCCCGGTGGGGCAGGGGGGGTCTGTAAATACTGGGGGGGCAGATTGAGGACCCTGGGGGGCCGTATCCAGCCCGTGGGCGGTCGTGTGAGGACCCTTGCCGTAGATCAAGTAGGACATGAAAGCCATACCTTCATGGGTTTACAATCAGGGTAACCACCTGATGAACAAATGGCCAAGGACTGAAATAGTAAGACTTTTCTAACATTCAACTAATTCACTGAAAGATACCGATCTTTTCAACTGCAACTACTGTGCAAGAATCATCTAATGAAATTTCTGTTGTGCTACAGAGAAGTCAGATAATATGGTCAAAAACTGAAACTTGTGACTGGGGTGGTACATTGTGGTGGCTCTGTCACCAGTTTGCCTAATTTTAGGTAAGAACCCTTTTTTGCTTATTTTATCTTAATAGTGCTTATCTTTGGCCAGGCTAAAGGACTACTACCCCAAAATACATCTCTGCTCACTTACCATAAGCGAACCAAAGGCTCCCTGCCGTGGAGACAAATCTCATGATTTTAAACTGCAGAATAACTTGCTAGAAACAATGAGAATGAGCCCCAAGTAATGTGCTTTGGGGTGCGGTACAAAGCCAGGTGTTTCACACAGATTTCCCCCACTCCCTCCGCTAGCAGCAGGAAAGGGAGATTGGGCACAAATGGTTAAAAAGAAAGAAAGAAAGAAAGAAAGAAAGAAAGAAACAAGTTGAAATAACTAAACCTCATGCAACTCCAGCTTACTGACATTTTGATTTGTACGTGCCTAAATGTTACTCTACTAAGGTCCTAGCAGCATGTCAGAAAGGGTCCATCAGTGTTACCTACGGTGTAGGAAGAAAGAAATTCTTAGAGGGAGGGGACCAGAGGTTAAAAGGACAGGGAGCACCTGTCCTTTGAATTTACATCTGGGCGGTGAAGGAAACCAAGACAGTATTTACTGCCCTTCCCGATGCTCTTGAGGGCTGGAAGGAGGCTTCTTAATGGCTTTTTGTCCTTACTCCCCTAGACATGCGAGAAATGAGGCTTCCTCCTCCTTGCCCAGAGGGCACAAAGGGCATACTGAGGAGGTGAAGCTGAAGGCAGGCTCAGAAGAGGGAGGTGACAGAGGGGCTGTACCCAGCCTGATCACCATGCCCCACACCCATCATCCTGCTCTCCACCCAGCCTCCCAGGGCTAGCTGGAGCATGGGGTATCTTCCTTTCAGCAGTTTCCTTGCCACAGAAATGCACCAAAGGAGGACTGTGGGGCTGAAGTTGGAATATAGACAGAGCCTAGCGTGAAGCTCTAAAATTGCTGCCAGGTCTACTGCCTAAAGTACAGCCCCACGCAACAGCTCTCTGCAGCCTCCTCCACCCCTTCTAAAACATTGGTCCTCTGCCTGGAATCCTATTCATCCCTTTCCTATATTTTCACCTTCATACTGCTGTCAGGTATGAGCTCTTCCTTTCCCCAGCCCAAAGCTTCTCCTGGCATGTTGTCATGTGCTGCTGGCAGAGCTGAGAGCTTGGGCAGCTCTTCTGTGGTGTTTTACAGCACAGCAGCGTTACCCCAGACATTCTCTGTTCTTCCAGAGCTGTGCGCATTAGCGTAAGTGGGTGAGTGCAAGCACCTTCCTTTGATGTCCCCCAACCCTACTGCACTACCTGGACATTGTGTTAGCATGAGAGAGGGTATGATTTATTTATTTTTTTTTTTTTTTTTTTTTTTTTTTTTTTTTTTTTTTTTTTTTTTTTTTTGCTTCCCAGCTGGCCATATAAGGCAACAGCCATTAGAACACTTTCTGGCAGATCCGTGGTGTTCACAGAGGTTTCAACTGAATGCAAAACGCTGCCACTGCATGAAACCAGCCTGCCTGGGAGCGTGCGGTCTGCTGTTTGCTTCAGATGGCAAAAGGGCTGCCTCGGTTGTGGGTGGAAATGCGTGTTGTCCTACGCACTAGAGTAGGCACGTTGCATAAGTTCAGGCACCTAATTTAGGAATGTAGCTGTGCTGGGTTCCCTGTATGGGCTACAGAAAGCAAAATGCTTCCTCAGAGAGATTCAGGGCAGGAGCTGAACTGCTTTTCCATTTGGCATAGTAAAAATGACACACTAAAAGCTTTAAGCAAATAATTGTTATAAAAGATCTACACAACATTAACTGGTCTGGTAAATGCCTACATTTGCTCTCTTATACACAGAGCTGTAAGGTCTGTGTTCCTTTACAGCTTCTTCAGTCTGTTTTGAATCTTCTAGTGGACTGTGGCACATGAAATGGAAAATTAGAACTTTTGATTTATGTGTGGCTGCTTTGCCACTTTTGGACACAGTAGAATACTTACAAATGTGAGATGACAACAAATATTTAGACGTACAAGTAACCAACATGGTTATATCTGGGAGCAGAGGGAATGGATAGTCCATCATTCAAATAGTTTCTATGTGCTGGAAGAGAGTCTGTGGTTTTGTAGCAGAGAAGTAAATAAAGAAACGTTCCCAGTCCCCCAAGCTGCAAAGACCAGATAAAAACTGAGCTGCTGCAAAACAAGTTTACATGAGCATTGCCAGCGTGATGGACACACTAGGAGTTAGCAAAAAAGCAAGTTGCAGTAAGAACAGACAAACCGGTGTGCATGAAAAATCTTGGTAATACGCACACATCCCTTTGCCTAAACTTTGTGTGGGGCCGGTTTTTCAACAGTTTCTTTTTTCTGAAGTTTTAGCACACGTTCTAAGTTTTGAAAATCTGTGCAGTATCTCTATTAGCTTGGGACTTGTCCAAAAATGTCAAAAGGCACTGAAATCTTGATGATCAGCTTCGGGGGAAAAAAGCAGAGCAAGGCTTTCATGGGTTTTAAGCTCAGAAGAGACTATTAAATTCATCAGCTACTTTAATCTCTTCTACAGGCTGTAGAACTTCATCAGTTAATTCTGTGTAATACCTTTACCTCCAATTTAAATTACATCATCTTTGTTACAAAGCCATGTAGGCTGTAGGATTAAAATCTATGTCTTTAGTTGGTGCTTGATTTTGTCTCAGAAATACATACATATATAATATGCTATAGATAATATGATTCCTCTTACGTGTTTGCAGACAACACCACAGCTGAAGAGCTCCCATCTAAACCTTTCTCCTCCCTAAATCTTGCAGTTTAGTTCTGCAATTTATTCTTTGAGAGTTGTGCTCCGATAATAAGGCAGGACCAGGGAAAAACATTAGGAAAATTTCTTGCTAGCTTTCTCGGTCATCAGAACCCGTTCAGGGTCACTCTGAGACCTCTGAATAATATTTATAAAGATACCAGAGGTAAAAAAGCAGTTATAAGGAGATTTAAATTAGTTTGCTGGGAGGGAAGACTTAGCATGCTTAACTTTAGAGAACTAAAGTAATCAGATCTTTCAAGAATTTGGATTTGCAGGGGCTTTCCACTATGCAATTAATCATCAGTAGTTGGAAAGGGAAAGATATAGTATAAAACCCCAGCAAATCTGAAGTTCTGTCTCAGTGAGTGCATTGCTGTAATTGTGTCAACTTTAACAAATTTTGAAGGCTAGGCATCTTTCGTGTTCAGGCCTGTTTCTATAGTACTGTATATTTAAACTGGCTAACAGTAAATCAAACACAGAGCCCACACTTTGGCCAGTTATTCACAAAAAAAAAGAAAAATAATCAAGTTTGTTTCTACCTCTACTGTCAGAACCAAATAAAGTTGTAATATTCTGTCTGTGGCTTTATTATCTTAAAAAAATATATTATTAAACTGGTTTGTTTAGTTATCTATAGGACAGTAGGTCTTCTGGCATTTTTATGTTTCTGATTTTAGTGTTTGTTTTAGGTGGGTGTTGTGGGTTTTTTTACATGCAGAAAATGAGCATCTAGAAGTGCTGAATATTCTGCCTGAGAACCCTGGCATCCTTCTTCTCATACACCCCCTTGGGAAGCTTGTGGAGTCTGATTTTGCAGCTGATCAAACTTCACTTTCTGTGGTAGTCAAGTGGTTTAGGAAAATTACTCTGAAGGCTAACTAGAGGGGATTTAATATCAAAGCTGGATATGTATCCAGCCACCATCTCAGTTTTATATAAACATGGTTCTTGATTCAGTATGTGACAAGTTATTATTTCCAATCAAAAGTCTATCTAGTATGATTTTTAAACCATTCACCAAAAATACCTCTTCAACTAGAAGCAATTCTTACTGTAAGCAAAATACAAGAATGGATGTTTCAGCATGTAGTAATATATACATGTACAGCTGATGTTTCAGAAACAAAAATAATAAAACCTAAAAATCAATAGGCTTTGCAGGTAGAATTTAAACTGGGATAATGAATAAGTGTTTATACTGAGTAGGAGAACAAAACAGGCAATCTGAAACAGTAATTGGTTATAAAAATACTAATGATACATAAGCAAAATTGTTATATAGGTATATAAAATGTTAGAGTAACATCCCTAGAAGGTACATTTTGAAAGTAGAAAGGTACACTACAGTCCTATTACATACGTGGAGTCACTGAGATATTACAGGGCTCTTAAAAAGTCCAAAGGAAAGAAACAGGGCAGTCAGACATCTTAATCACAACAGTCATTTACATAGGCTCAGACTTTAATTCCCTTCTGGCTGTTAATCGCATATCCACCTGATATCGAGTTCTGAAATTAGGCCTTTGTGTTCTTGATAAACCAGTTATTTAAATACTGAATAATATTACTGAAGGAGCTAGGGCTGCTTTTCATCCAAAGCTTTCTTTTAACTGGATGAAATTTTCTTCCATGAAAATGAAAAAGTACATCTACAGATGAAAATTTTTGTCAGTATTCATCCTTTCTCAGGCTAGAAACAAAAGCCCAAGAGATGTTGTCATTCACCTGATTCTAGGGAGCTCTTACAAAGAAAAGGTCTTTATATTTCCCGCAGCTTGTTCTCAGGGTGTTGCTCTGCCCTGGGTGGCTGCAGAGCTCCCTCCAAGCTCTGTGCTGATGGGGTGGCCCAGTGCTGTGAGGGGTGGCATAGAATTAACGTTGGGTTTTGATGTGCCTTAAATTTTATCACAAATTCAAGTGTTTGCATAGGCATCACTGTTACACAGGCTGTACCTGTCTGGGTTCCAGCATCTTCATAAAGACTGTCAGAAATCTAAATACCATTAGTGTACTTGCTGTGATTTTTTTTTAACTGTGCCTTTCTGTTGTTATAGGGTCAATGTGAAATAATGTATTTTCTTTTAACAGAAGTTAGCAAATTGCATGTGAACACAAGAAAAAGAAGAATGCTACTTGAGGCAAATGCAGAAGCAGTTAAGGACAAGGACATAATTTATTGTATTGGTTTCCAAGTCTAGATTTCTTAAAAACCCATCATCTGTCATCTCCTTTACAGTGGATTCTGTTTTCTGATAATTACCCAGGGACAATGTTTGTATACTCAAATACATTTACCGAATTTCTTTCCCTTTGAAAGTTTTGGGTTGGAAACATGGATACACTATGAGAGATTAATAGTTTCAGTATCTATACAGTTTAGAAAAATAGGGTCAAGTTACACTTGTTCATATCGCTGGCTGTCCTTAGCTTAACACTGTTTCAAGATAGTGTTGAAATTTTTGGACTAAAAATATCCACTATAGCTGACAACTAAATGGAATCAAACCTGTTTTATGTAACACTGAAGAGGAAAGAAAAGCCAACAGACCCAGACCGAGAAGGAAAGTTTCCATCAGTTAGCGTAGCAACTTTCAGATTTCAGCTCTTGAATTTTATGTTTACTGCCACCCCTAAATACATGCATGTGTCTGGAAAATACTACCAGTAATGAGGCACACAAATGTACAAGCTTTCTGGTCACCTAAAGGAAATTTTACAGCTCTTCGTCTACCCAGAGCACACTCTGGGAGAGGGCCAGAGTGCAGCTCAGACCTACATTTCAGCTGTAGTTTTTGGATCTGTGACTGGGCTATGTAAGCTCAAATGTCTTAAAATTAATACTGAAGAAACCCACGAAATTCATAGGGATAGAAAAGAAACAGAACTTACTTGTTGAGCAGAAGCCAGCATGTACTGCGTAACGGTCTTTATTTTGAGACAAAAAAGTAGTAGCCACCTGTACAACTCATTCTGCAAGCAAAATGTGTGTTCGGATCTAAGGTCCTGTGGGTTTTTTTGTCCTCTGATATTATCTAATCTTCTTTTATGCACTTTTGTTTCTTCTGCTGTTTTGATGTCTCTCTAGCCCTGCTGTTCCTCGCTGTTTTGGAATGTGGTGTAGGACTCGGTGGTCAAAGAAGACACAGTGTCATGCTTTCCCATTGTTAAATATCTTTTCCTTTAAGAACTACTTAAGCATCAAGCTCTACTTTTGCTTCTTATGATGCAACGTGAGAGTTTGTTTGGGCAAGGAACTTCCTCCTGGCTTGGCTGTTAAGTATTACATAGTTTAATCGCCTATATAAACTTTGTTTCAAATTTGATCTTTGATCAAATAGAGCTACTACTTACCTAACTCATACAAATGTTTTGCTCTTTGCAGTGGTTTTCCCTAGGATATCACCTTAAGATATTTTCAGTGTTATTTTCAAATGCTTTTATGTTCTGGGCTCATATCTGACTCTGAAATGAATTTTACAGGATGCAGGGACTGATTGGTATAAAAGGAACAATTTCAAGTACATGGTACACTCACTCCCTTAAATCAGTGCTTGCATTTAAAAAATGTCAAACCCATTCAGAGTAATTGCATGTGCTGTTCATCCTACAGAGAGAGGAGGAGAGTTCATGCTCTCAAATGAACTGAGTATGAGAAATATTACTCAGCAGCTTATTGCTTATCTCAGTGATGCTTGGATTCTACAGTGTTGAGGAGAAATATTATGTACAGTAGCAGAGGATACTCAGAACTTGCAAGGCAGATACTCAAGTATCTGAATTAACTGTTCCAGAGAACAGCATTTTCCTAGGATCAGGCCTTAGCACATTAGATTCCATAATACACAAATCTAAACCATTTACACCTGTGCCTGCTTTTATTAATGAGGATATTAATATGTTGCTTTCAGTTGGCACTGATAAGTAAGAATTTAAGCATAAGGCACAAACATGAAGCTTGTGACGAGTGAAAACATTTCTTACAATATTTTCTTAGATGTGGTTTCTTACAATGATTTTCTGGTTACAAGACATTTTTTCCTCTCTGGCAAATCAAGGAATGAGAAAACATGATGGCTGATGCCAAGAGGATTTACTGTTTATATGCCAGCCCATGGATATACTCTAGAAATTGTAAGATGAACAGCAAATCATAGCTTGCAATGAACCATGGTGCAAACCCATGGAACACAAACCTCTTTTTTGTGTGGTTTTCTTAAAAAGTTTTTGTCTTTCTGCAAAACAGTATAATAGAAAGTGTGATATTCTTTCTGCACTCCTAAGGAAAATCAAATACAGAATAAAGAGCAAATGGGGTGTAAGACGACAGTCATTGGCCAAGATGAGCAGTTGGTTCCAGATGAAATAATAATCACAGTGGAAGGTGTTGCTACCTTATAGGGAGCACATAGGTCATTGGAGCATCTCGGGAGACCTT
>JAVJGJ010000059.1:82928140-82942085 GCA_035590215.1 Microhierax caerulescens
AATGATGCTATAAAGGTATAACAAAGATGTCCCTGATCTTGCTCTGAGCTGGCACTCCCCAGTGGAAATACTTGTGGTGCTGTACGAACCTAGGGGTTGGTACTTTCCCGAGGTATGTTCCTGGATGCTGCACTGATGCCTCTTTCCTATACAGAAGAAAATGTTTCCCTCACTCTCCTAGTTTAATTCTCTAATTTCCTTCCTCTAAAACATTGTTAGATAAATGAGAGATGCGTAGCTGACCAAGGCTGAATTGCTACCCATGGTGATACCAAGAAACATCAGATGTTTGGTCAGCAAGTTTATGACTGTTCAGGATCAAACTGAAAAAAAAACCCAGAGTTTGGATCCAAAAGGAAATCTTCACCTACTCTCACCTTCCCGGGGCCTGGCTGGAAAGAAGATGGGGATTGTTGTTTTTTTTACTGCTCTTGAAAGTCTAAGGTGCATCTTGCTTTCTTCAGTCCTGTGAGCATTTTCATTAATAAACTCTGAGCTTTTTTAAGAGTAATATGTTGCTGATATCCTCTTGGGTCTCTTGGTCTTACCCCCTGTCACAGTGCAGGGTTGAATGTCTGAAATTCTCATTTTGTACTGACAGTCTTGTTTGTTTTAATGGGTTAAAGTATGGTCATGCAACAGTGTTCTCATGGATGCTCCTGCACTATTCCCCTTATTGCATTGGCTGTCTCCAGTGACAAGGGCTTGGTTACAGCCCTGTGTATCTATATACGTCCAACTTGCACTCAATGTGTAATGAAATGATCTGTAACATAATTTTGCTGACTGAACAATGTAAGTTTGGGATGGTATGTGAGAACAAGTCCCTGGCACCCTGGGTATCCAGGGCCAGTATCACTTCCCTTGTTACTGTACGTTTCTCTGTGCAAGGGACCTCCGTGCAAGCACTGCTGCAGGAACTGCTTGCTGTCATGCTGTGCACCCGGGAGAGGCAGATCTGGCAGACGCGGTGCTGCTGGCTGGTGTGGTTCCCAAGCGGCTCAGAGCTGGCCCCATTGCTTCATTTCCCCACAGAACACATAGCTTCACCCCAGAGATGTAACATGCTGCTCCATTCCTGCGTGTAGCTATTGCATTGCCTTTTCGCTAGTTGCCTTGGTCATGCACTGAGTTTTCTTTCGTTTTAGAAAATGGGCAGCAAGCATGTGAAGAGGTATTTTTTACTGCTGACATCACCACAGATGGGAGCACAGTCTCCCTGAGAAATTTACTTTGGATGTATTCCACTAAATGTAATGAGAGAGGGCTTTTTCAGGAGTATGTAGTCTGTTAAATTCATACCCTGGTCATAAAGATGGGGCTTATGTACATCTATAGTTTTTAAAAATGAAAATGACCTGTCTATTCTAGACACATGCATGGTGAGGCCACCCGGTTGCTGGGTCTGTGCACATGAATCAATCCTCCTATATTTTTTCAGTTGCATGAGTCAAAAACTTGACCACAAATCTTTTGATTTGTCATGTTACAAAAGTCTTACTTTTGCAGCCTTATCATAACAAAGCCACCCAAAAGAGTAGGAATTGTAGGAACAGGCCCTTTGTACAAAAAAAAAAAATCTAATATGTATTCTGCAAAATCTTTAGTAATAATATCCTGAATTACACATGCTTAAAAGGAATTTTTTTAGCATATGAAAAAAGAACTAATAGTGAGAAATTAATAAAGCAAAATCACTTCAGCTTCATAACCAGTTTTAAAAATTTGCAAGACAGATAGCTTCTATGTCATGAAGTAATATCTTGAAGGAAGTTGATGGATACAAATAAATCTCAGCAAGATATTAAGGAAGCCGTAACTGGTAATAATGCTGGGGTGACTGAAAATCTTTATTATCTCTAGATCTAATCTTTATTATGTCAAGATTCCGTGGGATAAAGAACAGGTAAGGGTAAATCAAACTGGACTTTAAACTAGTGGCTTTTGTATGCTACGGGACAAATCTGATAATCTAAGAAAACTGAGAAAAATAGGGTTTTTGTACTTTGAAAAATGCAGTTACTGACAGTTGCAAGGTTTAAGGAAATGACACAGTTATCTCTGCTTGTGCTGTAATCTTTCCTCTAGCACAGTTCCAACGACCTGCTTGCTTTTGCGATGTCTGAATAAGACTATTAGTTTTTTCTTTTTAATAATGAAGCAGTGGAATATGTAAAATACTCCATTGTGTAAAAACAAATCAAAATACATGACTAACTGATCTTTCTAAAATAATTAAATGTGGTGAGCAAATCCACTGTTTTTCCTCCTGTCATTGATTCTTTGGGCCTACAAATGTTGAAATGAAGGGAAGGCACAGATGAGGCTAATGGACAATTATCATCTGATCCTGACAGATGTACCATCCAAGCTCCACTGAGGAGAGACGGAAGGGTGTTATCATTCCCCTCAGTGAAGCTAAATCCATGACACCAAATGGAATATATATAATGTACAACAGTCGGGCTTTACCATCACCTCCTATCTCATGTGTCCATTTTCTTTCCTACCCTCCTGTTAGAAGTCTTTTTCTGACCTTTGCATGTGCATGTTTTCCTAGGAGGTGTGACTTAGCTAATTAAGGCTGTGGCATGTCTTGTTTCACTGCTGTGAATCCATGACTAAAAGGGCATCTAAAAGCAGCATTGTAATCATCAGACACTGTTAGGAGTTTGCCAGGTTTTGGAGTGGTGGATAAGACCGTATGCTAGGTCTGTCTTTTTCCAGATGCAAGTGAGTTGAAAGTAAGAGACACATCAGAATAGAAACTATTTTTATTTCTCATTTTTGTCCTTTTCTCCCCTTCACTGTGTGGGCTTGGTTTGCTTTAAAGAAGTAGTACCGATTTCAGCTAACTAGCTTTTTGTCCCAAAGAGACACTTACTGCCCTCTTTAACACAAAGTAGAAGGGGCTTTCCCTTATGAAAACTTTCTCTAGAGACTGTAGGTGAGGGCAATGGAAAATTAAAATTGTTTACTGTTCTGCTTAATGTGTTGTATTTTGCCCCTTTTTTTCTTAGTTACTTGAGAAGAAGAGTCAAAGCATTTTAATTTTTGCTGTGAAACTAGATGGACATTTTGAAACTCTTAAGCCAAGTGTTATACACTGTTGTACACAAACACTTTTGACTCACTTTCTCTACCAGAATTATTACACATCCCTGGTCATCTGACAGAAAAATTCTCTTGAGGATTTGAGAAATGACCCAACCACTTGGACCTGTGCCTGATTGGTGTCCTACCCTGGATTCTTCATAAAACTTACTATGAAGAGCAGCTGTTAACATTGTACCTTTGACTAGCAAGACCAGTTTTATTGAATACTAGCAAATGTTATATAATAGTAGACAGAAGTCAAATGTGTTTATAACAACTTTCTTCCAGCCCTAATCAGACACCAAGATGTCCTCCATCTGCAGGAAGCCTCTCTAATGTGTGTTTTTTAAATGGAGCAGACATAAAACACTATCAAAGGCTTTTCTCTCCACTATTTGGAGCATGGACATAAGCATGCTACATAAATTTTGAGGGATGCTGCTTTTAGTGTGGCAAAAATTAAAGCTGCACAGCATGCCATATGTGATGAAACAAATAAGCTCAGCTCTGTGGATAAAGCTAGTTTTCTGTGCTACCTCAAGTGGGCTAAACAGTACTTTTCAGCTGCACTTGCACTTAAAATGGGCAGAGCTCAGAGGGGGTGGTTATGCAACCACTGCAAGGGAAAATAAATGCATGGAAGTATCACCACAAATAGCTACCTCCTTGAAGTTCAGTATATATTTAGTTCCTAGGTTGTTTCTTTCTTTCACCAGTAGGGAAGGATAATGAGCTTCAAGGACTGTGGGAACCTGCAATTGAAGGAGAACTGAGATACCTTGCAAAAAAACCCAAAACAACAAAACAACGTTAAAAGGACAATGGGGGATCACACTTTAGGGGAGAGGTAGCAAGAACTACCGATGTGACTACTTGAATGACAATGTTTATGTCAAGTCTCCTTAAATGCCCTCCTTTGTGCTTCTTTTCCTTGGCTAAGACTAATGTGTCATTTGAACATCTTATCTTGCCTGTGAACAATTATATTTGTGAATTCTGAGAGCAGATCCAAAGTGCAGGAGGCACTGCATGCAAGAAGTCACAGTTGTTTCCCTTGTAGCCAAATGTCACTAAAATACAGCTGAAGATCCCAACAACTGTTTGTTGCTCATACAAACTGGGGGTGAGGTTAGGATAAACGATGGCAAAATGAGTGCAGAGAATCAGTATCCTAGAGCTAGTATTACCTGATGCAGGCAAAAATTGTTAAACAGTTCACTCTCTCAAGGTCTTTCTTGGCTTTAACTAAAAATAAACTCAGCTCTCAGTAGAAAAGATCTGCTATTGTGGCCTGAACAGGAGCTTGTCCTCTTAACCAGTAATAAAATCACATGTCTGCAACAGGAGAAAAGTGGTCTTAGTTCTGTCATTCTTAAAGTCTAATTCAGAGCAGATATTGGAGTTGGTGCTGCCATATTTGCACTGGTGGCTCCATCCTCACTTAATGCTAGCGTGTACATGTATAGTCTTATCTAGGTATATACGTACCAACTCATTATACCTATTCTGTGTGGTAAAACAGGTGAAGAATGTTAATGTTATGCTTCAGAATCATTAGGCAGGGACTGAAATGGATTAGCAAATTGTGTGTTCTTGTTAGCAGGATAAGCAATGAATCACAAATTGTTGCCTTCTGCTAAGTCAGCACAAACCTGAATATCCCATCATTAATTGTTTATGAGCTTGTTTTAATAGTTGCCTGTAAGTCAGCTCAAAATCTACTAATATTGTTCCAAACATAAAATCCTTGTTCTCTGCTGCTTTGTAGTGATATACGTCTGGGTAATGTGGGTGTAAAATGTTACCATTCTGTTGTGGGAGAGTTTTACACCCACTTTTTGCTGGTGTCAATGACTACACATGCTAAGAGGCAAGCATGGAATCAAACCTTTAAAATGAAGTTCAATAAGCAGATTAGGCAGAGTTGTCTGAGAAATCTGAGTTGCAGTGCTGCTGTTAATGCCAGAAATCATGATGTATTATTAAAAAAGCAAATGTTAATTGGACAATTAAAATCCCCATTTACAATATGCAGAGCAGCCTGTCAGTTCTGCTTTAATGTAAAGCTGAGTGTTTCAACTGAAACCATGCCTGCCTTGAAATCAAATGTGGAAATTTACATGTATACTGTTTGTAAATACACAGATATAAACCTCTGATTTCTAAGTGGGTTACACTGCAGTGCATTTCCCTTCCTTGCTTAGGAATATGTTGGCCTGTTAGAAATGTTGAAGCTGGACGGTGCTTCCGTCTTCCCATGGTTTGAGAACAATTGCTCTTCTCAGACTGAAACATTCTGCCCTGAGCTGGCCTTTTCATGCTGTGATTACTAGGAGGTTAGCCCTACTGAATTAAGAGTAATTAAATCTCCGAAGCTATTGAAATGACCTTGGTAACATCAAAAAGAAGATGGCCTTAAATGGAGTAGGTGTTATTTTGTTGCTTTTTATGAAGTAAAGCCATTCTGAACAGTGACTCACTGACAACACTTTTTAATAGTTGCTTCATATGATAGTTTTTGTGATTATTTTGCCATATCATAAGGCATACAATGCAGTGTCATATGAACATAGTTACCAGGCTTCACCATGTTTATTCATTAAAAAAAAGAGCTGGCATCAAGAGCAGTGAAAAGAAAGATACTGCTATATTATGATTAACTTTAAAGATCAAATACAGAAAAGCAAAAATAAAGATGGGAAATACTTGACATATTAGCTGATATTCACTTACTGTTTCAGTGACTATGAAATTAGTCTCTGCTGTCAGATGAGCCTGGAAAGCAGAAGCACCTTAGTTAGGAATCTTGGATGATGCAAAGACAAAACAGTTCAGCTTGTCTGCCCTGATCACTCGGTGAAGTGCCCCTGCATGTGAGAAGAATGGATCAAAATGTTAGAACTGGTTTTTAAAATCCCACATTCCGAGAAATGTAATGAGCTACATGACCTAGAGCAGAACCCATGAACAGGGAGATTAACATGTGGAGGGAACTAGTGCTGAAAATTACGTTAACTGTTCTACAAGATACTGAATAGAGGCATCTAAAACCTTAGTGATGGTACAAAACAATCCAATTAAGAGGCTGAAAATGTTTCTGAAATAATGAATTACTAGTGTATTGTTGGACCTAATGAGAGTCACTGGGTTTTAAGCAAGCTTAAAATAGGATTTTGTATGTAATAGAAATACCCATGTTATTACAAGTCAACTGTAACAAAGATCTTGAAACAGATATTCAACCAAGGTCAAATACTTAGGACTGGAAATGAGGGAGGAACTAGATCAGTTTTGCATCAGTTCCTTGCTTGCCACAGAAGGGGACCAGAAACTGGACTTCACAGATTTTAGGTCCTGTTTAGCATAGCAAACTGTATGTGTCTTTAAAATAACAGAAAACCCTGAATGCTTCCTTCTCAGAATTCAGAGTATGAAACCCTACAGATTTTGATTCAGGTGCATTAAAGAATTTCTCCTTATTTTGTTCAGCAAGCAGTCACAAAAAGATGCAATTTCCAGTTTCTACAGGTGAGGTGTTTTATTAGTGCTGCGGGATGAGATACTAAGTGCCTAAACAAAACATTTATGTAATATACTTTCCTCATAGAGCTTCAGAAAACAGTTTTCTTTTTAATTATAGAAGTAACTGAACTATAGTAAATATAAATCTTATGCTTAAGCAAGAGTGTCTTAAGTATTGTTAATGTCTTGCTTTATTCTTAGTGTGCAATACAAGCCTCCAATTAAGGAATTCCGCTAGTCCCTTGTAATAACTATTGTTTGTCAATAAATGAATCTGCTTCTGTTTTACAATTATGTTAATGAGTATTTTCTTAAAATCGTATTAGTGAAATGGACAACTGAACATTGGTTATTTACTATATATCATTGCCCAGATACTGTATCTACAGCAGTTAAGTGCTTGTTGTAATTGGAATGTAATCTCAGTGGTTTTGGTTCTGTTACCTCCATGGAGCTTTCACTTTTTAATGGCTACAGAGACTAATCTTGAGCTAAGAGCCAAACGTTTTTCCTCTGCATTACTGCAGCGGTGTTTATATTTGTGGCTTTTAATGTCAAAATGAAATTATAGCTCATGCATGCCTTTCCAGGCAGAGCAACTAATGTAGAGGACATTAGAATGACTTAGAGGAAGTCTGGAATCAACTCCTCGTAATTACAAAGAAAAGCAAATCCTTTACCCTGTGTATTATTATCCTATATTTAAGCAATTAATAATTAACTGTGAAATCTGGGGGCCTGTGTTTTTCTGGTCTGTGAAATAATGGTGGGGAAAATTAGCCTCATTACAGATTTCTCCTATGAGTATGTAGGGAGCATCTGTTCCCCATTATCTGCACTGGCATGTGTACAAGGTTATTTGTGCTTACATACAGTATGTAATGCTCACCCTTCTGACTTCGTCACCCAGTGAGGGAGCGGAAACAATACTTTGTCACTTACATGACACCACAGACATGAAAAAAGCTAGTAAGAAGTAATCTAAGATAAAAAGCAAGTGTATAACTCTCAAAACTATGGCCTGAATTTGTTTTAACAATTATGAATAAAAAATAGATTAGTAAACCACTTTGCACACAATTTTTGACTCAAAAGAGCTTAATCATGTGCTCACAGTGAACAGTTTGCCTAGTAACAGTTGTAATCCAGTACTTGTGTTGTCATAGTCACAATTCAAATGAGATGTTTGCATTATGACTAGCTATGGATCCAAGTTTTAAGTTTCAGTTCCTGGTGATGTTTCATGTCTTGTGTGAATATTCTAGTCTTGGACTTTATGTTATGATACACTTGAAAAAGTGTACTAGAAATGGCAGATTAAAGGTAACAATTAGGATATTAAGCTAATGATATTGTGATTCACAGGTTCAATATTTACAAATGAAAGACCTTAAATGCTTCCTCCTTCCCTTCCTCCTTTTTCTTTCCTTTTATTCTGGCAGCTTCTTCAGGCTACTACATCATCATCTTGCATAATATTTATAAGAAGAACACATTTCAGTTGCTGGCACAAAAGATATTCAGTTGAGGAATGGCCAGTTCAACAGAGTTTTGTGTTGATTACCAATTTCTTTTGTCATTGATTTATAATGATTTTAAGTAATGTAAATATTTCCCCATGGAAGTAATACTATTTTCATTTTCCCTGAAGACACAAGAATTATTGGTTACTTCTCCAGAACCTGCTAACAACTTTTACCTTTGGTAGCTAGTATCTGATTAATACCTGTAACGCAGAGGGTTAATTTTCACCTTGCAGAAATGTCAGGCTTTCCCAGTATTCATACTGTTCACCCTCGTCCTTCTTCCCCCTGTGTACAATTGGTTGTCTAAGCAGCCATGAAAAAAAACTGTTCTTTGTCTCCTCAGAAGAAAAGCAATTCTGCTGTATCACTGAAATTTCATTTTTTGAAAATGTAAATGTGAAAAAACTGCCTTCACAAACAAATTTCTTTTAAGATAGGCAGATCTCTCAACAATTATTTGCATTCCTCAAGTTACAGGGTAGTACTATGGCTACTAAAATTTCTCCTGGAAAACTGCCTGTTTCTTTAGAAACACAACTAGAGTTGTTAAATATCCCACAACTGGACTTCATAGCAAAGATTGCCATTGAAGGGACAGGGGATGAAGTTTTCCTGGTTTTATGTTATGTAGGTCTTTACTGGAAAACTATAGAGCAGATTGCTGGATATTAATAATAAAAAGGAGGGATTTCCCCTTTTTTGTTTCAGGGAGTTATTTAGGTCCTCAGATAATAACTCATTCAGAATAAATCAGGAACATTGAATATCTAGACACTTACTTGAAAAGATTTTGAAACACCTTAAAAACATGGTCAATTATTTGTGACTGCATTGATTTTTGAGACTGACACATGGTTAACACAAATTATTAATAAAATTAGAATTACTTTCCTATTTCTTCCCTGTCATTGGCTAAACACTAACAGAATTTGTATTGCAAGGAGGCAAGTTGAAGGAAGCACCAACCATTTGTCAATAAAAGCGAGAGAGCTGGGTATATCCTTAGGTGTACATCGTAACCATATAGTACTAGTATACAGTTACATGATGATATAACCTGTTATAAGACCTAGGAAACCAAGAAATTGTTTTGAGGGTGGTATTTCATGTTCTCGTTTAATGTATACCAACAATACTTTGAAACATATTATATTAATGCCCCCAAACAGAAAAGAGGGGAAAAAAAAAAAGAAAAAAAGAAATACCTTCAAAAAAATATTTCTTCTGGGTTTGTGCCTCCCAACAGCTTCCAGTGAATTTATTAGAAAGTGTATTAGAAAAAAATTGAAAGAGTAATAAAACTCCTAAGAGACAGAAACATGAAAACCCAAGCAAACTATTATTCCTCAAAATCTAAACCACAAGATCCATACTAGCTCCTTGTTAACGTTAACAATCCCACATGCAATAAAAAAGAGAAATTAAAGGCTTTGAGCTTTGCCAGGAAGGATGCTTCCAATAGTGACAGTTTCTTGGTCTGAGGTGAGAAGTGTAGGTTTCCAGACTGCACTGAGGCATGAGCTCAGTAGCTGCAACTGACAACAGAAAGCAAAGTAAGAGAAAACATCTTAGAAGATGACTGTACGTGTCCAAAAGCAAAATGCATTTTTTTAAAGATTTTTTCTCTAATTAAGCAAGATGTAATGGGATTGCCTTTGCTTTTGCTTAAAACCAAACCTAACCTTCTTGTAAAAGAAGAAAAGCTTAATTGTCTGAATTTTATTGTAACATTGTATTCTTATGCAAATTCTTGCAGATATCTATAAAGTAGAGAACAGATACTTAATGACAGCTGCAATTAACACACTGTATTTTATGGGTTCAGGACAAGCACTAACTAAAGAAAATGCAGTATATTTTTGAGCTCTGGAGTGATCATGATAAGCATACAGCTACATGGTCTTAGGTATAATTATGCTTCCTTAAAGTCTGCTAATCTGCAATAAAATCTCATTTTAAATTCCATGTAGAACTGTGTCTAATTTTATTCCACTTCCCAAGTAACGGTTGGGACTGAAACTGGCATAGATTGTACACTGCTTCTCTTTCATTGACCACAGTGGTGTTGACTTATGATATGTGATAGGAGATGCAATCTCTAGTTTTACACCATTTGGAATAACATGTTTTCAAGATTGATATCTGGCTGAGAAGTCTGACGTGCTGTAAGAACGAAGAGCGTAAGTAAGAAAGGATAGTATCTGCCCCACTGAATTCTGATTGGTGTTATCTTATTCTGTGCTTCTAAGAAATAAAAAATAGCGTGGTAGTATATTCTGCTAAATGAAAACAAAGAAACACCTGGGAGTTCCCTTCATGTTACTGAATACTGAATGTTCACGATACTTATTATTATTACAGACAGACACTATTGCTTGTTTTACATAATTACTTATGTGAACATACAAACATATCTATGCATCTTCTCCTAACATCATAATAAATATCCTAATTTAGGTGATTAACATTTATAAAATTAAATGCTAAAATTCTTCTAAAAGTGTCAATTTGTGTTCAGTTCAGAGTCCTGCTGGGTTGCCTCAGAAGCACTAGTGCTGGTGTACTGCCTCTGCACCACATCAATAAACCTGTTTTTGGTGAAAATTGCTAAGGGCATATTGTGGATCCTCACAGTGCTGCTGCCTTGATAAACTAGGGTTGCAGGAGCAAGATGCCCTTGCTGTGTAAAGGCAAAATGCACCAAGTAAAGTATCTGTCATAGTGACAATTACAAATGTGCATGGAGATGGGCAGATTTCAAATGGGATTTTCAAAAGAATGTAGCAAGAAGAAGGCAACAAAAGGAACAGTACATGGTAAGCAGCAGGTCACATAATGTGGGAGACTTTCCGGATTGATAATTTGAAAAACTACTTCTAGGTCAACTGAAAAAGGAGGATAGTACATGCCCTTAGACAACTAGTTAGCTAACAAAACATAAATTAGAGCTATAAGGGAATGACAATTTTGCTACTAAAAACTTTCAGTTAATCTTCAGAGGCTGTGTTAAATATTTTGAGTTCCCAAATCAGTATGGGATTATTTTGGCAGAAATAGAAACGGGGTTTTTTTCTGCATTTTTCTGTGGAAAGCACAGTTGTCGGTGATAAAAATCATCAGTCTTGTGGAAAACAGTGGGCATAATTTGATGTAATGTACATTGAAAATGAGTAAATAGGAGCAGGGAACACAAAGTTAACTGCTGTGGGGTTGACTGGCATCTTGAATTTTGGGACTGGCAGTCCTGTAGTGAAGTGTGCTATTCTTCCACACCCACACAAAAAATGCAATTCCACTAAATTCCACCTGCAAATACCAGCCACGCAGGATGTTTATTCTTTTAGTTTTCCCACTAGTTCATCTAAGAAACAAGTCTGTGAACTTTACATTACTTCCTGTTATGATAGAAACTATTATGTTTTTTTCACTATAAAACAAGCAGTTGTTTTTAATTAATCAATGCAATTAAACATAACTACTGGTTAAAATGTCCCATCAGCCAAAGTATATTCCTTTTAAAATACAACAGCAGTCCAGTATCCTGAACATCTGAAAACATTCCTGACCTTTTTGTGTGGGTAGAGTAAGCCTGTGTGTTTCGAGTGGAAATGGGAGAAGCACATACATTGTTAGCTGATTGATGTGGGCAGGTAACTCAAAGGGAATGTCAAATCTATGTCCATCAGGAATTTACGTAGGTTCTTCAGACTTCTTTGTGCATGTGCTGACTTATATTCTGTGCAGATTTTATAACTATATTTAACATGCATTTTGCACATCTGTGCATATAATATTCTCTGTGTATGGTGTATGCACATATGAATATTTGTCTTTAATAATTTAACAAGAAGCTGTGCTTCCAACTAAATTTGATCTTTATCACCCTGTTCAGTGAGTTTCCAGAAGAATTTTTTATCTTTGCTACTTTTAACTTTGCTTCCTAAGCAAATTAAATTACGTAGCCAGATGTGATATGTCTCCCTGTTACTGCATAGTGTCTTTTGAACTAACTGGGAAATTCCAGCAATTTAACAGAGGGCTAATAGTATCATACGCACTCCTAGCCATTTCATGGAAATGGATGCATAGGTAAAGAAGACACCAGAGTGTTATCTGCTGTTTGAAAAACTGTAGCGTACATTTCACTCATGTTAGACATCAACAAATCTGCATGTTAAGAGGAAATATTTTGCCCTAGCATGGAGAAGCTTCAGCTGGAGTTTGCACCTTGCTGAACACCAAGGAATCTAATTATGAGCTCCAAGTCTGTAAGAAACCAGGTATCTCATCAGTCTCACAGTTCTTGGAATGACTTTCATTATGTCATAATGTTGTACCCAAAACTGTACAAAATGTTTCAGACACTGATGTTACAGTGGACTATGTATAGGGTGTGTGTGTTGGTTTTTTTCTTTCTTTATAATGCCCTTGCCTTACATGCAACAAATAAAGCATATATCTAATATACTGCTCACCTTCAAAGCATGATGAAGGTATGCTGGGAGTTCTATGATCTAACCAGAACTCGGTGCTGTAATTCTGCGTGAACTGAGCTTTACATCCATATGAAATACATTTGCAAATTGTTGTGTTGAAACTGACCTGTTTTGGACGTAGGATGAAGTGCAGTTACACCGTTCTGTGCACCTTCATGAAACCTGATCTTTTAAAGATACCCAGGCTCAGTTCTTTTCCTTATAAAAGGGGTCTGTTTCAAGAAATATCTCTCAGTTTAAATGATTTGGAGGAAGGGATATTTAAGATGTCTGAATATTGCAACAACATGAAAAACCATCTTCTGCTACTTCATCATACTTAGAAAAAAATAGTTTCAGTCAGGAGTAAGTTTGAGAGGTAAAAATTTCTTGAAGTCAGCAGTAACTGAAACCAGGAAATTACAAAGGAAATCCTAAGCTGTCATAACTCTTTGAGTTCATTGGTAGAATCTCTGTATTAAAGACTCATATGCTGCTTGCTCTAGATACCTTAAGGGTCTTGGCTGCTCTTGCAATTTCCAGTCTGTCAGAAGAACAGGTTTTCTACTGCTGGAAGTAACGACAGAATCTCAGAAGTGTTTAATGTTACTTTTTCATGATGTCCTTGAACAGCGCGAAGTTACAGACTATGGGTACGGCTTCTCAAGCAACACCGTGCCTTCTGTTACGTTAGCCACACTCTCTGTTCATCAGAGTTACTGCGATTTCATTATGCGGACTGGTTTTGGCCCTTCAAAAGCCTTCTGGAGTCACACACATCCCTCACGCATTTTACTCCACCAACGATCCAATGTTAATTTTACCATGTCTCCACCTCACGACCACTGCACGGCATTAGCGGAGGCCTCTCCACTGCACCTTCATTCCTTAATGCCGTTGATGTTGGAAGCCCCGCAGCCCTTGTGGGCCACCAAACCTCTCCTTGCCCAGAGGCCTGGCGTCCTCCCTGCCAGAACCAGCGTCTCCTGCGTTCGGTGCGGCCTGCACCGGCGCTCCTGAGGAGCTGTTCCGCTGCAACCCTTGGCTTTACCTCACGGTAAACACATGGTAGCTGTCGTTGAAGGAAATTCTATTGTAACCCCTCTCATTCTGCCTGGATGTAGCTCGCTCAGAAGGCCGTTCCAGGCCAGCACCTGGTGAAGCCATGCTGCCCCTTCCCCCTCCGCCCCTGAGGGCTGATACCTCCCGCGGGGCTCTGCCCCTCCTGAGGCACCGCTGCCTGCAGCGCCCCGCGCCGAGCTCCAGCGGGCCGGGCCCGGGCACGGCGCCGACCTGCCCGCTGGGTCCGAGGGAGCCGGGGCAGCC
>JAVJGJ010000059.1:82981092-82992139 GCA_035590215.1 Microhierax caerulescens
CCCCCCCCCCACCCACCCCCCCCCCCCCCCCCCCCCCCCCCCCCCCCCCCCAACAAAAAAAAAATCTCTGGCAGAGATTTAATGAAGCCTATAAAACCAGATAGTCAGGAGGAAAAAAAAAACAGGAGACCTGCAGGTAAGACCTTTATTTGGCTTTGGTGGAAGCCTTGCTTTGCTGAATATTTGATGAAACGGACTGCAGATGTCTGCAGTACAAGTCTAGTCAAATCCCTGTTGGCAGTTAAGAGTTAGTTGTCCTTTCTGGGATTTGCAGATTGAATCTGCCCGACATTCCTGTCTGATAGAGTGGGGGAAGCAGAGACAACAGTGAACATAATGAACAATTAACACCAAAACAGCACTCTTTGGACTTTGGGTCCTTTCAGAATGCTGATACTCCACCAGCAAAGTAACCCAAGACAAAGTTTTGCCAGTTACACAAGGTATTTTAACCAACCTTCACTCAGGAAGAGTAGCATGGTATATAATAATGTCATCAAAGTCTGCATCCAATAAAACCCCCTTTTAAACTACCGTTGGAACATAAGGGAGTAAGGTCTAAACTGTAACTTCAGTCTGCCCTTGCTGTTTGGAATAACGTAATAGCATAATGGACTTGACCATGACAGCCTTTTTACAAGGGATGTGATTAACTTGTGGATGAGATTTTTAACTACTGCTGTTACATGCAGAGAAGAAAATATAAACATGTATGGTCTAAATTTTGGGGAAAATAGCAAACAATGTGAACTTAAAGGACACCTGAAAATCCTCAACGTTTTCACACGGCATATAAGAGCCACCTGAGATAGATAAGGGGGAGGGAAATTGTGGAAGAATAATCCACACTGCTGTTCACGCACCAAGGATTTTGTGCAGGGCTGGTGGGTGCAGGGTTGGAAGAACTGGAAAGGATAGAAGAATAGCAACCAAGAAAGCAGATGGATGCTAGGGCAGGAAAGGGAACGGGAAATAGAAGAGAAATAAATAACAGAGAACATAAGAGGTAGGAGAGGGCAAAAAGAATGAGGAGAGAACTATTGTGTGAAAGGAGCAGGGAAGAGCTAAAGCAGCTTTTGGACAGCAAAATAACTGAAGAAGACATGGGGGGGACAGAGATCTAAGTAGAGACAAAAATAAAAAGGGATGGAGAGGGAGGAACAAAAAGAATAAATAAAAGGAGGAAGGTTGAATAAAATCCATCTTGACAAAAACGGTAAAATTTCTCTATCTTTTATAGTATATAAAAAAGCTGCTGTTCTAGTTGTATGCTAACTGCGTAGCTCCTATCCTGTCCATTGATCTAAGGAAAGGATGGTAGGGCTGTCAAACAATACTGCATGAAACTTATAAAACTGGAGAAGTATCATCCTAATGATAATTAAAAGGGGGAATAAAAAGTAAAAACTTGTGCTCTTAATTTTTTAATGTGAAGATTTCAAGTCCTATAGCATATCTCTTGGTAAAATTGTCAGATTATTTTCATTACATGGTCATAGATAATGAAAGATATTGCTGATATTTTTTCCTTTGGTGGTTTTAGAATATGTGCTTTGCATGAAGAGACCACGTTCGTGTATAATAATTATATGTGGTAGAGATGCAAAGACTTCTCTGTTTTGAGAAGTGATTATAGAAACTGGGAAGTTCTATAGCCAAGCTTTACTTGAGAATGAGAGGCTGAATAAAGCATATATTTTATTTAAAATATAAACTTGCCGGAATTTCACAGGGTTAACCTTTAAGTGTGTAGAAATATAGCTATATACAAGTTGCCATAATTCTCCTAAGAATTTTATTTCAAGCTGCAAATAGTCTTTTAAAATATATACTTGTGCATGAACTCATGCAAAGTATTGATGTCAGAGTTATTAGGCTAATTATAATGACTGGGATAAAAACATGATTTCATTTGCCTCTTCTGCTCTACGTGTTCCCACTCTCCTGGAAAAAATTGAGACTGAACAGATCCACACTTTTGCATGTGGATCTGTCCAACAAAGAAAGGATTGGAAGGGTTCTTAACTCTTAATCAAGCATATGTAGTTTGATCTTCCAAAGTACTATGGCAAGGAGATACACTTGAACTTAAACTTGTGTGTGTGTGAATACCCTGGTTGTTAAACAGAAAGATAAGCTTGAGTAAGACTTCCAGCATCCTTTAAAAATTTGGCAGTATGGGCTGGAAGAGAACTCAAAAGCTTATCTAATACGTGTACTCTGAGCAAGAACAAGACCAAAGCGAACAGCTTTACTTATGGGCATTCTGGCACATATATGAAATATTTCTGATCATGCATGTTTCTGAGACGAGGAAAGTAGCTGTGGTTGTATGTGGTAACAGATCTGTCTGCTCTTTCTCTGCTCTTTTGGAAATTTAAGAAAAGTAGGTAGCCTTCCATTAATATAACACAATTTTGGTGGTCTTCCAGATATAAAAGTTATTTTTGGGTGGGTGGGGGTGTTGTAATTAAAAAAAAAAAATATTGTTCTTGTAGCTGGTCAAATTGGAAGAAAATATGACAAGTGTTATACAGCATAGCTAGTTCATTTATTTAGATACATATAACCAGACCCAAGCTTGGTATTTTTATGTTAGTATACCTAGTATGCTGAGAACAATATCAAACAATTATTGAAATGGTCTTCAAATTAATGTGTAATTGTTATTTCTAAAAGAAGTATATTTTTAATTAATTTATTTTACAAAAGGCTTTTTGGAATCCGAAGCACTCTGGTCTGTTCACTGTTGACATTGATGCATCTTAGAATTCAAAACTGTCAACCAGTTTTCCAAAATGGGGTACTGAGATAAAATACCTACCTTCATACTTCGCTGTCTGATTTTCAAAAGAACTTGAGTTGGCCAGTGGTTCTTTGAAGGCACTACAGAAGATACTGGGCTTTTTCTGTCATTCAAATCAGTTTTTTGAAACTGATGCTTTCTTTATGAACCTTGGTTCTTGATTCAGAAAAACACTTAAACCTCCTGGGCCTTGAGTAAAATTCCAAGGTATGTGCTTGAAGCCAGGATGCGCTTCAGTGCTTTCCTGAATTGAGGTATCAAGGCTTTCTCCTTAAAAATCTCATTGCAACAGCTGAAGAACATCTTTGCAGAGACTAAAAGACAGCTCTATTCTGAGTGAAAGCCGCTTGCTGTTTCGCAAAAGGCAAATGTTACTGGATTTACACCCTTAATGACTGATGTACAATAGGGATAAAATATGAGAAGAGAAATGCTGAAGTGATTCCAGTGTGATTACATCCAAATTATACTGCTCGTTTCTTTCAGAACAGAAAACAATGGCAGGCTAATGAGAGCTCTACTTTCTCTTAATACAATAAGGCTGTTAACCAACTGGATCTGCAAACTTTTGTTTCTGCAGTTTGCATCTGTTCAAATGGCATTATAGAGATTAAACAGTTAATTTCTGTTAGCTCCTGAAGTCACATAAAAGCCTGGAAAACTACTGTAGATGCAGTTATGTTTTCAGTGATGCATTACTTAATCCAGCCTTAGGTCTAAAATAATAGCATAAAGTCACTATCTGGCCATTATCTCCATTCAGCTATATGCTGCTTTTTCAAATCTCATCATAAATTTATTTATAGATTATTTGCAGAATTCGTTCTCTTCTTTATATCAGGTTTCAATAAAGATAATAGCAGGCAGGGACAAGACAACACTTTATGTCTTCATGCAACACTGCTTTTGTGCAGTAAAATAATCTTAGAGCGCTTCTGGGAATGACACTGAGCAGGTTAAATTATCGGCAGGCAAGCCTGAAGCAGAATGCAGGGTCTTATGTGTGTAAGCTTGGTGGTGATTAAAATATTTAAGACAGCCAGGCCTGTAAACTGAAACTGGTGTTTTCTGATTAATATTTGCTGGGTTTGGGAGCCAGGGGTAGGAACAAAGACCAGGAGGTATCTTTTTCCCCAAGCTGGAAAATGACAGTATCTTATTTTGAAATGTTTGGGTTTTACGTTTCTTTTTTTTCTTATAATAAACTATTTCAAGGGACTGCAAAATTAGAAGGTCGTTTTTGATAGACTCAAAGACTGCATCTTCAGGTGTTTTCTTTTCGATACAGCTCTTGCTGTATGTAGTGCTGTCCCGCAAATCCCAGTGAACCCCAAATTCAGTTCCTCACTACTATTTTCCTACACTGGTTATCGTAAATGGGGACCGTAATGGAAATCTATCAATCTTTACATACTCGTGCTGTCCATTTCTGCTATGTGTCTTGTGCTGAGGAGTGATTTTGGAAGCAGATGCGATGCAGTACTCGTGACACTTGTGATGTAGCCAGATCAGTCTGTAAAACTGCTGTGTGTTGGATGAGACTGGCATGCAGATGGGAGTGAGTTGGATCAAAGCTGAGGAACTCGGAGAAGATGTTTTTTGGCAAAGGGAATCAACCAAGATCTGTTAGGCGTAATATCAGATGCTGGCCAAGCACTGAGTGTCCTCTGTCAGCTGGGTTCTGAATCTGGGTATGTGGTGGCTTCTACCTGCCGCTGGATTGCAGCAGTAGCAGCCACCACCATTTTTATTTCTGTTTGGCCACCTGGCCTGTGTTACTGTGCTTTGTCAGAGCTGCACCTTTCCAACAGGGTACAAGGTCTTGCTTTTTTTAAATATGGTTTGCTCTTCCATGAGTTCATTAGGTTTTATCTACAATATAACTACTTTTCAAATGGGCATGACTACGACCTGAGCACTGATACTACAGCAGCTAAAAGAATATGAAACACTCAATTGTTTTCTAAATACCTATGAAGTAGCTGTAGGCAAGAACAAATGTGGGTTGGGTTTGGGTCTGTTCAGGGGTTCAGTGTTCAAGTTCTCATTAGTTTTTTTCCTAAGTATGCACTGTGTTGGATTTGTTCAGTCATTCTCCCTGGCTTCTTGCCAAGAGCTATATATAACCTAGCAATATATGCATTATATTCCACGACTGTGTTGTCACAAAGAAACAATTCATGTGTGGTCATGACAGTCAGAATGTGTTGGATACTGCCTTTCATTAGGGAAAAAAATTACAGCATGCCAGTACTTTCCATCTAAAGAATGTGTTTAAAAATAGAAAGTGGTTCCAGAGACTTTCCAAGCTCACAAATAGCAGCTGTGATACAGTTTATCTCCATTTCCTAAAGAAACACCACCTGAGTGGTGAGTTGAACTTTGGTCAAGATAGGAGGGTGTTAGGATTCAGAATAACTAATGACGAGCCGTGAGAAGCAGTAGGGAAGGTTAGGATTGTCTTGTGTTAAGGGTCCTCCCAAATGTGTTGGTGGGATTTGTTTTGTTTTTAAAGACAGTTATTGCCATTACAGTAAGTCCAAAAGCAGCAGTATTCAAATGTTCCTGAACTGACTTTAAGCCATAAAATATCTCTTCGTAATACCAGCATTGTAAAATAGGAGCGCTTTATTTACCAGACCTAGTCAGTAATTCAGACCTTGATTATAGTTCTTTAGGTCTTTGTGTAAGAAATTGGGAAGAGTTATAGAGATTATGAATAGTTCTTTCATTTTTATTGATTAATTTGAAGCTGTTAGGTAATATTTTGCTTTCAAAATTTCATTGATTTCTTCCATTGTTACGGATTATGCAGACGGAGGATGTTAGGTTCTCACAACAATATGCTGATTCAATATGTGCGTTTAGTGTGTGTGTGATGTGTCAGGACTGTATTACTTCAGTGATACAAAGGCACTGCGTGTTTTCTTTTGAATTGCATCCGTTGCAGTCATGGCGATGGTAGCTTGGCATATTGCTAGCTGTTCGGTGGTGGGAAGGGAAGCGCAAACTAGTAGTAAAGTCGAAGAAAGCCTCTGTCTTAGAAACGTATCGGTTGAATAGTTCAGACTCTTGCGCATTGTGCTTCCCCTGTGTTTTGCAGTGTGATGGAAGCATTTATCTTATAACAGTTTTTTTCTCTGGCAGTAGCTAAGACCTCGTGCACCTGGCAGCAGGAGAGCAGGTATGTATGAGCAGGAGGTCACATGGCCTGAAGCACCAAACTACATCATTAGGCTGGGAAATATATGTTAGATACCTGCATTTCTATAAGTGCAAGTTCCTTAGAGGGTAGGTAATCTTAGCTGCAGTGCAGCAGCTATTCCACTGCTTTATAATTCTCTTGATAGATCTGTATTCCGCTTTAATTGGATAAATATAAATTTAACTTTAATGGTGACACGTTTGTGTCAGTGTGCTCCTGTGGCAGTGTCGTGTTTTCTGGCAAGACAGGCAGTAGGAAAGGAAAGCGAGGCCTTTGTGAAACTGCTGGAAGAATAACTGTGGGTTGTGGTGCCGGAGAGGGAGCTGTGTGGTCTTGGTGCAGCAATGGGACACACTCAGCCAGTGGGAAGTTTTGGAAACTTTTTGTCATAAAGCTACTCAGCCCTAGTAGGTATCTCAAAAGGGAAAAGCTGCCAGGACAGTAATCACGCCCTCTCTGCCCTCTCTGGATATATGAAGGCTTAAATTTTTTATTATTTTGTCTGTTTCTGTGAATTCAGTAGCTGTACCAGAGGTTTATTCTATGCAATTTCTGTTTATATGGATTATGCTACTACTATTCAAAGTTTCCTGAAAGTTGTGGGGTTTTTTTCTCTCACTTCGGGGTAAAAACTTTTGTATTGCATTAAAATCTTTCTGGTGGAAGTGCACAATTGCATATATTAATAATTGTGTCTGTTAGCTAGGTTGCATATAGCCTTAATTAAGGCAATTTCATCTGTCAGAGTACCTTGCCCTTCCTTATTATTGTCAGACAGATTGAATTTGCATTCAGCTGACCACAATCGAAGATTTCTAATGCCAATGGAAGTCACACAACAGAATCTTCTCTGTCCTGTTAATTAAACACCAAACAAGCTGCTTCTGCTCCCACCATGTTGACTTAAGATATATGGTCAAAACCCTTGTAACCTGAAAGTCTCACAAGGAACATCGTACCCTGACATCCAGTATACACTGGGTATATACTGACGCCTAAGAACGTCTAAGAAGCAGTGTTGCTTCTGAAAAAGGCAAAATCATCTCTTGAGGTTAGGTATATGGTGTTTCTGGGGTGAGATAACTTGACAGAAGTATTTATGCTTAGTAGTCAAAGTGTTTGTCCAGCTATACGGTTTCATATTCTGCACAGTGTATGGTAGTTCATATATATCTGCCACATAAATATAGCATATAAAATTACATGTTAAATTTCTTAGTTTTAAGTATTTTAATGTGGTGGAGGAATCATCGTTTTGCCCCTCTGTTTTTCTCCTCTTCCTGTGGTTAAAACTTGCTTTCTGGCACAAGATTTACTTTGTGCTCTGGCAGCACAGGCAGTGTTCTGAGCAGGGGGAGCCACTCCATGCCCTGAAGAGTCCAAACCTGAAAAGAGATTCCAGCTCACCTTGATCCAGCATGGTGTTCACTGGACCGGTCTCTTATCTTTCCAACCTATCTGGTTTTCCATTTCAGACAAAAAGACTGTTGGCCTAAAAGATCACATACCTTCTTTGCACCCCTTTTTTTAATTGCCACATAGGACGAAGTTCATGACTATCTCTCCTTGCAGCTATGTCGGGAAGTGCTGTCGGCGTCTTCGGTCTCGCTGCGTTCCTCCTGGGAGGGGTGAGGCTCCCTGAGATGCTGGCTGGGGACTGTCTTCCTGAAGACTACTCCCAGGCACTCTCTATCCTCATCAGATCGCCCTGCTTCTCTGGTAATAATTAGGAGCTGCACTGAAATCGGCATGACGCCGATGCACAGACGAATGTTTACCACATGCTTTGTGAAGTTAGCGTGGAGGGCCTTTGCTCAGCTTTAGCCATGTGCTTGACACTTTAAAAATCAGTGCAGCTACATGGAAAAGGACATTTGCATTTTCCTTTTTTTTCAAAATTTGGCTTTAGTCTCTTCCAGTTTCTTAAAAGATATTAAACAACAGTAAGCAAAAGACATCAGAGAAAAGACAGGGATCTCCTGAAATGATGTGTTGCAAGTTTGTTTAAAAATGCTCAAGCATATGCTTTAGCTAACAAATAGAGGAAATTGAGGTATCCACTTTGTACACAGTCCACCTCTGTAGGCTTAGTGGCTTGTGTCCAAGACCTTCCAAAGAAGGGTCTCATTTTGTGTTTAAAAAAGATCTCTGTAAAATAATCTAATCAGAATACATTATGTTTCTACTTTCTTTGCTCTAAGGAATGAGCAGTAGGGGATTTGGCATTCATGGCTTCTGTAGCTTTGGAAAACTAACATTCCACATGACGTGCCTTTTGTAAATGTGTTACAAAACTTTGAAGAAGTGTGTCAAGTGAACCTGTAAAGCTCTCAGGTCATTTGAGGATTATGAAATTACTACTTGAATAACAGAGAGCCTCGGATTAGTCCCTCTAAAACAGGGGTCCTCAAAGTTTTTAACCAGGGGGCCGATGCCCGGATTCAGTGGCAGGCAGTCATCTGCGGCTGATTGGTTCCCCGCCCCCCCAACCCCTGGCGGGGGCAGGGGGAGTTCTGTAAATACTGGAGGGGCGGATTGAGGACCCTGGGGGGCCGTATCCAGCCCATGGGCCATAGTTTGAAGACCACTGCTCTAAAACATAAAGGGAGTAGTAAGCATCCCCTTGGCCACGTTTGTGTTCAGTAATAAAATGCAGCTTGAATTAATGCCCCTCAGCATATGTAAACACAACTGCTGTCAATGCAGTAGCAAACAGGTCATGCATGTGACAGTGCTTATGCAGCTGCTTTTATAATACACCATGAGATATGTCCTAAATTCAGCAAAAACTTTGGACGAAGAAAGCAGCCAACCACTTGGTCTGATGTTCTTCACTGAAAGCTTGCCTTCCTGCAGAGACTGTTCCCCCAGCCCCGTTCCTCTGCTGGGTGTGTAATAGTGTGGTGTGAAGATCTAGAGAATGCCGTAATGTAAGTCTGCTCTTAGTAAAATGTGCAGTGTTTGAGAACTAAATGGTTACTTGGCTAGCATGAGAGAACTTACTCAATATCCCAGGAAAATGAGAAGACTATGGCAAAGATGCATGTAACTGTACAGTGGCTCCTGCTTAGTAGCTGCAGTGTTAACAGCATGGGGAAGATCTCGGTTCTGAGGATCTGCATGGGTGGAAAATCCATTGGGTTACATATGGAAGGATAACGTAGTAAAAATAGTGTAATGGTGATCTGGAGGAACTTATTTTGTTGACATCTCTGGTTTTGGCAATTGCTTAATTTGTGGCAAGTTCTTTGAAAAATCGAAATCCTTGTTTAGTTGCAAGTTTTAGCTGGGAGGGAGGGAGAATCGATCCCTTTTTCTAAAACACTTCCATCTTTCCTGTCCTCTAAAATCAACAAAACACAAAGCCATGCAGATGAATTCACTTTAAAAAAATCGTTAGAAAATGTAGTGGTCCAATCCATTTAGGGTCATAGCTGATGAACTTGCATTTCATTCTACTTCTGACTCTCATTGCACACTGGGAATAAAAGAGCTGAACGAGCAGACATCCAAATGTTTTCCTCTGTCTTTATGGTCCTTGAATATCTTACATCATTGGAGTGCACGATTTCATCAGTACATAGTAAAATAAAAGGGAAAAGAGGAAAAAGTAAGGTGGCAAAGATCATTGATTGGTGAGAGAAAGGAGGAACATGTTCAAGGCTCAGAAGAGCAGGAAAATGCCGAGGAGACTGGAGAAAAGGAAAATTCTCTGGATAACATGCAAGTGAAAAAAAGAAAGCAGTAAGAAGATAAAGTGAACAGAGACTGGAAAATAAAAGTTAGAGGAAGCCATTCCTGGAAAAGAAGTGAGGAAGGACTTTCTCTCCTGTGAAGGAACAGATGAAAAGGATAAACTCCACCCTAAGGCAGAGTAAATCATCGTTCAGTGATGCCACAGCCAGTGTTGTGTAGGAGCCATGCGAATGGGAAAGAGACATCACTAAATTAGAGGGAAATCAACACTGCAAAAGCAAGAAGAGAACCTCACAAAGAAGAGAAGATTGAAGAGTTTAGCTTCATGAAAAAAAAAAACCCACCAAACACCTTAAATCTTTTATACCTATCCCCACTGTAAGGACCCTGAGGCCACTTGTAGATGTTACTGTCTACAAATAACACAGCCCTTCCCAGGGGTCCCCCTGACCTGCCCACAGCCCAGGACCCCAGTTCAGCCCCCACTCCAGCAACGCTGCAGCAGGGCTGGCCCCCAGCTCCTCACAGCCCTGCCATGCCTACCTGTGGGCCCCCATTCCAGCCCAGCTTTGTCCCATCCCCAGGGAGGTGCCCGATGCCTGGGACTGGTGGGGTGGACCTGGCTGCTCCTCAGCACTCCCTATGGGGATCTCCCACCACTCCTGGTGCCTGGTCCCCATGGAGCTGTGCCCTGACACACACATGGCTGGTGCCCTTGATTACCTAATAATTTTCTCTCCTACTTAAAAATGCTGAGAGGCAAACACTGCTGATGTCAGCATTTGTGAATTATTGTGAAAACACTGATTGAGTTGTGCGAGGCATGCAAGTTAAGAGGAGCAAAGTTTGTAGAGCATCGGTACTGTGCTTTTATTAGACAAACTAAAAATCCCAGACATTTGGATGTACAGCAGCTTTCCTGGGTCTGACCTTGTCTCTAAATGTCCTTAAGACTATTCTTGTGGTCCCAAAACTACTGCATATCCTAAAGGACAACACAGTCTACTGAAGAGCCGAAGGTTTTCCTCCTGGAGGGCAGTTAGTGGAAGCAGTGCTGCTTATGCCTTTGCTGGTGAGCTGAAGGGAGAAAGTGGAAGGTTTGCTGAACGTGCCAAGTTGCTTTAGTTTATAGACCAGAAGTGTGAAACTTAGATGCACAACTGAAATGAGTGGAAAATGGCATGAGGAACATGTTTTGGATGAATGTGAAGTTATCCAAAACAGCTTATTGTTATTTTTTTCAAATTTTAAGCTTTGAAAAAAACAAGAGGAAGCTTTGCCCTATTAGGGGAAAAGCAGGTAGGCTGGTGAAGATGCTTGACTAGGGTGTAATAGAATAA
>JAVJGJ010000059.1:82992145-83009136 GCA_035590215.1 Microhierax caerulescens
GGTAGAGCCTATTTGTTTAATAGTAGTCATCATGTGACTGAGTATTCCTTATTGCCTTGCCTTCAGACGTGTAAGTCAAAACTTGAAACTGGCTAGAGAAGAACAGTAAAAATAATGAAAAGTAAGAATGGCAATACAACACTATCAAATATAGATTTTCTTTTTATAGACTTGAAGGAATCAAAATTCTGAAGATAACAGTAAAAACTGGTGGCTGTCTTCTAGTTTTCACAATAGTGTGGGGAAAAAAAGGGATGCTGTTGGAACAGAAGTGCACCATGACGTTTCAGTGAAGTTGCCAGTTTCATTAGTACCGATTTCAAGGAACTGGGTTTGAAATCACTGCAGAGATTATACAAGGGAATTCTCAAGAGTGGACAGTTCCCCAGGCTCCCATTTGCCTCGCTGAGCATTCTAGTCGAGGTAATGATAAAAACAATAATTAAAAAGTCATTTGTTCTGCAGGATTGGGAGGATTGAGTTCATCTCCTGCGGGATCAAGAGGATTGTTTTTCCTCAATATGTAATGTTGCACAATTGATTTAAGCCTATAGTTATTACTTTTTGGTTACGTTTCATTCTAAAGCTGTTAATCAGTGTGGTTACTCTGATGCAATAAAAATCGACTTACATGATAGATGTTAGCTTTCATTTAATTGTGTTTTTTTTTTATTTTTCTTTTTTCCCCTCCAAATAGTTCATTTGTTTGAAACTTCTAGTCTTGAATTTACTTCTTTCTAGTTGATCTGGCAATTTCTTAACTGTACTTCCAGTAATATTCAATTTATCAGTATTCAAGATAACTCTAATTATTTTCCTTTCACTCTAGATCAGAGCGTAAATGGTGATGTACAGCTGAAAGTTTCATTGCTAGAGAAAATAGAAGTACTTACTTGAAGTGAGGAAAAATACTGTGCTGCATATACAGAAAAAATTGCATGTCTTTTTTTTTCAGTATGACAGAAATAACAATAATAAATCTTGAGCTATATTCACACACTTGCACATGCAGCGTAGGTACAGAAGTATTTCAATGGGATGATTTACTTTTTGCAAAACCAGCACATGGCATCTAAATAAAATGTGATGTAGCTATGAAGAAGGGAAATGAAGGTGTAGGATATATCAGACAAAGTATTTTCAGTAGACGTAAAATTATTAATACCACTGTATTAGGTCACGGATGAGAATTCTTCTGTAATTTTGCCTGTAGTTCTTGCCTCTGTTGTTCAAGAAGGGTGAATTTAAAGTGGTGCAGGTAAAAGTAAAGGTTGTGGGCTGGTTGTAGTGAAGGAGAGACTTTTTTATGAGAGATTTGGAAGAGCTTGGCTCGTTTAGCCTAGGACAATAAAAATTTTGATTGTGGCTTTTAAAAACATTGGGGTAAACATCAGGCAAGGGTAAGAGTTAAGGCTAAGGACAATATCAGCACCAAAACAAAAGGGTATAAGAGGACCCTGAATAAGCTTAGCCTGGAAATTAGGAGAAGGTTTGTAATTCTCGGAGGAGTTCAGACTGCTGCTAGGTACAAAGATGAGGGACAAAGGACAACTGTGGTGAAAGTTGACCTTAGCAGGTTGGTGGCTATGCTCAGATGATGTCTGTGATGATGGAAGCAACCGCCCAGGAGCTTTCCCAAAGTTTTATTTTTGTTCCTGTGTGCATATTCAGATTGTTACTTGTTGCAGCACTCTCAAAACCATCCAGCTGCAACAAGGTCTTTTACATCTCATACTGGCACACTCTTCGTGTCAATCCCTCTGATGCCTTCTCCTCCTCACTCCGGGTATACTCTCTCTCCTCTCGCTTCTTCCTCATCTGCTCTCTTCACTGGCTCTCAACCACTTAACTTAACCAGTCACACCTGTACCTTATCTACTTTGACCAACCGGCCTCCCTGAAGCCAACCCACAGCTGTATATAATCAATGCTAATTAACCCAGCTTCATTCTTCTATAGTTACTTCACTGGAGAGAACCAAAAGGGTTATCTGGGGTACTTTGCTCTTCATCCTGGAGACAGTTTTCCCATAAGGTCCCTGTTTGTGTATTTCTGTCCGAGCCCTCGAGGAAATAACGAGAGTAGATAGTTCCTTTTCTTAAATGTCTGTGATCAATATTTTTTTGTTGGTGAGGTCTGCCTCATTGTCATGCCAACATTTAAAGTGAACTTTAGCAAGCTGAAGTACTCAAGCTAGTGCACGCTCTTCCAGACTTGAGTTGTGACTCCACTCTGGCATTGCCACCAACAGTGGTGACGTTAAAGAGGTGTGGGAAGATGAAAGAAGCAGTAGAACTAGTAGAACTAGGAAAATGGTGATAGGGAGGTGAGGCATCCCTAGCCATGCTGGGCTAGGACAGATGAGGTGGGCAGCATCGGCAGGCAAAGATGCAGCTTTATGTGTCCAGGAGGGGCAACAGGGAATGTGAATGCTGGGAGGCGAGAGCAATGGGAAGATAAAAGCTGAAAACCCGAGGCTGGTAGGACAGTCCTGTGAGAGGTATAAAGAAGTACAAAGGAAGAGAAGACAGTAGTAGCAGTGAGTCACATCCCAAAGAGCAAGGTGAAAGGTAAGATGCACTCGCTTCCTAGTGTACTTGGAGTTGCTGCTATAAAGAAGGATTTTGAGAGGATGGTATTGCAGATGACAAAAATGTTGTTCTGAGCTGATCTAGGGATTTGTTCTGTCTTTGCTGAAAGGGTAGGAAGTATGTGTGGATTTCTGACTTTCAAACTATCTTTCTGCAATGCTTCCTTTAGATATTTTTTTCTAAACTCTTTTTCTTACTGAGTTCTCCCTCGTGGCTCCCTCATTTAGTAGGGGAACAGTTGACTTGCCTAGCATGCAAGCCTCATAATGAGAAACTCTTTTCTATAAGCTCTGTGGTGGAGGCAGGAGGTTCTCTCTGTAATCTTGTGTTCTTCAGGAAATCTTGATTTAATCTGTGTTTTGTTCTTCTGAAGCTGTATCTCTGTGCTATGGACACAGTGCTCACACATTCGTAGTTGTTTGAGATGGTTGTCCTGTGGGCAGGAAGAAGTTCACGTGGGCATGTGCAGACCTAAAATGACAGAATTTGCCTCTGGGAAGCCCATCCCCAGCTGCCATGGGCTCCCAAACCTCTATAAAAACTAGAATCTCTGACAGTTGTAATATATTGATTACTTTCAACAAGTTATTATATCATGTTAAAAAAACCCAAACAGACGGGTTGGTGTATGCGGTCCAAAACAGATCCATGGTTTCAGGTAGTATAGCAACATCTTTCCCTTTTTTTTTGTTCTTGAATGCTTTGCCTGATTTGCCTTAACATCTCTAGGAAAAAAAAAACCAAAACAAACCACTGCTTTTGTGTAAGGTAGTGACAACTACTGAGAAAACAAGAACCATTTAAGCCTTTCCTTTTCCCTGGGCTCCCCAGTTGTGTTCTTCCCCTCTTACCCCAACGTGGAGAGTCTGAGAACCCAAAATATAATGCAGAATTCATAGCAACTCGTGCTTCTTATCAGGCAATAATGCCAGAAAAACAGCAGATTGTGTCATGGCTCCTTATGCTATAAAGTCCTTGAAGAAATCCCATAGATTATAAGAATGTATATGGAAAACTTCTGAAAGGGACCCACTGAAAAAGAATATTGATTTCCAATCTACCCTTCACCTTTAGGCGTAAGGTCCTTGAAAAGAGTTTGTAGAATTAAGTTTTGGAGGTTCCTGTTTATAATTGTTCTGCCTTACACTCACAAGTGATCTTCCTTTTATTAATAATAAAAAAACCTGACAATAATTTGCAAAGGATTTGCTACATTTATGAAAGTACTATACTAGTCTTCCAGACGCAGATACATAACTTACGATGTGTCCTGATAATATATTATTGACGAAATGCTGGAAAATGCTATGTTTTTAAAGGTACAAAAGTGAAGAGGAAAGGAGAAACAAAGTGATAGTCTGCACAAACTTCCTTTGAATATGTGAGGTTAAGTCAAGAGTAAATGTTATGTTCTGTATTTTACAGATCAGCGGGGCAATGTGTTACTTTATTTGTGGAGCTACACAAGATTGTATTGTCAGCATTATGTGTGTGAGCTTTTTAGGAGGATGAGGTTATCACCTTATTTGAACAGACATCAAGTCTGAAGATAGGAGTATCTTGTAATGTTGTTTGTTTTTTTTTAATTCTGTGACGCTTTCAAATCACTTTAACAACCAGCTAGTTAACATTATGTAAGAACATGAATAACTATGTAATACGATGATTTTCCAGCTTTACAATGCAGAGGTTATTACTTTTCCTACCAGAACTATTCCTCTGCCGTGTTGCTCTTCAGAAATTACATTAGGCTGAGTCTGTAGGAGAGACTCCAGGACATAACAGACCAGTAACTGAGTCTCGGTGTGTTGGATGCGATTGATAGCTGAATGCAACGCTCCTCAGCCCACTAACAAGGGTGCCATTTAGCAGTCCTTAAAAGGTGATGGAATTTTGTTTGCTGCTGCCTTTGTATGTGTAACCATTAGCTATGGCTAGAGGTTTATCTAGCCATAGGAGTGCAAAAAATTGCTGTCTAAGTACCTGTGAACAGTGTACAGTTACTTAACTTGGCACTTAAGGGCTGTGATAGAGGAGAGTGGTGGTAACCGAAGGAATTTGTGAAGAGACAGTTTAGCATTATCCAAGAGTTATTTAAGACTGACACTTCGCTGGTGAAAGATAACATATGATGTGTATCAAGAGTCGATGGAAGAACACTATGTTTATTTTTGTCTCTTTGTTTTTGTTTTGTTCTCAGTTTTTTTTTGATTTTGTTTCCTTTCTTTTGGTTGTTATTTTTTGTTTTCCTTTGGTTTTTTTTTTGTTTTGTTTTCTTTTTGGTTTGTGTTTTTGGATTTTTTGGGGGTTCTGTTTTTTTGTTGGGGTTTTTTGTTTGGGTTTTTTTTTGTTATTAGTTTTTTAGTTTGTTTTGCTTTTTTTGGTTTGTTTTTTCTTTTGCCCATTAAAAAATGACACTGCTAATAAGAGCTCAGAAAGTTTATTCTGGGGCATTATGTCTGTGTTGATTCAGGGGGAAGACTGCCATCTACAGAATCCTTAATCTTGCCTGTGACAACAGCTCCATCATGCCAGCAGTGCTCAGATGCTGGTGGACAGGCTTTACTCTTAGCTGGTGAGATCTGATGTGCTCAGCCTTTTCGAAGGAAATCGCCTAAAACCTGCTTCAGAGCAGACCTGCTTTTCCATTGGTCTGGGAAAACTTCATCTGTAAGCTCCTTTCCCCAGTATAGCCCAGAAAAAGATTAAGATGCGTGACCTTGTCTTTATGTTGCTGTTGTAATCTTCTCTAGATTAACTATAAGGGAGTGGGGGGAAAGAGAAATAAAAAGGATGTAGCATGGAGATGAGTATTAAGTCAAAGCATTCTGGAGGGGATCAAAAGAGCAGCGGCTGCAAAGCAAAAAAAGCACACTCCCACCCAAACAACCAAAAAAACCCAACACCAGAATACCTCAAAAAAATACAAAAAAAAGCAAGAGGCTTTTTTTTTCTTTTTTTTTTCTCATCACTGTTTCTTAGGCGGGGAGACAAATGTTCTTTTTGCTTCCATGAATAATGGATATGGAAAGTTTCCTTTTGAAGGTGCTTCATTTAGCACTCATTCCTCCATGTGGAACAATCATCTAGATGTGTGGGCAGGTGCTAACAAATTTCTGTAGGCTTGTATTTAATGTCTGTGCTTCCACTGATGAGCTGTGTTTCCAGAATTCAATTAAAAATGTTCAGTAAAAGAATGAAGGAAACATTAAATGCAATAGAAGTAGACAACTCTGAACTAGTAAAGCAAAACAGAAAAAATGTATTTCACTAGAAAAACAGACAGAATCAAGATACAGCAAAGGAGAAGGATCAGGGATGCCAGGAAACACGACTATTTCTGACCACAGTGGCCAGTGATAGAGCACAAGATAGCTCCTCGCCTAGCATAAGGTCACATTGGCAAGACGCAGAAACCCTGTGCATCTTGCCAACGCTCACGTGATGCTCACAACACACTGCAGACTGGCAGGTAGCAGTGACTGTCACTGTCAGATGCCTGGAACCTGGGGATTAGAGCACTATTTCTGTATTTGCGTAAATGCTTCTCCTCCAATGTTTCTGAAGCATGTAAGAAAGGAGAGATGTCTGACCACTGTCTTGACATCTCAGCAAGAGGGGCAGAGCCATGTAGGAACTGGGGTTTTCCTTCATGAGGAAGAGAGGTACGGCTGAAATTTTGTAGCTCTCATCATGACTTGAAATTTGAGTTCTGGCTGGATTCAGAGGAACTGAGGACAGAATCCTGGAGGGTCTGTGTCCTTGCTGTAAAGCCAGGCAGTTGGCAGAACAAGCCCACATGGTACCATGCTTGGTTGGTGGTCTGGCAATTCTGGCAGCCCAGTAGATGGAAAATGACAGAACGTGCTAGGGAGGAGGAAGGCTGCCAGCCTGACAGCTTAGCCTGCAGAGTGGGGAGCAAGTAACTCGGAAAGTCTGAGGGTCCTTTAGGTATGATGAGGGTGTGGGGCAGTATAACTGGTGTGTATTAGGAACGAAGCTCCCTGGGTGTCTGTAGGCAGGGAGGGTAGGAAGTGTCTTCATTTTTCCCAAGGGAAATGGAGAGGGTTTTCAAGTAAAAGCAACGTTTTCATGTGCTGTGATTATTTTTGTTATCATTATTAAGTGCAAGAAGCAAGAAATTTCATACAATGAGGGTGGTGAAACACTGGGCCAGGTTGCCCAGAGGAGCTGTAGATGCCTCATCCCAGGAAACATCCACGGCCAGGCTGGACGGGGCTCTGAGCAACCTGATCTACTTAAGATGTCCCTGCTCTTTGCAGGGGGATGTCGGACTAGGTGACCTTTAAACGTCCCTTCCAACCTAAACTATTCTATGATTCTGTTATCATTACTATTATTTTAGGGCATCATTTTCCCCCAAACAAAACTAAAATTGGATTTTAGTGGAAAAATTTTGACCTGGTAGTTGCCATGCTTTGGTAATTTCAAAAAGTTATGTGTGTTTATCCTTAAGCTTTGGGAGGGGGTGGATATGCCATGAAAGTGTTCTTTTATACATCCCTTTGATCTGTTCATCTTTCTGGACCACCTGACCTCCATCTGTATGTTTGTTCCATCTGATATGCAGATTTGAGCCTTCTGGGATTGAGTTGCTTCTCTGCTGTGTCTGATACAGTGAGATTTTGAACTGGAATCCCTAATTATTGAACAGTATCATCTTTGACAGTAGTTCAGGTAACCTCTGAAGACTAAATATGTGAGAGGGTTTTTAAATTGTTAGGAAACCTCTGAGAACTTGATTGCGGGATGCAATGTATTGAGGCTTTTCTTTTTTCATCACAGGAAAACCTTGTCAATTATTTCAGGAGATTTCAGCGGTTGCTAAAAAAAAAAAAAAAGAACCCAAAAGGTAGCTTTCTGAGCTGACCTTTGCTGCTTTATCTCAGAATTACTTTCAGCGTTCCAGTGATGTGAAAACATGGGGGAGGTAGAAGATTAATGACAAGACAGGACTTTTTCAGAACATTATTAGAACTACACGTGAATTCTAGAGCAAAATTGTTTAGGAACTTGAAGGTTAAGTAGAATCCGTATGTGTAAAGAGTTTCGTGTTAAAGCATAGAAGATCAGGTTTGTGTATGCTCAGGTATGCGTTTGATTTGTGTCAGTTTTGTGCCTTTTAAATTCACAATTAAAATAAGGAATACCTTAGGAGTGGCATGATTCTCCAGTAAATAACTGCCAGGTCTTTACCCTGGAGATTTTTTACTATCTGAACTCACTTGGATGCGAAGTCTGTATCCTTTAGGTACTTGATGCGATTGCACGTTGTCCATTAAGTGATTTTCTGTATGCATCTATTTTTATTTTTTTTTTTTTTTAAGTTGAATGTACAACACAGTGAATGCATGTGTGTGAGAATTGGGGCACGTGTAAATAAGAATGCGTCTGGTCTAATTGGCAAGACTCTGCCTAATGAGTTTCAGTGGTGCAAGAGACATTTCCAAATGGTCAAATTAACCTCTAACAACTTTTGAAGTAAGAATTGATGGATTCCTGGAAAGAACTCAGATTATTCTCTAACATTGCTTTTCTTACTGTTATGTGGCTTAATTTAGCCAGTAGAAGAAGATTTTTCATTTTTTTCTTAAATGTAATTTTGTTTTCTGTGAAAGTGTAAATGGAAATGGATGATTTTTGCAAGGCTGTTGACAAAGTAAACGATACTTTAGCAAAGTATGCAGATGCCCCTGTTTTTTAATATATTTTATAATATATAAAAGACCTGGCTACACTGTAGTAAATGAAATAAATAAACATTAACTACAACTGTAAACAAAAATACTGTATAATGTAAAAAAAAATAATGCAGTGTAATATTTTATATGGCATGCAAATTCATCAAGGTAGGAGACATGAAGACTTATATTAGCCCTACTAAATAAATGGGGAGAGTGGGGAGATGAGATTTTGTGTCTATAAGGGCTTCTTTGTTTGCCTGTTTTCTTTCATCTTGTATGTGCACCTTCCCTTATGTTCTTGGCAGTCACATCACAGTACAGTTGTGTAACATGGATCTATATGGGTCAGTGTTTTCAGGGTATTCAGTTGCCAGAAAATGCTTCCTCAGGTGTATTTCAAAAAATTTTTCCTAAAATACTCGAAACTGGTTTTTTTTGCAGAGTTGTGTGCTTGGTGTGGGGGTGGTTTGGGTTTTTCTTTCGTTTTTTTTGTTTGGTTTTTTTTGTTGTTTTTTTCTGAAGCCATTACTCTTGTGCAGGAGCTAGGCTCTTCTGAAGAGCTCTTCTAGCCTTTTGTTAAAATGATGAGTTCTGAGCCTTTTTGAAGACCTTGTTCCGTTTCAATTTGGAAGCCGAGGCACTGACCATCTTAAAAAAATGTGGCCTTTGCATAAATTAATGAGGTTAATTTATAAATGCAGTGAATAGTAAGAATCATGTTGTATGTGCCTTCTTTCATAACCTATGCAATAACCCAGAAGTAAAACTTAAGTGCTCTTAAAATCCTCTAAGACAGTTTACCTCAACATTATTTTGGCTCTTTAGTTAGAATAATAGGTAGCAGATTTTTAGTCTGTAATTTTGGTGGTACCATTCTAAATAGTACATTTATTTTCATTTTGTAAGGTGGAACTTGGCAAAAGCTTTTCAGCTCTCATCACATCCAACACATAAACAAGTAATCGAAGCAGTCAGCAGGGAACAAAAGTTCAGAGCTGTACATCTTCGTAATTTGGGTTCTAAAACTTTGTATGAATGTACTAATGGGCAAGGAAGTTTGCCTGTGACCTTCGCCTGGATTTCAGACGGTAACAGGGGGACATAAGTAAATTTTATTTTCCAAAGGTATGATAATGTTACTTTTGCTAGTTATTGCTCCTCTTTATTTAGACTTGTTAAAATTATCAGTATCTGCACTCTCAAATGCTTAGCTCAGAGTACAGCGGCTGTGAAGTTACCTGTGCAACTGCCTTGATGTTAAAGCATCTCATCAATTGCAGTGCATGCTCGAGCCGCTGTGAGTGGAGCCTTGGGGTATCGATCTGGCAGAACTCGAACTCCTTGACTCTTTTGTCATATGTGGATCTCGTCCAATTCAAATGCCGTGTATTTATCATGATGACAACTTTTCCAGTGTTTTTTCTGAATCTGGCTTTATGACCACAGTATGTCTATACCGTATTTTTTATATTTTGACAAATTACAGTGTAGTCCAGTAAAGTCTGTAGTATTCAAGGACAATCTTTGACTTATTGTAGAGGTACTTTTTCAAATCACTGCACTGTTGTTATAAAACCTTATAATTTAATTAGTAAAGATGTTAACATCAAACTATGAAAGCACATAAATCCATATAGGGTTTGCACTGAAAATCTAGGGACTTGTGCTTCTTTTGGCAATTATTTTCTGTTCATCTTTCAGTAGCAGATGTTAAGTTTGGATGGAGCAGACCATTTTTAGCCACAGCTCTTAATTTGGGGCAGAGATTTTTAGTATTACTTGCTTAGAATGATATTCTCAAATCTGTATGTATTTTTAATATGCCTCGTCGAGAAACTTCACGGTGTAGCACTATTTCATAAGACAAATTATATTTCTTAACTAAAATAATTTAATATGAATTTCAGTTCATTCTTTATATGCATAGGCAACTAAGTCAAAACTAATACAGCCTTCTGTGTCATTTGTCTCTTCCAATATTTTATTACATTCCGTATTTTTCAGAGTAATCAACCTGAGAAAGAAACTGTCTTTTTCCTTTCCTTCCATTAAGTATATACTCCTTAATTTTCCAGTGTTGTATGCATGCCTTTCTGGGTGTACAATTATTTTGCTATTGAGTGCTTATTGCAGTATAATTTATTCCTAAAGTACCAGAGATAAATGGCATTTTTATAATTTTATCTATTTTTCTTACTGTAGATAATTAATTACATTACCTTAATGATGTGAGCAGGGCTGTCTATTTCATGTGAAAGCTGCAACCCTTATGACAGCTGTGTAAGTTACATGTAGTTATGTATGGCAATCAGGATAAAAGGAGTGAGTTTATCATACAAAATAAAGTCATTCTTATTTCTGATCCTTTAGCTTTGTGCTTCATGACCCTCCAGTTACTTCGTTCCTACATCCTTGCCTAGTACCATCTTGACCCTGCAGAGATTTAGGTGTGCTTAACTTTATGCTCAAGGGACTTCTGTGGTGCTGCTCAAACTTTGTATGTGTAAGTGCCTTTGTGGAAACCTTTGCTGGAAGTTGCTGCAGGACTTCCTTCTCTTCTTTCTGCATTCCTGATTGATGCTATACACTTCTATTTAACACAGGATGAAAATAATTAGAAAATAATAATTTAAAAGAGCTTTTTATTGGGCCTTCTAAATTATGCAGACTTAATAGGAGGAACCGTGCCATTGTCAATTGTGTATATAATCTCCTTACATTTTTGTACAGAATTATGGAATGGTACCTGAGTTAGATGACTCGCCTCTCGAAGAGGGAAGCTTGTTCTGTTTGGCTGTCAAAAGGAAATAATTTGTTGCTTAGCACTATAGATGTTGCTGCTTTACTGAAGGCCTTTGTCCAGGAAAAAAATGTTCTTCAATTAAAGATGTGTTTGTAATACATGTTTGGGATAGCCTGAATATCAACATTATCTGATAGTGACTTCTTCCAGTATATGAATCTGGTTTTGTGATATAAAATTGTATTAGTATTGCATAGTTCTGTAATTCCCTACCCTGTTTCTTTTTCCCTATTTTTGTTACTTCCCCCCCCCCCCATTTGTTTCCTTTTCCTTTTTGCCTTTTATTTTTTTCCTTTAAATAGACTGATGACTTCAAATTCCTATTCTCTAATTCATTGCAGTTCATGGAAAATCTTTCAGCTGACTTCTAAGTAAAAAGATTTTTGCTGAATAGTGTTTAACAGGATTAGGTATCTGTAGTATTTAGTAATGTTTGCTAAAATAATTTTTAATTGTTCAGAGGAAAAATAATGCCACACAACAGTAATGTGGTTGCAAATACAGTGAAAAGCTAGTTACCTTAAATTCCTTATATGTACCAAGTTACTAAATGCATTATTGCTTTTAATTGCTGCATGTGTCCACTTTAATTCCTAGAAATTCCTTTTCTTGTCCAAGCCTGCAGATGAGCAGCAGGGCTAGTGAGGGTAACGCTTAACTGATTTTTCTTAACTATATCTAACTGCAATAAGACTGCACCTACGTAATTTTTCCGTTCATTAATATTCAGTTACAATATTTTGCAGGAAGTATGAATGTTGTTATCACTGCAAGCTGTTTACCTTTCCTTTATCCTTAAGGTGCATATCTAAGGAAAACCTGTGTTTTGTCTTGTTTTCTTCCCATTTTGCCTTGTAAAGGGCATATGACCATATCCAAAGCCTGCAGTGAGTGTTCAGCATCTGAATGTATTTGTGTCAAACGGCTGCAGGGATAATAGGCTGCGGATTATGCAGTCTGCATTGTTAAGTCTTCAGGGAGCCTTGCTCTGATAAACCAAGCTTCATTCCACTGCCGCATTTCAAAGAACGAAAGCAGTAGAAATGAGCAATGTTATAAGTCTCAGATTAAGTTAGAGATGCACAATGTATGAAAGAGCTTTTTAGTCCATGACTAAACACAATTTTTCATGTGTGTTGTCTGTGTAAGAAAATAGCATTTTGGAAAGTCTCCTACCTCCTCCAACTTCTTGCAACTTTAATTCGGGTTCGGTATCAAGGCTGTCGACCAAACTAATGGCATTTTCACAGTGGTTCCCACCTTTATGAAATTCCTATGGAATAATTTACACTATGGCACTTATCTGGAAAGATGTGCAGGGAAGAAATCCAGTTAAGTAGATTCCTATGTGATGGTTTTCAGCAATGTTTTAATAGCCCAATTACTGTCACCAGGCTTGACAAACAGTTTGAACAGCAATTATTTACGTACGCTAAATGGTAGCCTACAATCTTTGAAATATTTTAAGTAATCTCATACAATTTCAACTTGTACAATATGGTACTTACCTTTTTCCTTACTGCACTGGAATCAACAATGTTACTGGTGTGAGGGTCAGGGCTGAGGGCATTAAGGATGTAGGTTTGCTACGTTATTGCTTTATTTGTTAATGAAACTGCAAGAAGTGAAGCCTTTATCCTGCTTTCCTTTTCTTCTGGCTTTTTGAATGTACTGTGGATTCCTACTGCTTTTCATCATTTTCTACCAAGAAGCTGATGTAACTTGTATAATAAAGGAACATAATGCAAATCTGTCTAACTAGCTACTGGAATGTGGATAGCATTGGATCTGAAGTTAATTTGTCTGTTCCTTTACTTCTCTGCTGAGTAATCGTCTAGAATTGCTGTCAGCAAGGCTTTGGCTTAGCTTCTGGCTATAGCTGTGTAGGATACGTAGTTTGTTAGAGTATGGGTACAGTCAGTACGTTAATCTTAAAGAGATGTTGACGTTTTCTGGGTGTTCCCTACTTCAATAAAATTTGATGGTGTACAGACAGAGAAGTATTTTCATTCTGCAGTCTTTGTTTATAGAAACTGAGTCTCAGTTTGAGAGTGAGGACCAGTAACACAAAGTACTAATTGGCACTGTTACAAAATTTGCCTCAGCACTTCCATCGTTCTCCGAAGAAGTATCTCGTCTTTCCTCTTCTAGCTTTCACAAAAGATGCAGGCGGGTTCACACCCCGACACTGCCTGCTTGCAGCTTGGTGTAATATACAGCTTGTTGGCAGGAGCCTGGGTGCTGGTAGCTTAGTGTGCCTTGAAGAAATGTAACTTGTTTCAGGCTGAATTGGGTGACTGTGTGGTTTACCACAGCGTATGGAGGCATCAGCGGTTCTTTTATGTAGTTCTCACCAAAACGAAGAAGGTCCAAGCTGCATAAGAACCCTTGAAGATTTAGCCCTTTGATAGCAGAGTGTTTTGTTGCTTCAGCAGAAAATACAAATTAAAAAGATTTAATTTCTGAACAGGTAGTAAGAAAATACAATGTTTGGAAACCTTGCTCCTAGTGCTTTTGTTGGAATAAGGAGAGAAGCAGAACTTTACAAAAAATATTTTTTTTCTTCTTTGTCTTATTGTGTTGTCAACATTTATATTTTGTTAGCAGAATCAGATGAAGCAAACTGTACCTGCAGTAAAAGCTGTAGCAACCACAGGCTTTCAAAGCTGTATTTCAATTTCAAGAATTAAATCCTGAAAGAGTAGCTATAACACTTCTTGCTGAATATTTGCTTTCTTTTGTGGTTGCCCTTGAACACTGTGCAATTGTAGTTTTATTATAAGTCTGAATTTTTTTGCTTGTGACTTATTTTATAAGGTGATGAAAATTATTAACAGAATTTATATAAATTTAAGAAGTATTGGCTTTCATGTGTATAATGTTTAGAATTTTATTTTGTTTGATATAATTATGTCCACCAGCCTTTTAACTTGATTATGTCCAGACTGGTGTATCAACTTAGCATAGTAGTGAATGTAGCAAAATCTACTTTTAGGTTGGTTTATGTTGTTACAATTGTGTAATCCCATGACAATTCCTTAGCAAAAATGTGACACAAACACCCATTGCTGTTAAACTGATAAAGGTGCAGTTAGGTTAAATATTTGATACATTTCTGCTGTATGGTCAAAATGTAGCACAGATAACAAACAGAGATGACTATTTTGATCGACTTTATACTCTTCAAAAATCTTGCCATAACTGTAATATGAAGTGAGATTTTGTTGCAAACTTTGCTTTGTCACATCCTAATGACAACTCCAGGAGTCAACATGACCAACTATAGGCTTACAGCACGTTCTGTGTATAAGAAATTAATTCTGTTCTTGCACTGTTTTTGTAAAATTGCCAAGATAATACAATGGAGATGGAAAGGAGTGGAATCCAATCACATTTCTATATGTACGTATTGGGGAAAAAAGGAGTATGCGGGTCTCTGAGTACGTGTTCACAATACTGTGATAATACAATTTACAAATACAATACAAATAATCAACACAACAAAATAACAGTGAATTAGCTTGAGTTCCTGGGTAGTAATTCTCATTGCTGACAGATCAAATATGTTATACCTAGGTCTCTGCTTTTTGAAGAAATAAACAAGAATGGAGCCAGTAAGTTACTTCTGATTTGGACCACGGTTTTCTACATAACATTCTACTCGTTTTATTTTAGTGTGCCAGTGGATGGAGTATGGAAAGTCTATAGGCTTACATTCAACTAGGTAAAACTTCAAAAAATTGATAACCGCAATTAATTAAAAAAAGATGCAGATGCCCTGGTATATCCTTATTTTTTTCTTCAATAATTATCTTAAAAATATTTTTGAAAAAATACTAATACAGATTCTTATTAGGGTATTTGATCAAAAATGTAATATATGGAAAAAAAGCAAAAATCAGTGATCATCACAAATTGTGCAGTAAATAAGCCAGAGTTGTTTTGTCATAGTTTTTCAAGAAAGCTAGCAATGTAACAGACATTTGGTTGCCACATCAGGGGATATATTTTTAGTTACTAGCTCAAACTGTCTGTTCAGTTGTTCTTTCTCTGCTTCCCAGCTTCTGATATTTATTGCTTTCAAAGCCTGTATCCAGAGGGCATGACAGCATCATGATGAACAATAATAGGGCAAAAGGTAGTATAACATATTTTGGGGTGTCATAGACTGTATGTCCAGAAGAAACTGTTGTAGTTTTGTTGCCTAATCTTTAGGTTAGCACAGAACATGAAACATCACTGACTAAAGTCTATCCCAAATTACCTGTAAACTTTGAAGTAAATAGAAACAACATCTCCAATCTGAGTATTTTGTCCTAATTCTGATAATTGAGCATATATAAGTTTATCTATACTTATCAAATATGGATATACATTTAGAGTGAAGTTTTTCTTAATTGTATTTGTTACATGTGCTTTTTAACTTCAGAAGCTCTGAACAATGAAGCCCTGTGGAAGTCATTTGTACAGTAATGAACTCTTTTTTTTTCTTTTTTTTTTTCTCTCCTTTCTTTGTATTTAATTTGAACAGCTGAATAGTTTTTGTGACTGCTTACTGCTTTGAGTGGCTTTGTGTGTGTGTGGGGGGGGTTGTGTTTTTTGTTTTGGTTTTTTTAAGACACAGTATCTGATTTTGAGAACCATCTGATTGCATAGGAGATTAGAAACCCTCAGCGGAGGTTTTGTGATACATTATTTTTCATAAGAAGGAAACTGGAAGGATGGAATTGTTTTGATTTTTCAACACAGCTGTAGTCTTTTCTCACTCTTCCCTGTAAGCAACATCTCTGTTGTGGAGCTAGTGAAATTCAGAGTAAGAGAAGTGGTGGCAATATGGATTTGAGTGAATCAAGCTTTGATGGATGGGGGATGCTAAGGATTGATGCAGATGGGGAAGAGTTGAGATCTGTTGCGTCATGCATGTCATATACCATGCTTTTCCTGCTTTTTTGTGCTGCCAAATGCTTTTTATGTTCCCTTGCTAACCCTGAATTCTGTGAAGTATAGCTCAGGCTTTTTATGAGTGATATGTATCCTGCACATCACCTATCCAAACTGTAAAGATACTACTGATGTGTTCCCAGATTAAACAATGGATAAAGTGTAAAAATAAGTCTAGGTTCTTAAATTAGGTTTGACTCTGTATTAGACATAAAATGTTTAGTTTATATTTCATATTTAAATCCTATATATCAAGTCACTTAAAAATTCCAAAATGAAGAAGAGAGAATTGCTCAAGTATTCAGTATGATGCCTTTCAAATTAAAAGTGGTACAATCCATATTAGAAACATTTCATTAATAAGCTTTAAAAGCATGCTAATAATTCTCTGCCAGTTCATCTGAGCAAGAGTTGTTTAAAATTGATTGCAGTGGATTCAGTGTTTGCACAGGGTTTGGTGAAGGTTACTCCACAAGAAGGTTCTACCTTCTGCAACAAAATCTAGTCTTTATTAAAAATAAATTAGCTGTCATATAGCTAATACTTTGTAATAAAGGATAAATGCAAACTGGATATAGCATTTCCTTTGCTACCTGTTGTGAATAATCTGTGAAAATGCATTATGTTCAGTTATGAAGACTGTCTTATTATGGTGATCCTGATTTTCCTTTTTTCTCCCCCTTCCCCCACCCCCCCCTTCCCCTTGGAATGGGGTAAATGCATAAATTCTGTGGGAAGGTAGGTGTAATAGGATACTGTAGATTCATGGCTAAGCATGTGGGATTCATGTCTAAGGATGTGGAGGAAAAGAAGGTTACAGGGAGTAGTCAACATGGATTCACCAAGGGGAAATCATGCCTGACCAGCCTAATAGCCTTCTGTGATGGAATGAGTGGCTGGGTAGATGAGGAGGGAGCAGTGGATGGTGCCTACCTTGACCTCAGCAAGGCT
>JAVJGJ010000059.1:83009911-83062350 GCA_035590215.1 Microhierax caerulescens
GGATCTTACCAATGTCTACAAATATCTCAAGGGTAAGTGTGAAAAGGACGGGCCCAGGCTCTTTTCAGTGGTGCCCAGTGACAGGACAAGGGGCAACAGGTACAAACTGCAACACCGGCAGTTCCACCTGAATGTGAGGAAAAACTTCTTTACCTTGAGGGTGCCAGAGCACTGGGAACAGGCTGCCCAGAGGCTATGGAGTCTCCTTCTCTGGAGACATTCAAAAAATGTCTAAATGCGATCCTGTGACACCTGCTCTAGGAGACCCTCCTTTAGCAGGGGGGATGGGCTAGGTGATCTCCAGAGGACCCTTCCAACCCTGACCGTTCTGTGGTTTATGAATGGCCACATGTCAGATTGCAGTTTAATTTAGGTGAATCAAAACAGAACTTGTGTGGATCTCCAGAAAGGTTAAACCAGCCTGAGGGACTTAGTAGTGTGATGGCAAATGAAAATTAGCAAAGACACAAGTGAAGAAACTGTTTATGATTCAGAGCATTTACTTTCTGTGTGAGGACTCCTAATTGGGGAGGTTTCATCAGGAAACATTCTTTAGATTTTAGTTTGGTACACAGAAACCAATAAAAAAAACCCAACAAACCAACAAATAAATATTAGAAAATGAGGGGGAAACTATACAGAAAAAGCTACTGTAGTAAGACTGATTTGCTGTTATTACTGCTTCAGTGTGGTGTTAATGAAAGAAGTTCATGTAAGGATACAAAACAGCTGTTGTAATGACAGAACTTCAAATGCAGACAAAGTGCCTGATACATAAAAGGCAATTTGATAAGGTTTTAAGGACCTTTCTGTCTTGATAATGATGATATTGAAGTTAAAATGTTTTCCATGAACATCCCTTAGCACAATTGCATGCAAGAAAAGGCTTGGATGAATTATGCAAAATAATGAAACATATGGTCAGATGCTACCCTTGATATATTGCTTAATGTAAAGTGAGGTTGCGTGGAATGTTACTGCATTGTAAATTTAAAAATAGCATTCTTTGCTGCAGATGCAATAGAACTGGAGGTGTCTGCAAGATAAAAATTAGACAGTTTCATAAACACCAGGTCTCACTGTGGTGGCTTAGTTGCTAGCCAGCACCAATCCAGTCACTTGCTCACTCCCCACCCTGATAGGGACGGGGGAGAGAATTAGAAAAGCAAAACCAAGAAAAAACTCGTGAGATGAAATAAAAGTTTAATTGAAGGAAGGAGGTGGGACGCTCCCTAGCCAAAGTGATGCAAAGGCAATTTTGCCACCCCCCAGAAGGAGACTGATGCCCAGCAAGTCTCCAGGCAATGGCTACTTTAGGGAGACTGTTCTTCCCTTTTTATTGCTGAGCATGACATTACATGGTATGGAATATTCCTTTGGTTCAGCTGTCCTGGCTGTGTCCCCTCGCAGCCTTTTGGCTACTCCTTGCCTGCTTGCTGGGGTGTCTGAGAAGCAGGCACCTTGACACTGCAACACTGTTCAGCAGCTGCTAAAACCCTGGTGTGTTATCCCCCACGCTGTTTTAGCCACAAATCCGGAACACAGCACCTTATGGGCTGCTACAAAGAGAATTAACTGTGTCACACTGAGACCCACTGTACTCACTGATGCATCTTAGACACCTCTGAAACACACTTTTTTTCTGTAGTTACGTAAATGCTGAAAGCTGTGTGTATAGACTTGTGAACTGAGGTTTCAGTTTTTTATCTATGTCCATGAGGAGTAGCATATACATATACATGTGTAGGTTCTGCATAGGTTGGGACTGCCTGCAGGAAAAATCTCAGAATCAGCTTTATGCTGTAAAACCAGTGATAGTACCTCGTTTCCTTTTTTGTTGCAAAACCAGTGAGAATATCTCGTTTCCTTTTCTGCTGCGTTGCTGTCTACAAGATGGTCTAACTGGGCAGATGTCATTGTTATATAAGCATCAAAGCACTTATTTTACTAAGTTTTTTGAAATTAAATTGATTCTTGGATGAGAAAAAAGTTCTACAACTAATGTGACAAACTGTGAACCTCAAGCAAACTGTCTGAAGCTTTATTTCATATCTGCTCAAGTTCTGTCATATTTTTTTTAAAACCTGAAGAGGCTGAATTAGCTGGGGAAGTAAAATTTTATAGTGAAACCATTACAGTCAAACCTACTGCAAATCTCTGTTAGGGTTTAATTGCCCATGGCTTTTAATTTCGTTTCTGAAATATTTTGATCTTGTTCAGAAAAGACATCATGGAATAATTTCTTGTCTCTTAAGACTATTTTCCTTTTTTAATTTTTTTTCTTTAAACCCTCAGGATAGCATTTTTAGCTATCAAGTTCTCACCTTCTGAAACTTTGAATAGATGTGTGTGAAACAGACTTGGTTTTCCTTTGCATCAAACTATTTCCAAATGAACATACCTCCAACTGGAGTAATAATAATGGTAAATCAGGGTGGATGTCTGCAGTGTTGAAGTTAAAAAAGCAATTTGGAGTTCTCCTAAATCTGAACTTGCCTTTTTATTTCCTGCATATTTCTGCTCCAGTATTAGTGATAACTTATCAATGTAATTAAGCTGGGTTTTGTGCTAAAAGAGGAAAAAATGAGAATTTTTAAAAGGTTACCATTCCCTGTCACACTTGAGTTTATTACATTTGACATGCTTAAGGTTAACTTACACCTAGATGTGAAACTTCCACAGCTAAGACCTTCAGAAGCTAAAAATTCGTTTGGGTTCAATGTCTTGTATACGCGAAGCTTCAGACAGCAAGTGAGGATTTTGCTCCACATATCATGGGCCTGAGCGAACCTCCCAGTGCTGTAAGGATGCCAGGTGAAGAAAGATCCTGTGGGGCACAATAAATTCCTCCTGAGCCTGAGAAGGTTTCTCTATCTAGATAGCATGTCCTGCTAAAGACTTTTTTGGCTGTTGATCACACATGCCTGGTTACAGAGGCAGTGGCTAACTATGGAAAGAACAAGACGTTTCCCAGTGAGCACTTACACCTGCCCATCTGCTTGGAGTAAAATTTAGTTTCCTCTTATTGGCCTGTGACTTAGCCAGAAATTATTAGAGAAAACAAGATTTTAGGTTTGGGATTTTTTTTGGTGGTTGTTGTGTTTCTGATTTTAAATGTATTTATTTTTTTATTTTTAACCATTTAAGAGACAGTAAATACCTCTTAGTAAGATGTTATGTGGCAGTTGTAAAGTCAGGAAAATTCCCTTTAGTTAACAGTGTTGTCTGTGGAGTTTGCAGGAAGCACAGTCAAGAATGAACTTCAAACCTTATTTTTTTTTCTCCTTTTTATAAAAACAAAATCATGCTTGTTAGACTTTCTTGAACTTCCCTTTCTCATTTTGGTTTGTGATTTCCAAGACTGGCTTGGAACCAACATTTCATGCTAGGTTACCCTGGCATGATGCTCTGTGTTCTTAGTATCTTTTCTTCATTACTTATTTCTGAAATGACTATGAGACAAAGTAATCTTTGTAGAAAGCCATACTACTTTGTATTTGAAAAGCTATTATGAGTGGCTGATAACATCAACATTGACAGTGCTTAGGAGAAAAAAACCATTGCTTTCCCTGTCGAATTCAGGCTGCTACCCACATGTCACTTGTCAGGGGACACGGTGACTGATTAAAACAAAAGAGGTTTTCTCTTCATTACAGAGTCACAGATGAAAAATCCAAAAGAATTGTCCTGGGCTAAATTTCTTATTGTTATAAACTTAGCTATTATGTAGGAATTGTATAATAAAACATAATTATTAATTAAGTATGGTTTAGATATACTAAGCACACTTAGATATACTTAGAATATCCATTAGATATATCCTAAAGGACATCAGTTTGAGAATGAAATGATATGTGAAAGAAATGCTGTTTTTCATTAGTTAGCATATCAGTTTCTAGGCTTGTTCTTAATTGTAATAGCATCCACTTGGCAACTATAATTTGTGGAATTATAGAAATGCTGAACATGATCCTCTTGAAAGCCCCATTCTTTGTCAAATGATGAGAACTAAAGCAACTGATTTAATTCATACATTAATTTTACAAAGTTTTCACTGAAAGAGATGCTTGATTACTCCATTTTCATTGCAGAATTGAAACGCCAGGAGCTCTCCAAGAATAGCTGAGGATATAGTGTGTATTTGGCATGTATGCGTATGACTTTGGTGCAGCTACCTAAATAGAAAATATATAATCTTTTGTGGGGGAGGGCAAGAGGAAACATGGGATTTTTCCAAAATGAGTTGTGGACTTAGAAGCACAAACCCAAGTCATTTAGGTGCTTATGAAAATCCTGCTTTTCAGTGCCAATGCCAGACTTTGGTTGAGATTTAGAAAAAGCTGGGAGGGGGGGTGGGGTGGGTAATGCTTTCAACCTTCTGTTCTTGGAAATAATCATCTATTGCAGTAATCATAGGGGAAGGGAGAGGAAAGAAACTGTAAATCCCTTACAAGTGCTAATCCTATCGTTGTTACATTTATATTTAATGCTGTAGAATCTTAACACTGAGTTCTACTGTGTGCCATTTGGAAGACCAAATGTTAATTCCAGTTGGTATTTTTTAGGGAGAGACATATATATTAATGTTAAGGCAAATGATGTTAAATGCATAGCCACTTCTATTTAGCCAAAACGCTTAGGCAGAGTCAACCTGAAGTTCCTAATTGCCTTTGTGTTACTAAAGAAAAATTACTTTTGCTGTTTCTTGTATAGAGAAGCTCTTGTGCCTGTTTGTGCTGGAGAAAGGAGGCCAAAAGTAAGGGATGATGAAGGTCAGTCACCTACATAAATGCTTATTTGTTTTAGAGAGAAGAGCGAGCCTTAATGAAATATATTTGTTACTGTTATTCTAATATTTAGACCAGCTAGTATACTAACTGAGCTTTAATTACAGTTGATGAATTTCTTGAGCACGTCTTGGGCACATGGAATGTCTTGAAGAATTGTTTGCCTGAAGCACCTTTGTTAAAAAAGGAGAGAGATACATATTGACCTTAGTCTGGATCTTGACTGAAGGTAATAACATTTTTCCCTGGTTTGGGCCCAGTTTGTGGTAGTGTTGGAGGATGCAAGCTATAAAGGAATTTAAGATTTTATTTTCCAGATATTATTCACTTTAATAAGAAGTCAAAATTCTTCTTAGCCTGCTAACTACTTCTTAACTATTTTTATTAGGATTTTCCCTTTGCATGTATCAATAGTACCTTTAAGTCCTTTAGGTCCCCAAGAGCTTTAGAGTCCTCTTTTGAATATATGTTACAAATGAAAAATGGATTGTTTTAAATTTTAACGAGTGCACACTGTTATTTAGGGAGTGTTTACATGCTAAAATGAAATTTTGTTGTCTACCTACTAAGTGTTGCCCTAATTTCCCTGAAAAATTGCCAGTTACACTGAGTGGAATTAATCTTGTTGTAGGCATTGAAAATGGATCAGATAAATGGCACCCTGCAAGGGTCTGTTTTTCCTTGTTCTGAAAGGAAATGTTCCTTGCTCATCAGAAGGTGAGCTGCATGTAATTAACTCAGATGGCAGCGTCTACATCATGGTTGTCTGCAAGATGAATTTCATCCACTTTAATTAAATTGGAGTTGGAGTAGGGGAGGTATCTCACTATTCTTATTCCAGCATTCATTGTTTTTTGGTTCAAAACCCTCAATCTTCTTTTTAGAGGGGACCATTTATAGGAAGTTTTACTGCAAGACGTGTGTGGTCTTGTCCTGCCACTTGTATGAAGCCTCTTTTTTTTTGGTGTTTTTTTTTGTTTGGTTTTTTTTTTTCCCTAGCTGCTATTGTTGGAAGCCAGGACTATAACATTTCTGGAGTAGTATAGAGAGAGAAAGGGAAGATGGTCCCTGCATCAGAGAGGTCTAACTTTACTAGTAGGAAAAGAAACAAAGATGGAGAAGTTCTTGCTGAACAATGTTAGCATGAGAATGATCTTAATACACCAACAGCCTAATATTGTTAAACTCTGTTACAGACTTCTACCTTTTGTGTAGAAAAGAGGTTTTGCTGAAAGCTGGGCTGAATACCAAACTGTAACGTAGCAATTATTACCAGATGACAAAAAATATGATTCATTTGGGTCAAAACCCTGTAGCCCGTTTTGGAGTGGAAAGCCTGGAGTTATTTTGAAGCGGAAAGCCTGGTGGCTGAATTGTAGTGCTGGTGCTAAGTCTTGTCTCAGATGGCCAGTTTTGAGGGATCTGATGGGGCACTTTGTTGCATACTTGCCTAATTGCAAGCTGTCTGATGCTTTTTTCAGTAGTTCTCATGAACTGACATGGATAGCAGAGCAAACATATTAAAGATACATGATTTTGTAAGGTCATATCATGCTTTATGCATAGTTCAGAGGTGTGTCAAAAGGCTAGCAAAAGGCTGATGCAGCAGAAAGTTTTATTAAAAAATAAGATACAGCTTTTTGGTGTGCTATTTTTTTTTTTCTTCTTGAGCTTTCATCAGGATCCCTTTGTTTCAAGTTGCCATTGCATGAGGAAATGACTTAGGAGTGTTTTATGGCAGTCTGTATTTAGGTTTGAGAGAGAGCTACCAGCCTACAGTTTCCACTGATGTTAGTTGAACCTACAGGTGCCCAGAACTTCTGAAAAACAGACCTGATGTCTTTCTCTTTTTTTTGGAGTTTTTCTTTGTCTAAATTAAAGAGTAACTATGTGTGACGAATCTGACTTCTGTGTTGCTGAAAACAGCTAAAACTTAAGATGGAAGAATACAGATTTACCTTTAGACTTGGAGAAGGTTTGGTGGACAGTGGTTTTAGGCTGATTTTTATCTCTGTGGCTGCCGACAACTTGAAGCTCTGCCTGAAGTAGGAACATTTGGAAATATGCCTGTGGGTGTCTTGAGGTTCAATGGACTAGCATAAAAAAGAGACGGGAAAAAAAACCCCACACCTAGCTGCAGTAGTGTGTCCTCTGACTACACGCTTCAGTGGTGTTGGAGGGCATTGATAGAGTTGGTCATTCATATTCAGGGCAGACAAGATGCTCCCTCTATGCCCAGCACTCCCTACCTGAACACAGCACAGCTCAGAAGCCAGGGCAGGCTCTGAAGGCAGCAATCCTGCTCTCCCTTCTGCCGTCACTGCTGCCTCCTGCCCCGCTTCCAGCTGCTGCTACAAGGGTTCAGGTGTCCATGTGGTGAAGCAGAGATAACGTAACTGCTGTTGCTTAATACTGGCCCTTGTTTTTCCCTTTGTCCCTGGGTTATTTCCACCCTGATGCTCTGCTGCCCCGTGGCTGTGCTGTTTGGAGGGGCAGTGTGGAGGAAGGGGTGCCGAGGGATGGGATGAAGAGGAAGGAGAGCCCAAGGGGAGGAACAAGGCTGCTTCTTTTAGTGGCAGCCATTTAACGTGTGTTCTATGACCTCTTAATCCTCGATGATACCACCAGTGCTTGAAGAGTCACATGAAAGATATTCTTGTGTTACTTTCCAGTAAACTGTTTATTTTGCCATTAAAATTAAGGGGCTCTAGTCATAGTCTCATAGCTATGGCCCTGGGCTGCCAGCGAGGTTGGCTCCCCGCCAGTCCTAGCATGCTGTGTGGATTTACTCTCGTGGGTGTCGAAGCACTCAGGTCATTGAATGGTGCAGCATTCACTTCCTGCATGTGACTAACTAGATTACAATCTGATTTTTTAATTATTTTTTTAATTTTATCTATGCTATTCCATTGCATGGTAACTAGTTTTCATGTTAAAAATAGCAAAGTCAGACAGGAAATCTTAGAACAGTTGTGTGGTTGATATTTAGCTAGACAAAGGCCATTTCTTTAACATTTGAAAATGAAATGTGTCTCACTTGTAAACCTATCAAAACCAACGCAAGATATATTTCAAATAAATTTATTGCAGTTTTGAAACATCCCTTTTTTGGATGCAAGTTTGCAAAAGTGTAATAATAAAATATTACCGTAGCTCAACCTATTTGTAAGTATATGTGAGGACACAGATTTCAAGCTTTTAAATTTATTTTTAAAATTTTAATCAATAAATAAACATATGGAAATTGAATTCTTGGAATTCAGTAAAACTTTTTGTCCCTTTATTTTTGCATCAGGTACCTCACTTTCATTTTTCTGCTGAGTGTGGGCATGTATTTGCAAAGTAATATGCATTTTGCTGTGTCGTCTTGTTCTGAAGAGCAAGACTGGCGATATAAGAGGAGTAGATATTCTGTCTGCCTTGGCCTTGAAGAGGAAAGAATCCTGAGATATTTTTTTTCCCTTCCTGTTCTAGTACGATAAGCTCGAAGAGCCAAAGTGTATATTATCTAGCATAAGGTGAATTTAAAATGCACAGCACTGCACATTAGTATCAAACTTCGTAAAATATTTTCAGTAGCTGTTCTGTCATGACCTTTTATTAAAAGTATTTAGATTTTTAACTGCATAGCTTACATTTTGGAGGTTAATGTTGTGGGACCATTACCCTTCTCTTTCAGTTGCCTACAAGACTTGTGACAATTTGAGCAATTATGCACCTAGGAGCTTTATATGCAATATAGCTATTCTTTAATAAGCTTTTAACTTCTTTGGAAGGAGTTATTACAGAGACATCAAGTGATTCTTGGAGGTACTAGCTGAGGTTCTTCAGTGGTCCTTCTGTCCCTGGGAACACCTGATTAAGGTGGTTAGGAAGGAGTAAGAGATTAATAATGTAGGGTTACAGTGCTTGGCAGAAGATCATGGATTGATTACCGAGTATTTGTAATTTCCTACCAGCATCTGGCCATTTCTCAGAGCTTGGACAATTGACCTTCTTTCTCAGTTTCTCCGTTTTGTAGCTATACGTAACAGAATTGCCTTTACCTGTAAAGCCTCTTTATAAGAATTATACTCTCTTTTTGAAGTGCATGGCAAATTCAAAAATGTATGTGATTTATTTAATAGTAGAATATTAATTTTAAATTTGGTTTAGTGGAAATATTTTGCATATAAATTATCAGTGCAACTCTCCACTCTGCTGTTTGGGGTGAACAGTAAAAAGACAAATCTTTTTGATTGGGATGGTGAAATATATTTGATATAGGTGGAGATGTGATGTATCTCCATCCATCATGGCTTGTTTTCTTTTAGCATCTGAATGATACTGAATTTGAGTGGATGCTTGTTCACTACCCCTGCCCAGTAGCTTCATTTTGTAAGGTCTTGGCATTGCTGTTATGCAGGTCTTCCTTCAACAGAGCTCGGTAGCAATGTTTGTCTGTTCTGTTGCTAAAAATAATTTTGGATGGATGTTTTTTCAAGGCATCAAGTGCAACACATGAATGTTGGGTACTATGGAAGGAAAACGTAATAGCTAGTATTTAATATTTCTTGAAAGCAAAAATACCCTCTGGGAGAAGGATGCTGAGGGCATTGTGCCCAGAGGTGGGATGCCAACCTCCCGAAGTGATGGGAGGGAGGCAGCAGTGCTGCCCTCTGACTGAAGAGGGTCTGTCGTCATCTGGATGTTGTGCGGCTGTTCCATCAGAGCCTGCCTTTGGATAGCCTAATGTAGCTGTTACACATACAGGGGCTTTTTCCTTTACCTTTAGTGGGCTAAGTACTATATAAACTGATTTAATCAATCAGTAACCCAGGGTGAGGCCTGTTTAAGATGTCCTGAAGGTAAAAGCTTCTCAGTGTAAAGATTCCTGTGAAGAATAGAAAGAAATGGCATATTTTAAATCTAGCTTTTACCCTGCATATTTTTTCCAGTGAATTGGTTTTGTTTTGCAGAGCCATAACGAATGTCATACTTGTTGATATTATCTGTTCCCCCACAATTAAAAAAAATGACTGTGAGGAACATTAAGCAAATGCTGTTCTGCAGTCACTGCTCTATTTAGATTCAATATGCAGGATTTGTATGTAATGCTGTCAAGGTTTATTTGTATATAATACTGTATGAGTGTCTCTTACATAGCCTTGGAAAACGTAATAATATTTGAACAAGGTGGGGAGCCAAAAATATGAATGGTAAGGGTTCATGGAGCCTTTCATGCCAAACAGAAGATTCAGGATTTTTTGCCTAGGTAAGGTGAAAAAATATTCCTTTAAGTCTGGTTTCCTTCAAAATTTCATACATCAGTATCATGTTCTGGGAGATAACCTTTAGTATAAACTGAGATGATGTCAGGAGATGATTTATTGAAAAATACACTGCTCAATGTTGTACCTGATGCTTGAATCTATATGTTAAGGAGCTAATTTTTCCCCCAGAAATATTGGGAAGGAGGAACTGAAGAAATGAAACGTCCTGCGAGCTTCTGGACTTTTTTTTTTTTTTTTTTAAGATGCGGCAAAGAAACAGACAAAACCAAAATGTTTAAGTTAGTAATTAGGCAGCTTGAAGCCCCTAGGATAAAGTTTCATGTACTGAAAAGTGTTTCTTGGGATTTTGGTATTCTTAAAAAAAATAATTTCTCATGTTATTGCTAAGGGTGTAGTGCTGAAAGAACTTTTTCCGATTTCAGTTTGTAGCAGAAGAAAAGCAGCACTTGAGGTACTCAGCAAAGAAATTCAGGGAGCTGAGAAAAGGAAAAAAAGCTGTGCTAAATACTTTTAACCTTAAAATGGTGGGTGGATTGTTTTGTCGCTGATCTTGCTGCTAACCTGAGGTAAGAGACTGACTTTGGCAGCAAGATCAAATGCAGAAATTGATCCCAAAGCTGAAAAGTGCCAATTGTGACATTCAAGTTACTCATATACCTTTTTAATTGTAGAATAATATTAAATATTAAGACACGGATTTATTTTCTGCATGAAATCAAACAGAATATCTCAAAGACAATTTGCAATTAAACCCAATTAATTTTGCAGTTTTTAAGTTGTAAATCACGTGTTGTATGTGTTCCATTCAGAGTATTTACTCTCCCAATAGAGGAATTTTAATGCTGTTGTGCAAACAGCTAGCACAACTCAATCTGTTCAGGGAAACTTAAATCAAAATGAAGCATAGGCAGAGGAAATAAGACAAAGAGCTTATTTTAAGAGGTAAATGAGAAGATAGTGGCTTCTTAGTGTAGGGAAGTTTTAAGGCCAAAAGGAAATTTAATTGCTCTGAGAGGAACAATACATCAGGGAAGGAAAAAACAGATTTATAGAAGCTCAGGAACTTTTTTTTAGTCAACATATACATTGAATAGAAATAAAATATAATGTGGAAATAGAAATAAATTTCCTAACCATAATAATCATTAGCCTTCCCATTCAGGTCTGTGTAAGAGAAAGCAGGTGTATTTAAGATTAAGGGAAGTTAAGAGAATAATAGGACATGGTATCTGCAGGGGACTTATTCATTGACCTAGGAAATCCCTTGTAGTGTCTCTTCCCATTGTATACGCTTCTGCATTCTAGGATCTAAATGTATTTTTGTGTAACGTTGCGTAGTAGAAAGTATAGTTTAGGCACTAGATATGATTTCTCAAAATCATTTATTAGATTATTGGCTTTGTCATGGACTTTTAGTGCTTCATGCAGGTCTTTGGATTCCTCATGCTGGATTTTACTGCTACTAATAGTTTTGCTCGAAGACTGTGTTTTAAAGATGATATTTCAAGAATAGTTGTGAGGCACTGAGGTAATGAAATATTTAGAAACTTAGTCATGCAAGAACTTGCTGCCTGAGGCAATGACTTTTGCTCTTGACAAAAGGTGGACTGGTGACTTCTGAAGGGTGCCGCTCTGCAAATTTGTGAGGAGAAGGGGGTTAGGGCTTTCTAGAAAACACAAGAGGCAGGTCTTGGTGCTTCTGCTGTCTAGTAGTGAGTCCACATAGGGACTTTAACAAATCTAAGGGAACTCTGCTCTGCAACAGATTTTGACTGAAAGCCTCTGATAGAAGCATAAAAGACCAATAAAAGCAGTAGAACCTGTTACGAGATGGCTGACTGGGTGTGAGCCAAGCAGAGTGCTATGAATAGTCATAGTTCCTGGAATTTACAAATACAATTTAATTTAAATTTAATTTTAAAATTTCTTTAATAAAATTGAATTTTAAATTGAATTTTAAAATGCAAATACAAATTAGAAAATGTTTGTTGACCAAAACCTGACAGATTTACATGCTTCTAAACAGACTTAGTAATAAATCTGCAAACAAGTTACATTATTTTAATGTAATTCCGTATACAGAAGGATTGAGAGCCTTTATTAGCTTTGTATCACGAAGTCTCAAAGCTACAGATTTTCAGAATGAAGGAAAAGAACGAGTTTAATTATGCTGTATTTTTTGTAGGTCTTGCTGTGCTTTCTTCTGTTACTTAGTTGTCCAAACTGACAGATATTTGAGTTGAGAGATGCGAAATACCAAAACCTCAAAAGTCAGGATTGTAAGTTCTGGTTATCCGTGTTGGTCCTGTTATGGCCTTGTTTATAGTAGTGTCGACTTTTAAAAAATTTTTCATGAGTTCAGACAGCAGTGTTGCAATGTGTGACTGTACCATATTCTTATCTCCATGTTAGGGATAAGGGACAGAGACAGAATATTTACTGTCAGCTGAAAGGAGAGAATATTTAGTCTGTTGCCTTAGCCAGCAAGCCATCGCTTCTTTGTATGTGCGTTTCCTCTTTGAGCTAATTGTAATATTTGAAGAGTTGATGGGCATTCACTCCCTTTTCCTGTGATACAGCATTTATAAAATAGAACAAATTCCATTTTTCCTGTTACTTTATCTCAGTAGTGAATAAAAACAGCATCAAGCTGATTAAGGATAGCTGTTGCTTCCATATGGATGGCAGCTGTGCTGCTTCTCTGCTGGAGAAGTTGTTTGTTGCTCGGTCAGGACTGAAAAGCAGCTGTTTGCTTGTCCTGGGCAAGGGGCCTTGTGCAGCTGAGTGACAAGTTCTTTTTGCTCCCTTCTGGCTATAGGACAAGTTTATACCAGGAGCGTGTACCGCATGCTTCATTTTGAGGAGTACAGTGAATGGAATTACTCTTCTGATCTTTCCGTTGATTTGATGACAGAGGGAAGAAAAATTAGGGTGGCAAATAGGAAAAGCTAGACTGAGTCTATTTCTTATTTTGGGGTGAATAAGGGCTGTTCTAATATAGTCCTAAAAATAAAACTCTTATCCTGCCCCCCCATCATGAAACATTTCAATTAGTGTTGCAGAAGCTCTTTGTGTGTGTGCGTGTTTGTAGACGGGGTGTTTATAGAGTGGTAGGCTCAGACATTTATCATATTCAGATCCCCCATTATGTTCCACGCTGCACAGATGCATAACAAAAATCCAGCTCTTGCTCTGGGCTTATGTCCCAAGCATAAGGCAAGATGGATTCTAGAGGCAGATGAGAGGTAAACAAGCACACAGCAAAGGGAGACATACACACAATTATCTTTGTGATCCCCTCACCGATGGCTGTGGCTGTCCAAAGACGGGGCAAACACTCAGCGGGAGATGAATTTTTTCATCAGGAGTGTCTGTCACCTTTCAAGAGCAGTATGATCAAAGCTAATTTTGAAGCAATGCAGCATTTGCAGGACTCTGTTTTCATTTAAGTGGGCCATCTGATGTTGCATTACATAAGGATAATGCTAACTTTATGACAATAATTCTAATGCTTGTCACCAAAATAGTTACTTGCTCACTGGGAGAAATCCTTTATGTCTGGGAACACAGCTGCCCTTCTAAGAGAATCTGTCACTTTGAAAATCATGTATAATACAAGCAAACAAATGTCATTAGTTTTATTACCAATGATGACTTAGCCTTCAAATACATTCCTAGTGTAAGATCAGTCTTTATTTAGAAGTTGCCCTATGGACTCCTTTTCTTTCCCCAACCACAATTGCATAGCAAACCTCTAGCAATGGGAATTGCTTGCTCATGGAAAAATTAATGTTAAGTAATGCATGTATGCATTTCTACTTGTATATAATGCTTTTGAAAATGTAAATTGTATTGCTTTTATTTTTCATTATATTATTTCCCTGTTCAGCTTGTTCTGTTCTTTAAATCAAATTTGAGCTGATAATGATCTCCCACAGTTTGTCTAACAACTTAGAGGAGAAGAGTATACGTAGCTGATTTTTCTCTTCATTTAGTTGTCTAGCCCCTCAAAAATGGTGAAGTTGAGAAAGGAACATTGCTGCAGCCATTTACAAAAGCTAGGACTGGCTTCTGGTTAACGTTATTCTCTGATTAATGTTGTACTCAACATAGTAACTGCGTCCTCTTAACTCTCACTCTTCTGGTTTTATAATTTTCTTTTTTGTTTTTAATTTTAATGTGTTCATAAGACTATAATAACTGAAAAAATGTGCTACTGGGAAGACCACTGGTCTGACCACTGGTCCATCTATCTGTGTACTCTGACAGCAGTGGTAAATGGTGTAATTTCAGGATGGTACTACAGCCTGTTGCCCTCATACTGTCTCCAGCATTCATTGGCGCTGTTGGAAGGGACATCCATGCATGTTCTCTTTATTGTCTATCCTTGGAGAAATTCTTGACCACCATTTTTTTTTTAACCTACCTATACAGCACCCTGTAGAAATTCCAGAAGTTAAATATAGAATACATGTTTAAAAACAAACAACCACCACCACAAAAAACAATGAAAAAACCCACAGACCAAACAAAACCCCAAAACAGGTGAAGGTGGGAGAATTTCCTTGTTTGTTGCAAACTTTGCAAAATTTTCTTCAAATTATTCCCCCTCTTCCTTTTATTTGCAGTACATTTGATCTGTCATGGTTTATGTGCTTTCTTCTCCTTGTTTCGACAAGCTTCCCGGTTATTATTTTTCTTAACTGTTGCCCTTTTCACTGAGATTCCCTCCTTTACTCTTCTGTTGTGCTAAGAAGGTCTCTATCTGCTTGTTTTGTTTTCCTTTAGAACTCTGGTAGGCACTTTTATCTGGTTATCTAGTACAGTGGGTCTTGATCACAGCCCGTGGGCTGCTTGCAATCTTCCATGCTTTTTTGACCACTCTTTTGGGGGTTTGTTCATTTGTTGTGGCCACTTGTACCATTTCTGTGTTGTGTCCTTTCATGAATTTGAGAATCGTTATGCTGGATTTATTGGAATGTCCTTCCCCCCCAGTTAATTCTAATTGTGTTGTGAGTACTCTTAAAAATCACGTTTTCCACTTAAAACTTGATCCAAGTCATCTGCTCCATTTAGGACAAAGCCTGAAGACTCTCTCTTCTTGGGGGTTCTAATACTAGTTCTTTTTTACTAACCAGTCACTGCATTAAAAAAAAATAATTGCATTTTTGCATCTTGTCCTGGAGTGACATTAGTCCAAACTGCATATGGATAGTTGAAATTTGCTGCTTCTGCATATTTTGACTTTCTTGTATCTTGGATATCAACTTCTGATCAAAGTAATTGTTCTTGTTAGGAAATTGCTATTGTAGTCTTGATACTGTTTTCATTACCTACCTACAGTATTGACAAGGTGTTGAGTTTTTGGTGGTTTTGGTGGTGTTTTTTCTTTTTTTTCTTTTCGCAAGATTTTTAATCATTTGCATTTTTATTATCCTTTATGTACAACCTCATTCTTCCACCTGCAGATACTGTTCCATCATCCCTGAAGTGCTGGTAGCTTGGCAATCTTGTATCCCACTGATCAGATGCCTTTCACCATGTTTCTTGGGTATCTGCTGTGTTTTGGTTGTTATTTGATGCCTGGCATCTAACGTATTTTTAGGCTTCTAAAACTGTTGTAGAAGCATTTGTAAGTTTTGTCTGTATTGTTCACTACTGCATGTGCAAGGCAGCTGGCATTGCGGGTGGTCCAACTTGCCTTTTTGGTTTATTCCTTATTTCCCCAGTTTTCACGTATCTCCTCTTGTCACTGATGTCTCATGGTTACATTGTGGCTTGGCCTGTTTCTTGTGCCTCATACATGGATTTGGAAGCATTTCAGAGAATGTTGTCGTGGAGGTCCTTGACTTCAGTTTCCTGCCTAAGGAAATGAATGTCGCCTTCAGAAGACCTCTCCTACACATCCCTGCTTCCTAGAGTAACAAAAAGGATGGTCACCATGATCATTTCTCCTTCATGCCCAATTATAACTCACCTAACTTTCTGGCAGGTTCTACAGTCTTTAGACTTGGGGGATGAATTGTTCTCCAGCCCCCCTGGACTTTGCAAACCCTCTCACAGAATCTCCCATGGCCACCACTGCTGTTTGAGTGTTGTGGCAGATTCCCAAAGCCGCAGGAGCCTCCTCAGTTCAAGCAGTTGCTGCGATACTGGCTCTCAGTCCAGCACAAGCACTGCTGCTGCTGCAGCATTCTGCTAGGTCTCGTGTACGGACTTCTCCATGAAGGGTGCAAAAGTGAAATACACGAGAGACAGGACAGGTATCGCTTGCTGGTTCAAAATGTGATCAATGTTTCCTTCAGTGAACCTGTATGAATACAATTTTTTTGTTGTTGTTTCACAGTAAATGGGAACGATGACAAATGAAAGCGATCCTTGTGTAGAAGATGCCTATGCTTTGCATGTTTCTTGTATGGTCCTTTTGTATTAACTATTGATACAAAATAAGATGAGGTAGCTCTGTGATTGTACTGTAGGATAGGTTTGGCTTAATATTAACCGTTTGTCACAAATCTGAACTTTGGAATGCTTAAAACTTACTCTTTTTTTAATAAACCTTGAAACTTTGAATTCAAGTAGTATCTTTTAACCTGTGCCAATATCACTTGTTCTGATTCAATATATTTGCATTTTTTTTAAAACCCGCACAATTGCTTCTATTTATTGCTGCCGTATGCTGTTATCTTCTGATATTGAAATAGTGGTTGTTTCTTTTCTGTATCACTAATTCCAGCATTTTAGTTAATGCTTTGTATTAGTAGTGGAAATACTTGTTTCTTTGTTGTTCTAAGCTGTATAATGAAATGGTTGTATATTTCTATTAAGCTCGGTCGTTATTGTTCTCAAGCGGAAAAATCAGCCAGAAGATGAAGGAAGTATCCCTCAGAAAGTACTATTCATTCTGAGCATACATTAGAGTTAAATCTAAAAAACAGAAACGTAAATGTATAGGAATATAAGTATTGAAATATTTATAATTTTCAGATTCAGTTAGAGGTGAGGGAGTTAAGTATATCTTCTGTATAGTTTTCATTTTAACTCATAATGTTTACAAGTTGATTATGATTTCTTGAGGAGACGAGGAAAAAAATAATTTGGGTTGTTATAGGAAAAATATTGCTTTTTTTTCCCCTTCATGTACCTAGAAAAAATTATTGCACAGTTCAGAATATTTAAAACTTTCAGAGATTTTTTTTAAGCTATAGTCAGTATTACAAAGAATTGAATTAAGTACTGTCCTCTTCTACAAGTGAGGTCTAACTGTATTTCATTATATCTGTGCTTCACAGCATTTAAGATGGGCCTTTTTTAGTTCAGTGTGTTTATTAGTTGAAAATTATACTTAATATAGGGGGCTTACAACTAGGCTATTTTGAAGAGTGAAAATTTTATTTCCAGTAGTACTGCCTTGGTATTACATTATGAATCAGAGGATTTTATTAAGATGTTTTTGCTATGCTAGTCTGAACTCAAGTGTTCATACAACAACACTATCATAATAATGTTTCTTGTTTGTTCCTTTAATCCTAAATTGTTTTGTGGAAGAGAGGAAGAACCCTTGTAACATGGATGGGAAAATGGAGGTGCAGAGAAGTGGCATGATCTTGTGAGGATATAGGACTCAGCGCATGCTTTAATAGCATTAAAGTTTATGTTGGCTATCCACTGTCTCCCATCAGACCTGTTCTGTTTCCATTTGTGGCTAGACACGGCCCAGTTTTGACTAACTTCCCATTTATTTGAAGTAATATAGGCACTGAAGAGGTAAATGTGTTGTGTTTTTTGTTTTTTTTTTTTAATCTAGGCCTCTGGAGGTAGCTTCTTTATTTTGGAATCCTTCAAAGGAGCTCTGTATTTTATAAGCAGATTGCTCTCTGTTGAATTGCTGAAGACAATTCAGTAGCTGCCTGGGCTACTGGCTGGGCTATTTGGTTTGGCTTATCGAACTCCTGCAGATTGTTACATGTGTATTAGAAGGTGAATTATATTTGTGTTGTTGTTGTTACTCACTTTGTGGCTTAACTAACAGAGGCATTTGCCTAAATATTGATTTTTAATAGATTGTAACTGCAGCCAATTACCCAAGCATAGTCTATCTAATTCCACAGACAGTCCACTCTCTTGCAAGAAGCAGGGACCAAGTAAAAGAGATTGTAGTCTCCTGAGAACCTTTAAATAAATGCATCTGCTAATATAATCAAGTGAAGAGAGGTTCCCACATTTCAGTGTTGAAGTCCATCATTCATCCTTCATCCAGGTGACCATTATGACTTCCTCGTAAGTAGGCCTGCTCAATGTCAGGGCTTTTCCCCTTGGACATGTAGATGAGAAACCACTGTTTTGTCTTCTGAAGAACCAGAATTATATCCCCTTCAAGTCTGCCACAGTTCTTTCATCTGTTCTGTTTTGAAAATCATGTTTATAATATGTTTCATTTTTCAGAGATACTTGCAGATTAATCCATACTTAGTCTCTGAGCTTAAATGTTCTTGTTTCTCTTTGCCAGTTTTTTGGCTTATGAATACTGTTGTGATTTCTAAGGGTTGTCTGTTGTTTGGCAGTTACGTATTAACAGTTTAATGTTAAATTTGCATAATAGCAAGAATGACTTAAGCACTTTCATTTCAAGCGGGAGGAGATCTGATTTCCTCTCTGAGTTGGAGGGATGGAAAAGGAAATGGTCTATCATGCTTATATTGCTGGTTCAGTATAATTTTATTTTTTTTCCATTAATAACAGTGTACCTACAATTGTGCATTTTCGATAATAGAAAACACAGTTTTCCATGAAAATATAACTATGGTTAAGTCTGGAGACATTACTATAATCTCCTTTTTACTGCAAGAAGGCAATGATAAAAAATAAAAGAAAGGGGGGAAACCTTTCCAAATTAAAATTTTATCTTATTAACTTGAGGGTTTTTTCCCCTAACAAATCAATAAGCTTTTTCTTGAGTATCAGCAAACTCTCAAGTGCTAAATGTATCAAAAGACTGTTGAGATAATTTCCTACTTTTGTGGCTTTCTGCAATGTATAAATTATTTCTCCATAATCTTTCATTATGCTGAACCTTAGCATCCCTGAAAGTCTTCCATAACTTGCTTAATTTTGTTTATCCCTTATTTTGTGACTGGATTGGACAAGACTAGAAAGCAAGCACAAAATGTTAGCTCTTTCCTGTATTTTCTTTTTATGCTGCCCTCAATACAGGTATCAATATTTTGGTGTTTTCTTTCTTCTGTGCTTTGTAAAAGCCTCTTGATAGTGTTGTCTTGGAGGAACCTTGATTGTAGGTGGGTCTACAGCGTCCTTCAGTTAGGGGCCTGGGATATGCGGTGTCTGTAGTTGGCTAATGTGAGATCGTGGCAGACTGCAGTGGTTGCAGGATGGTGGTCATGTGCCCACGTATTGTAAAGCTTCCAGCTATCGTTATTTTGTACCACTGGGTTACACTGTAGTTCTATTTCTTTCTGCTGTACCCTTTGTCTCATAGTGGTCCAGTTTTGAAGAATATTTTTCTGCTCTATATGCTTTTTAATCAGTACGTCGTTAATCTTGCACCTCTGTTTCCCCTGTTAGTCAACAAGGGAGGTTTTGTGGGTTTTTCTTTAACCGTGTTTTCCTCATGGATGACTTTATTTTGGTTAAAATATAAAAGGGATTCTTTGAACTAGGGTAGTCTGAAATGCACGAAGAGCCAAGGAAAGTGCTGTGACTGATGAGCTGCTCTCAGTTTTGTGACCGTTTTGGCTTCTGTCTAAATAAGTGGTTGTACATGCGGATTTGTAAAGGGGCAATTTTGGAACTTGCAGATACTTTTTGAGCTTTAAATAGTATGTTCAGTAGGACCAGAGTTGGAAGGATGTGGGAACAGTACTTTCTGCACGTCTGGATGCTAGTTCCTTTAATCATAAAAGTCGATCCGTTATTCTAGCAGTACGCAACAAAAAAGGAAGATCAGAAAATTTATGTGGAGAGATTGTTCTTAATGTGCATTATTTGTTACAACAATATAGCTGATGTTCATATTAGAACTGAGAGACAACTGACTTACCCACAGAACCAGGACTGGAAAAACTGGACATGTTTGTGCCAGCTGTGCCCTGGCATTCCTGCCCACCCAGCGCCTCAGCCCTGACTGACGATGCCTGTTGTGCAGATACCAGAATTGAGTATTGGTGTGAATTTGGTCATTGGCTTTTCTGTAGGGCTTTGCCAATACTGTAGTGCTGGTGTTTTGAGATGTGATTATCATCTCTGTGGAGAGCAGTTCCCTTGACTTGGTTTTTGGCCCATACGGCAGCTATTGGAAGGCAGGTATCAGTTACTGTCCCTAGTTTAGATAGGACTGAACATCTATGGGTTTGTTTCTCCCCAGACTCTCTATATTCCTACTGCTTTCTCTTTTGGTCAGGAAGAAAGGACACCTGTCATGAATGAGTTACTACCATGAAGTTGACTGCAGGAATGGTTCTTACCAGGCTGGTCTCTGAAGCGCTGTGGCAGAGGCATGTGTATCTTAATGAAATGGAAATGAGGATTTGGCGTTGTGCTTTGTGTCAAGGCTGTCTTTGGGATGACCTAGGGATTTTGTTAGAAGAGATGAGGATACATCAATGGATTAAATGGCTCTTTGGGACTTTTTTCTCACCACCCTTCATTCAGAGTGGAAGGGTCTTCCCATCTCTGACTGTATCTCAGTTGATCCATGTCTCTTCAAGCAGTTACAAAAAGAAAAAAGCTCATCTGTAGGTCCCTTCTAATGTTTACAGTTTGCAACGCAACATGAAGGAGAACATTTGCAAAGCTGAATTTTGAAGTCCAGTGGTATTCGTAAGATTGGAGTTTTTGAAATAAACGCAGCAATAGGCAGGCAAGTGTAAGCTGGGGTGTTTGGAGGTGAACGGTGCAAGCATGTCGTGGTACTCACTGACCAGAAGAGTCTTCCAGCCTCCAGCAGTTTGCAGCTTGTGGAGTCAGAGGTGGTGCCCTGTTCAACATGGCATGTGTAACGATGTGAGCAGTGCAGCTGTGTGCTGGAAGTACTGTCAGTGGGTGGAAGGACAAGCCCATTAGCATTTTGCAGTAGATGGAGCTGCTGGCAGAGTTGAAGTCTGATGTCTGTTCACAGGATTGACTTGCCACTCACCTAAATACCACACGCAGCACAGTGAGATTCAGTGCCTTCCCCTTCTCAAAATGCTGCATTTCCACTTTAGTAGTAGTCATGTGAAGATGATCTTTAACTCACCAGTGGACTACTGCTGGGAAAGGTAGTCCGTTATTTTTGCTATCTTCAGCTCAAGTCTTGGGCTTTTTTAATATGTGATTTCATTGCATTCCTGCACAGTTGCAGCATGTTGCCAGCCCAGATGTAGAATCCTTGGATGGGGTTTCCTAACAGTTAGTAAAGTCAATTCTAGTAATTACCTGATCTCATTTTAGAAAGACTTTTGGAAAGACACAAGCTATTTAACTGCTGATTTATACTGTTACCCCCATTTATGTGCAGGCTTGAAGTATAGACAATTTGCTTTGAGCTCATGGACAGACTCAACAGAACACTGAGGATCTTGTTACTGTGCAATGATTTAAGTGATTTAATTATAGTTTGCCACATTCTTTATTACTGATGGAAGCAAATTTCTCAGGGGCCGAACTTTGAGAGTTGCATGGTTATGGATCAATAATATTTTTATTTTCTTCAGAGTCTGTGCATCTTTCTTGTTCACCCCATTAATTCTTTTATTCCAGTAATTTTACTAATTGTTTATGTACTGCTTCAGATTTCAGCTGTCGTATTAATGCATTAACTTCATTAGTATGATAAAGTGCTTTCTTGCATGTCCTAGCTCACCACTGATGCAGGTTTTTCCTATATTCCCGTTTTTTAATGACTTTGAATAAAAGAAAATAACCTTGCCCTAGTTTAGTAATGTAAGAAATCTGAGATCTCAACAGATTCTCGTTGCCAATGAGAAAGGACTTTACCCTAAATTTTACACTTGAACCATTTTATGCCGTTAAAGTTTGTAGTTGTTTTAGTTAGAGATTCAAATATGAATGGAAGTAGCTATTTGACATGTATGATCATAACATATAGGCCATATTGCCATTAGCATCATCTAATATATAGCTTAATTAAGTTGGGTGTTTTGGTGTGTGTTTTGTGGATTAATTGTTTGTTTGTTTCTTTTTTGTACACAGATAGGGGACAAGTGTTTCGCTTGAGTTCACTGTCCTGTAGCTCTGAGCAGAGCTGCCCACTGCAGCCCCCTGAATCCAGGGTGGTGCTTTCTCTGAGACCTGACAGGTGCATTTAACCATGTGCTTGCCAGCAGTGCTGGTCTGAACTGAAGTGTCCTCACTGTGCTGGAGAAAGACCTATGTTGGAATAACTTCTGGCAAAGCTGCCTGTTGCACGCATGGGTATTCATGTGCTCCATCCATGAAGGTTGCAGAAGTGAGGCACTGAATGTACTTGTGTTCGCAGTTAACCTGGTATGAACTCAAATTCCAGGTGAAGTGGTTTCTTTATGGATGTCACTGTGACTAAGGGAAACCTGGTACTCTCTTCCATTATTATTGGATAATGCTAAGATATGTGATAGCGTGTAGCCCACTAAGGGTGTTTGAGAGGACTCCCTGACCCTTGACAAGAATAAAGTTCCTCATCCTGGTTCACAGCGTGAGGAGTGTGGGATTTGGATCTTTAATTTAAATTCTACATATAAGTAGAAACATGGAGAAAGGAGGTGGAACTATAGCAGCTTGTCTGTCTTCTCTGCTGTATGGTGGCTATTCAGCTGGTTAAAGATTGCAGTAGTTAACAGAGATCCTGGAAATACTTTCTTAAAAGATTAAAATAAAGCAGCATCTAACAGGTGTATTTACAGGACAGTCAGCCAAAGGAGCACAGTAATGGTAAAAATTATGTTCTTGCGTTGTTTCTAGCTAATTAGACGCTCCAATTCATTATAAACACTTTGACTGAATGACTATGTTCCACAAGTTCAACTGCAGCAGGTAAAAATTTGGCAAAACTTGAACATCTAAATGCAATCAGTAATTTTCTGTAGTTGGAGATCAGAGAGATTTGCTAAATATGGCACGTGTATAGGAAAATGTGCCAAAAGATAGCAGCAGTGGTGAGTCATCTCCAGTTCTTGAGAACCAGATGGAAATTTTCTTTTTTTCTTTTTACTGGAGGTCAATTTTATAGCTCTAATAATAACAGACCTCATTGAAAATATCTGTGATGACTTTTTTTTTTACTCCAAAATGGTTTCTGCTAAAAGGATTTTTCTTTTTGTATCAAATGTTTCTTTTCCTTTAAAAATTATAACTTATATGCACTACAGAAAATGATGTATAGGTTTTTGAAAGGGAATTAGTTTTTAAATAGGCTCAGATTGAAAAAATGAGGAATGGTAGACCAGATTTTAATAATCTGTTTCTCTTAATAACCTTCAGGAAATGTTACCCCCAATTAATTTACTTCCATGGATTTTTTGTAGATTTGTTTTAGGGAAGTCTAGGATTAAAAATAAGCAAAACAAGCTCAACAATACAATCACTGGAAAGAACAGAAGGAGAACACTCTTCTTGCCCAACAAGGAAGAAATTTGTGGGTTTACACTTTCTTTTATGTACTCTGTAGAGAAGATTTTGTGGTAATTACACTTTTGAGAGCTTCTAGCTGTGGGAATCAGCAACAGATAAGAAAAAGCTGTCTTATTTTCAGAATAAGCAATAAGTCCTGTTTTTGTGTATAATTTAAAAAAAAAATATTATAGATTACTAAAGTTATTGTGCCTAACAATAGGTGAATAATCTGATTTATCCTGGGAACGTCAACTTTTTAACAATGGGAAAATATGATCATAAGTAAATTTTATGAAACCAGAGACAGCATTTAGCCATTTATCTTAAAAACAAACAAAACCAACGAAACAAAAACCCATACAGAAGAAAACAAATGTCCCTTCCCCTCCAAAAGTAGTCAAGAAAGGGAAGGCAGCAAACACTGGTTAAATTCAGATTAAATCTTTGCCAGTTGATTTGTCTCCCATCCCAGGAATACGTGGCCAAAGTAGTTTGATTGTTTTTTGGCCGAGAAACTTTTTACAGCCATAAGTTGAAACAAGATTTCAATATCACACTGTATTTCTTACAGAGGGGAAAAAAAAATGCATCACTAACCAGTCTTCCAGCTGACTTTCTCTCGCGCTTGGTGGTGGAAGCCACAAAGACCTTCCCAAGCTCTGTTGCTGGCCCTTTGCAGTGCAGCGTGTCTCCTTCCCTCCTTGTGTACTTGCGTACACTCGCTGCCTTGAAGGGATGAGAGAAAGTCAGGTGAAAGGAGGATTTGGAGCCAGACATGTCTCTGAAGCTGAGAGTGGCAGGCTTTAACACTTGTGTACCTTCCTCATGTGCCATTTAGAAATATCTGAGAACTTGCCTGGGTTTAAATACAAGTAGCACATACTGTTTTATTGGCCCAAGGTCTTTAATAACTGTCCAGGAATCACTTTCCGCTTCTGAACGCAAGCTGCTGAGTTGTGTGCAAGAAGAGGATGACTGTGTTTGTGTGGAAAGGACTACAAAAAAATACCTCAGCAAACTAGAAGTTTAGAAGGGCTTTTTCTCCATTTTTGGATGTGTTTCTTCATGTTTGGTTAGATGTTTAATAGGAATTTCACATAAGCACAAACTACCCTCTCTTATGTAAATATTTAATTTCACATTCAAATATCTATTTAAAACTCGCATGATTCTTAAGGATCTTAATCCCCCCAAAAGGCATCTTCTTCTATGTAATGGTTCTTGGAGAAGTAGCTTGTTTTCTGGCTTTGCCAGGGAGATTGCTTAAGCACTCTTAGAAAATTGTTATAAATGTTCTAAACTATAAAGCTTCTCAAGCAGCAACCCGCAATATCATTGAATAAAATGCTTTTGCTGTATTTGCACATAAACTTCTTTTTACATAGGAATTAGGCATTTATATTTGCTTCTTAATACAAAATGTTTCCAATGATTGTTAAGCATTTGAGTAACAGATGAAGCTTAGCTACAAGGGATTTTTAAACTGTATGGAGTTTTCCTAAAAATTAGAGGAAGGCAGTAAAGTGTGAAATTACATAAACCTTTCTTTAATGTAAAAGTGATTTTTTTGTCATTTGCTATTCATCCCTTGTTAGAAAGCCGTCCCCAATAATTTTCCTTTTTAACCAGGTACCACATTTCTTGACCATCTCTAATTACTAACAGAATTAGTATACACATGCAAATTGGCATGAGAAAAAGTGAGGTGACAATGGGGAAGGTGAGTGTAGGCTCAAAGCAAAAGTTTAGGGAACTTGTTCTTACATTTGCATTTTAAAAGGATAGGAGCTGGAGGAGAACGTATTGGTTAAGGCAGGAGAAGTGAGTGCTTTGGTAATTAAGATGCAAAGGAAACGAGCTTGGAGAAACTGAAGCATAAAACAATGCAGTGGCAGAGGGGTGTTACTAACAGTCAGGACTGGGTGTCAGCTGAGATGTCTGAGGAGTGAGAGATCCAAGCCTGACACACAAGTTAGGAGCCAAAGAGAAACATGGCATTGCCTGCTGTGACTGTGCTGGAGACGTCAAGATTTTGGTGTTTACTTGCATGGATTGTAAGCATGAGTAGATGTCTGTCTTTGGAGAGGAACAAATCTGGTGCAGCGAGATTGCTGTTGTGAAATGACAGCTGGACTGATGCTTATAGACAGTTTCTTGACACAGAAGTGTATCAATCAAATAAGTAGATAAAACAAAAGCTGGTATGTTTAGCATCTTTTAGCTTTGCAGCAAGTGCTGTACAGTGCCAGTCCATATCAGTCAAGGGTGTTCAGAGTTAGTTTATTGTGTTATTTCTTAGCATGTGCTTTATAGGAACTTTTATTCTTACTGCTGTTGTGCTTCTGAGTGGGTTTGTAAGATCTACTTTCTTTTAGATCAGCATGGTACAACTAAATGCACCTCTAAATAAAATTGCAGATACTTAGATTTATTTCTGGGAAGTCTCACTGATTGTATTTTCTGCTGTCTTAAAAACTCTAGACTTAGTATATGTCCTGTGTTGTGTTCCTTCCGCTTTTATCCCTGGGTCATGAAACAAGGGAGGGGTTGGAAAGAGTTGGATTAGGTCTTTGGAGATAAGGCCAAGAACACTGAATTATACTTTTTGTAGGAAAGCACTATAAAGTGTAAAAAATTTTTGGGTTTTTTTGTTGGTTTTTTTTTGTTTGTTTGTTTTTGGGTTTTTTGTTCTTTTTTTTTTTTAAGAAAATATTTTGCTCATGGTGAAGCCACATGAGTATGCACTTCAGGATGTTTGAGTGCATTCTGTATTTGTGGAAGAATAATATTTTGAGAAGCTGAATTCCTATAATGAAGGTATAGATAGCATGTCTATTTGCAAAAAATAATTGAATGTTGAAGAACAATCCTCCCCACCAACCCCAACTTAACTGCAACATGTCAAAACCCAACCAAGTCGAATCAAAACTCCCATCTCCTTTGAAGCAGTTTTAAAAGCTGTGCTGTTTGTGCATGATTCTATTTTGTTTTGACAGAGCTAGCTTCTTGCCACAAAGAACAAAGTTTTACTTGCACAAGCCCCAATCAATTTCTGTTGCAGATTTGGTATCTCCAGTGTACATTGGTATTTCCTTCAGTCATACTTGTATTTTATTTGTTAAAACGAAGTCTGCTATTGAACAGCAAGCTAATATAGTTTGGCTGTGTACAGGACATTAGTCATGGAGAAACCCCAGAACCTCTTTAGATTTTGCTTTTACTGTTGACTTTGCTCCCTCTTTTTCAAGCTGCTAAATGGAACTGAACAGATGTGTAGGCCTGTCTGAGCAAATGAAACAGATGCAGTCACCAGAAGAGATTTTCTAGGCTGCATAAAATAAACATATGATTGTAGTATCTTTTTTTGGGGTAAAACGTGTCTTCTTAAGACACACCTTGATCACTTTCAATTTGGTGTTACCCATTATACTAACGATTTAAGCCTAGTTTTGCTAGGTTCTGCCTTACTGTTAGCAGTATGATACAGTGCTATGTGTTTCTGCCAAAAGCAACACCTTCCAGAAAGCTCTCGGCATGTCATAAAGTTAATAATCAGTCTTAAAACGATACATTATTAATGTAAATATTTCTTGAAACAGCCAAAAATGACAGCAGGAACACCTGTGCACTTTTTGTTTTTGTAGTTTGTGATTCTGCCTCTGTCATCTTATCACTGCATCTATATATGCTTTAATTTTCTTAGTTAAACCTGTGTGAAAGTTTCCAGGCTTTTAGGTCTTAAAAAGTCATCTTAAAAACATCCTTACAGGTTTGTCTTTGAGTAGGGGCTGAGCCTCAGCATTTCAACTCAGAAATTATTCTTTTCAGAACAATTCAAATGCAAATACTGCAGGTTTGCATCCTCAACAGCAACAGTCAGTGTGAAAAGTGACACAAACTTTTGGGTCACTTTATTACTATGAAAATGATGAAGTGACCAACCAGGAATCTATGATGATTTCAGGGGGGGCAGGCACAGAAGGATTTACTCTTTCAGAGTTGGAGCAGTTTAAGTAGAGGGGGACAACAGCATAGCAAGTGCTCCAAGTGTAGTACATCCCTTCTTGTTTCAATGACTTTATTCTTCGCAGGTAGTCTTGTCCTCCACTGTATTCTTAGCTGCATAAGCATTAAGCGTCTGCTGTGCTGAACTCTCTACAAATATTTTTACCACCAGATTTCCTACTGATTACAATGGCTAAGCTTCTTTTGATTACTAAAGTAGTGCCCTGGATGTAAATCTTTTTTGGTTTTCTTTGATGATTTTAGCAGAGATTTTTATAGCAGATAAACATTTATCTTGGAGGGGAAAAAAAAAAATTATTTGGTGATGTGAAATTTTCCTTCCATAGTTCATAGCAGAGAAGTATCTTGTGAATTAATTTGTAGTTTCTCACACAACTGTTGCGGCATTTCCTTTCTGAAGTACTAAGGCATGCAACTATTGTTCGTTACAATTATGTGAGCTATGCTAGTGCCCTGCTTTAAACTGGCTTAAATCCTGCGTACTGTAGTGGTTTCAAGTGGTAAGGCACAGAGAGGCCTGTGTCATTTCATTCTGCAGGCTTCGCTCTCCTTTAATTTTCACCGTCTTTCTAGTTTAGTAGTAAATATGGGCTTTAGGATGAACCTAAAATGATGTCACTAATGAAGTAGAGAATATGCTGTATTTATGTAAGCAAAGTTCATAGTTATCTGCCCTTCTCTGTATATCTTCTTTTCCAAAGAGATTTTCTTCATTTTTACATCTGCAGTATTGACATCAATGCCCTGCTCAACATGGGTCATGAAAATCTCTACTCAGCCATAAATAGTCTTAAGATTTATGACAGCATGTGGGGAAAAGACAAAATTTTTATGTCTCTAACATTTACTAATTACTACTTAAGATGAACTGTTGGGGGCTGGAGGCCAAGTAAAACCAGGAACCTTGAATTTGAACTTTAATTAATTAGCTACCTGTAATATTGACTTGATACTGACACATACGTGTGTCTGTGTGCATATGTATGTATGCCTGCATAAATCCTGTTCAACAGTCCATGTGCTGCAATGCTAGCAGTATGCTCTATCGTGCGTTGGGGCTTACCACCTTCTTTTATTAAATATCCTTTTCTGCTGTGGTAGTTACTGTAAGAATTAGTGATTTCTGACCTCAACTTTGGTTCTGTTACGTCAGGTCTATAGTCTTATGCCTGCCCACAAAAATTGGACGCGGAGACTCTTTTAACGATCATTTGATAATGCTGGCCTAAAATGAGAGTACAGCAGCATTTATGCCTGCCATTCAGTTTTGGGTTTGGTTGGGTTTTTTTTCTTGATATTAGTCTGTTGCTTAGGATATGATTGATCTGATCTAGAAGTCTACATCTGAGGTACTCATCTAGTTTTCCTTTTCAGTTGAGAGGGAACCTGAAAACACCCTTTTCCCTTTTTTTTGGACCATTAAACAGCCAAATGGCTGTTTGAGCCTAATGGCACTAGCTTGCCGTAGATGCCTAAAGCTTGGCTGCAGCAATCCCGCTCCTCTTCCTGGGACAGCCAGCCACGTGGAAGCTGGACTGCCAAAGCCTCCCCAATTTATTCTTTTCCCCCCGCATTTTTATTAGCTTTTCCTGCTCTATCTAAATGTTTTGGAGCAGCTGGTGGAGCAGTGGAGAAATGGCTGGCTCATGACTCACGCTACCCGAGGTCTCTGTAAATCCTGGGCTGCCTCAGGATTTGTTCGTGCTGCCGTTGCAGCTGAAGGTGCTGCATGCATACGCCAGTGAGTTAGTACAGAAATTGGGGGGCAACTCCTCTTGTGACTGAGGACTCAGGGGTTGTGATTAGAGCTGGAATGACTGGGTGACAGTTTGTTTCAAACAGCAAGCTTTGCATGCGATTCGGGTTGAAATTAATAAGCTGAGGTGTTCTTGGGCTGTATGTCATTTGGCTATGGCAGTGGGCAGTGAAAGAATGCAAAGCCCCAGTCCACAGCATGCTGTTTGTTTGTTGTTATATGAAACAGAACTGTAATTTCAATAGTCAGGCAAAGCTTGCCTAAATTTCTTTAAATTTAATGCCTGTGAGTTAGTTTTCATACTGCCGCTTTGCTGAAAATGCTAAACTGTTCTGTAGAAGATGAATGTTTCTCAGTTGCCTCTTTACCATCAGACAAGCTTCTATGAGCATGCTGAGGCTGGGATTCATCTCACGTGAACTGGGAGCACCTAAGTGTTGGTCACCCCAGCCTAAGGTGATTATTGCAGAGTCCAAGGAGAGGAGGAGATACCTGCAGAGGGCAGTTCATCACGGCTGTCTTACATTCTGGTTTCACAAGAAGGAGCCTTGTTTTCTGGAAAACCCAGTTCCCACCATTGCCTGTAAAGGGAGCTGAGGCTGAGTTAGATGTAAGTGACAGATGGTAGCTAAATAGACTTAGGTGAGTGAATTTTGGATGCCTTAAGTTAGGTGTGGTGCATCTGAGTCTAAATGGTTTGCAGGAGCTCAGTGATCCAAAGGGACTCAGCGGAGCCATAAGAAACATGTAGGAGCTCATGGTTCTTAGCCTCTTTGATATACAGGTGGTTATCAGCCTAGTTTTTGCTGCTCTACCTAAAAATTGTTCAGATAAACATTAAATTAACTGAATTTAAGCATTGAAATATCATTGAGACCCAAACTGAAGTCATGTGCATGTACCATGTTTGAGGCAATGTGAAAGCTTTCATGGGACTGAATGACACCTGCGTTTTAACAGCAGATGTTAACCATCAGCTGACATGCATGAAAGAATAAAAAATGGTAATACAAAGTGATATTCTCTGTAATAAGTAGGCAAGTTAATATATTAAGTTCTGTAGTTTAGACATCACATAAAGTATTAAATTCTAAAGGTATTGAAGTACAGCACTCTAGTCATGTAATGTGCAGAAAAACAGCAAAAAACCACCCCAGCATTAAAAATTCCAGCCTTGATTTTCTTTGATTCACATGAAACCATTACTCTGAATACATTTTCCTTGTTAAAATGTTCTTTTGTTTTTCTCAGACTTCTCTGATTTACAATTATTTGAACAGTGCAATTTTTAGCGAGGGTGGCACTTGATAAATGGCAGCCTGTGAAAAACAGGCTATACATGTATCTTCGTACTGGAAATAAAAATGTTAATTTTGCTCTCATCTTTAGTAGCAATTCTGGCAGGTTTCTGAGAGGCCTTCTAGTATCAGGTAGAGCTCTTATGATGACATTATACTTTTTCCTGTCTCGGTACTCTCAAAATACTGTGAAGCAATGGCAGAATTGTAAAAAAAAAAAACCAAACAAAAAACAAAAACAAACAAAAAAAAAAACCCAAAAAAAACCCACACCCCACCCCACCCCCATAAATAAGAGTGGGAAAAATGGAGTTCAGCATATCATCATGAAATCAGTATTTGAGAACTTGTATTTTCAGCTGTGATTAACCTGCTTTCAGCATTTATTTGTTTGAGAGACTATACTTTTTTAGTATAATACAGAACTGTTAAATTCCGTTGTATAAAGAAACATGGCAAGATTTTGTTGCTGGCTTTTGCCCTTTTTCTTTGTTCAGAGTAGAGTGAAGCATACCTTTTATCCTATATCATGTAAAATACATATATATATATGGAAGAACAAAAACTACACAAATAGAAAATAGTGGTTTATAGTATTTAAGTTTGTGCTTGTGCGTAATTTTTTGTGTTGAAACATTTATGGTTAAAATAGAAGCAGCTGGAAGATACTCCTGTTGTTTCAATATTCTTGGTGATAATTTTCCATTTCAGTGACTCGTTTATGATAGCTGAGTTTTTTCAGGGGAAGAAACAGGAAATAAAAATCAGGCTGTCTCTGAATGTTTCGTTGCAACATGTACATAAGCTTGAAAGATATTTTCGCACCTGCTTAATAACATATTTTTGGGACTCACAGTTCACTGCAGCCTTCTGTCATTGCACCTGATTAAAATCTGTGAAGAATTACCCGCTGGCATGAGAACCTGGTGATACACAGGAAAACAGTTTTCTATCTGAAGATTCCTCAATTTTTCTTAGTTAGCAGTTGCTGCAAAATACAGTGTGCTAGTTGAATCTCACAGCTTTTTCACGACTGTTCAGCTCCACAGTAAGATTATGAAGGACTCAAGATAAATGATTAAAAATTCGAAGTGTGTGCAAACTAGGGTAAAGAGAAATTCTTTTAGGAACCCATACATTTTTACTATTTCAAAAGTCAAGCTTAGCACAGAATGCATCAGGATCTACTTACTGTTCTGTTAATGCCGACACAGAGTTTTTAATAACCAAATCTTCTACTGCAGCGTGCTTTGATTTCTTATGCAGGAATTTGTCAATCTGACATACACTGGTATTGCACTGAATATTTCAGTCTTTTTATACTAATATTATTTTTCATTCAATAAAAGAGAATGCAAATGGAATGACAAGACAGTTCCCACAAAATTTATAGTGTGTTTTTCTCGGGAGGAAGTTTTCTTTGATATTGTCGAGTATTGATCGAGTAGTAGCAAGCTGCAGCACTTGGTAATGTACAGAGGAATATCCCATGCTCACGATAACCTGTGGATATGTGGCTGCTTAATGATCTGGACCCAAATTCTGCAGCAGAAATCTGACTGTTGGCAGACATTGTGTGCCGGTTGTAGTGTAAAATACAAAATTCAGTGTTTCACGTGTTCTGTTTGAGGAGAAAATAATGCAGGCAGGGTATGAACTGTTCAGATGTTTTGATATTCAGTGTACTGATGCTTATTTTGAGCTGCGTCTATATTTCAGGGTGCCACAGATCTGCCCCCGCCCCCATCCCCCACTCAACAGCGTTCTATTAGGAGTTGCCAAGAAGTAACCTATTAGTTTCACGAACAGCAAGCACAGGGGCCAGCTAGAACACTTGTTTCCTGGCAAAGTACTTTAGGTTTATTATAGCACCTTGCCTAGATGCACCTACTGCATTTAGGAAAGACTTCTATCACTTTACACCCTATATACACATTCTTTCTGAAATTATATGAAGTAAATGACACATACTTGGTTTAGGGAGTGCTTCTGGAGGGCAGCAGTTGCCAACCCCTGTGACCATTGTGTGTCTCGTGATATGTCAAATGAGATGAAGATTAGTTAGTTAATGGCACTATACTTTTTCTAGGACGTCGGAGCATTTTTATGGATTACATAACAATGGTTTGAAACCTAATTTAAAAACTCAAATAATATTTTTCTAAGCTTTATTTTAATCATAAAAGCGAGGCAAAAGTAGAGCTGGCAAGTTAAACAAAATGCACAATTACTGTTGTCTGGATCCTCTTTCTTGTGAAGCAGGATTAATGAAAAAAAGGACTCTAATGGTGTGGATTGTCATACTATGACTTGATTAAAGTCGTAGAATAAATATATGGGTTAACTACTTTGACTCTAAATTTGGGTAAAGTGAACAAGTATTATCAATGCGATCTGTGCTTTCTTGCTTGAGGAATGTTGGTCTCATAACACTTTTCTTGTGAAGTTGAGTACCATTACTAGGACTGAAAATGTCTGGCAACAAAAAACCGACCCTCTCAACCTCTCCAGGATTAGCTGAGGCTTAACATCTTTGGCTGTCGCAGTGCTGCTCTCTTGACTGGCAGCTGGTAGTATGGGTAGAACACCCTTCTCCAAAATAGAAATTATTATATTTTTGTCACACAATACGTTTACAAACTCGGTATGATTTCTTCTTAAATACAGTCAAGATCAGGCTGCTTCTCATCTTTGGTTTAGTATTTTGATTTTCTTGTGGTGTTAGTACACTAAAGCTTAATGGGAAAGGACCCTTGATCTTTCTTTTCTCTGCATTCTTTTTCTTTCTTGTATGCTGTGGGGGTTTTTGAAGATGCCCTTGCAAAAACCTTCAACTGTCTGTTTCCCTGACATCCCCTGGGTAGGTAGAAAGGGCTACCGAGCCTCCCTGCCTTTCTTCCCACTGCTCAGTGGCCAAGTATTTGCATCGTTAGAACTGAGGTAGAGGAGAGATCAGAGAGGCTTTTTTTAAACTGAAAACCTGTGTGTCTAAATTTTTTCTCTGTAAAGACTGTTACGTATTAGTCCCCACTGCTCCGTGGCAGCTGTTCAGCCAGAATGCTCGGTTTCTTGAAGTACTCGTCATGAGGTACTGAACTGAATCCCGCTTGGCACAAGGTGGGTGCAGAAGCAGATCGGCCAGTGCAAGGGGGAATTCCTGCCCTTGGGTGAGCTGTGGCTCTCCCAGGACACTTGCTGTGGCCTGCACCCCCTTGCCAGTTCTGGGGACACCATTGCTCGCTCTAGCAGAAAGGCTGAGGGCTTTCATGAAAGTAGAGCTGGCAGCAGCCCTCAAGGAAGTACTTGTGCTCACTGAACAGAGGGGAAGGAAGAAGGTAAATCATACATCTTGCTAGGGAGGCTCATGCTGAGGCTTTTTCAAGGGATATTCTGGAGACCTGAGAGCAAGAGTGGATGTGAGAGAAGGGCAGAGTGTAGCCAGGGATGGCCAGTACCTGTGTAACTGTGTCAGGGCTGGAAGGTGTGATGCAAGGAAAGGGTCATAGGATGGGGTACGGAAGGCTGAAAGTATATGATCAATGGAATGGAAGAAAGACTATAAGGTGAAGAAGAAAAGGAGTGTAAAGCATTGTGTGGGATAGGAGGGATAGATCATCATGGGACTGGTGGGGTTAGAAAAGTGAGGGAATAACAGAGGATACAGCTGTGAGAGGGTCAATTTCCTGAGAGATGTCTGGAAATCCAGAGGCAAATGCCATGGATTTTTTTTCAGATATTGATAGATAAAAAATTAAAATATCAACCTATAAAAAATGTTTCATATTCAGAGAGAAGTGGTGGTCTCTACCTGGTGTTCTGCTGTATGTAGCTCTGACTTGGATCACTGGGAGTGGTCAAAATCATGAGTCACTGCTCTCTGAATATCTCAATCTGAATATCCCCATTTGTCCTGCTGCTTCTTTTTATCTTCTTTACTTGTTGAAGAACAGAGCAGTAAGTTTCCAATTTTATGATTTTGCAGAATATGATTACTATTCAAACCTGATGACATTTCAGCTAGACAGAGGAAAGATATGTCAGCTGTGAGCCACGGGCAGCCTATCGAACCAAATGCCTGACATGTTCATTGCTGCCTGTTCCCAGGGCCCTGCAGGTAAAGCCACCAAGCAGTCTTCTAGCTGGTTTACTTTATTGTGTGTTTTTTCTAGCACTGTGCTCATGGAGGCTGCTTTTCTTTTTCTTTTTTTTTTTTTTTTTTTTTAATAAAAACTTGGATGTGCAAGTATTCAGTGCCTTCTTGGGAGGCTGTGTGGCTGGACCACTGGATAGTTCTCCTAATACAGTCTGTAGCTGCTGCTTAAACTCACTCTTGATGGAAAAAAATCAAAACCAACCCAACAAACAAAATATTTCATGCTATGTATGAGGTTTTGTTTCTTTCCTCTTACAGCGTGTATGTAATACTGCATTTATGTTATAATTTATTTTGAAACTGAATTTGGAATAGTCTTGGCTGGGAGAATCGAGAGTAAACAAATAAAACCAAAAATTTGTGGAAAAGGGGCTTAAGCACAGGGAAATAACTTGACTAATAAATTATAAAAGCTTGGTGGGAGATCTGGAAACAAAATCCCTCTGCCACTTGCTCAATTTATTGTTCTTCCCTTCAGCTGCGCCATCCCTATAGAATGCAATTATTTCCTGATATCTAGGCTCTGTGGTTGTTTAGATACGAAGTTCGCAGTTCAGTATTTTATAACTGCTACAGTCTTTATTTTGTACATCAGTGTTTTGAGAAATGTGTATGTTGGCATGCATTAAGAAGAGATAAATGTAGAATGGCAGCACCGTTTGGAGACAGTGGAGTGGATTGGATATTGGTCCCTTTTTTGAAGGGAATACCAATCTCTTTAATGGGAGGCTGAAAATCTTCTTTACGTTAGCTTATTTAAAGAAGGTGTCTAGCAACTGGCTTTTTAGTGTTATGATTGCTTGGGGTTTCATAATATGACACAACTCCAGCTGTATGATGGCCTTTTTGTAGAATTTTAAGCTGACTAGAAATTGGATGTTGGTAATAGCCCTTTTGGAATTGTTCATGGGAAGGTACCACATTCGTGTTAATAATTTCATTAATGGTCTGCATGAAAGAATAGATCATAAATCAGAAATACTCAGAAGAGATGTTGTGAACAGCAGTCTGAGAGAATTTTTCAAAATGGAATTAGTCCAGGAAAGAATTCGGGAAGGTGGTAGACTTCTCGTGGTGACAAGAAAGCATTGCTTGGGAAGTCTGTGAAGCAAAAGGGTTAATCTCATAAGTTAAAGCAGCTTCAGAATGAAAGCTGGGAGAAATATTGACAGAGTATGACATGGCTGAAACAGATAAAGATTAGAATGAATCTTTAACCTTGCTCCAAAAATAAAACAAACACAGTGGTAGGTGAGTCTTTGGGAATTAGAGAGGAAAGGTTGCACGATCGATCAGGCAGCTGCAAAATAGCAGTCTGGCAGAGTGCTGGAGTGGAATGTTTCAAGAAATACTGCTGAAGAAATTAAGGGAAGAGAAAGTGGTCTTGGATTGAATGTAGAAACTCGAGCAGAGGGTCATATTACTGACTTAGCCTCCTTACTCTGCTCGCAAGATAGAAGATTGTGGGGTGGTGAACTTCCCTCATGTATTCTTGCATGAAAGGGATGATGTTGGAGTTGGGGTGAGAGAGCCCTGTTCACGAGAGATGTGTCTTGTTAGAGCCTTCTTGCTGTGGAACTTGTTAGTAGGGTAGGAGGAATACACCAAAAAGAGGTGTTCAGTTGGAGTCTAAGTATTGTGTGACCTTGAACAAATTATTTGTTTTATCATGTGCCTCTGTTCTCCAGCTGAGATTAAAGAAGTCCTTCTCAGAAAAGTGTTATAAAAGTAAAACCCTTCGGTGTTTATTTTCAGATACAGCATTTTAAGATACTGGTGGGAGCCTGGTTTGTTAGCTTGGACTGAGCACCATGGGGGTTATAAAATACTTGGCATTTGTTTAGAGGCGGCTTGTTAACTGCCTGACTCAGTTTATAGGTATAATCTTGTATTTGCCTGCAGAATCTTGTGGGCACCTTTTCTAGCATGCTGTCACCTCTGTCTTTACTGGTACTGTTATTCACACCAGCAAGATCAAATATAGCATAGGTATGTCCCATGCTGTAATCACACCTTTGATTGAGGAAGAGACGTAGCCTTGAACTAGTGAGTGAGGATGTAATGCAACAGAATTCTTACAAATTCCTAAAATAAGTGGAATTACATCAGAGATAAATTTGACATACCCAGGCTGTTAAAAAAGCTGAAATCAGCCCACCAGCTGTTTTCTGTTTGATTTGGTATTCATACTGTATTGCAGATGTTTTCCACCACTCCTCCATCAACTGTGCTAGATGCAGAGTTAGCCATTGCTAACTACGGTACCGACAGATTAATTTATTATTAGGCACTGACAGCTGAACTTGGCTTTTTTTTTTTTTTTAGGATTGTAGGACCACAGAAGCTAATTGGTGAGAAATAATAAAATGAGTCACCTCAACTGGAAATATGTTCATTTGCAGACATATTTTTAGTAGAGCTCAATCAACAGCGTACTAGCACATGCGTACATGAGGCCATTGCGTGCTGAAACCAAATTTGAGACCATTTCATGCTGACTGGTTGGAATAAAGAGCCAGAAGAGGAAGCTTTGAGATTACACACAGACAGTACATCTGTTTTCAGTGTTGTGTGCATGTTGTTATCACTAGTAAGTAGTTTGAGGAGGTGGTTAGCATGTGCAGTTGAAGGGTACAGACACCTACGATATCACTGCAGTACCCAGAAGATCAAACTCAGTCGTGTGTTTGTTTCTCTATGAAGCACTTTGCAGAGCACAGAAGGGTCTCTTCTTACCTGGGTGTGCTGGAGCCACTCACTCAGATCTGTTCACCGTCTTCTGATCACATGGTTTGTTTCGCCCTGGTGGAACCCGTAGGCTGGGATGTGCAGTGCCTGAGACACGCTGCTCAGTGCTGATGCACGAGTCCTAGATCAACTCCGTGCTGCCATATACCGTCACTCCAGTCGAGTGGTGCATATCAAGATTTTTGCCTTGTACGTAGTGATGGCTTTCTTGTGGGCTCTTCGTATCGTTGTCTAGTGAAGACTTTTTCTGACAGGTGCTGAATATGAATATACATGACAAGATGGGTGGGTTTGGGTGGTTGTTTTTTTAATTAACACATATCTTTAGTGCTGCAGATCACCATGACTTTGCTATAATCTTGCAAAATTATTCTGATGACCAAATTAGAGCTTTTGGGGGAAGGAGGAGAAAATAACATGGTTATTGTACTAGCAGCCTGCTTCATACTACTATACTGGGAGCTCCCAGCTAGTCTGGTTCTCTAGCATTCCATCTGTTTTCCATGGGGTTTTCTGTCTCAAGGGATAATTCCATTGGAATAATGTTAAATTCCTGTGAAATTACTCCTCCTACAGGATAAAACTGAAACACGTACAGTTAAATGTGTCCAGACTATCTGGAACTGTGTTACCAGAAAAGTAATTTATTTTCCTTCTCTTTGTAAGGCAAGTTCAGCTATAATTAAATCCTTCTGACAGAGGTTTTCTTGAGCACCTTTTATAGTTTTATAATGATGAAACTTCTAAACTGTTCTGTGAAAATGCTTTGCTATCCTCAGAAAACTTACTCTCTACTGTTTAATACTGATTTTCTTAATGCAGCAAGGAACAGAATTACTTGTCCTCTATTCCGTGTTTTATTGACAATATATACGTGGCATTGTTGCTATGCTTCCCCACAGTCTAAGCAAATTGCATCCCAACAGTTTTGCTGCATCTCTCTTGTTTGGTTGGGTTTTTTGGCTTTGTCTGCCCTCCACTCCACCTATTTTCAGTCTTGTTCTCTGTCCTTTCTCTGTTTGAAACAAAGGGACAAAATAGCCATTTCGGTTGAGCTGAAGCCTTACCAGTGTTGACTGTGAAGTCAAAGGATCACTACTCTTGGAGTCACATGCACTTCTTTCCTGGTTAGCCCAGCTTTTTGGCTTCTATACAGCTGCCTGGTGTTGACTTGCTGTTGATCAGCATTTGATTCACTGTAACCAGCAGATCATTCTCTATAGCACTGTTGTCTTTTCATTGCTTTTTACACTGCATCCCTGCCTAAGGGATGTGTAGTGTGCTAAGGTTGTTTTCAGTTCCTTATAGGTTGTTCCCCCTTAAGAAAATTAGAGCATTAATTCCCACCAGCTAAGGACATGACTATTACTATTTTATGGCTAACTATTATGACAGTCATCCACTACTAAGAGGATAGTGGAGTTGTGGTTCAAGCTCGGATACAGGAATTGGAAGTTTGGGCCCTTTTCTTATCTATGTCACAGTCTTCCTTTGTGTTTAGATGTCAGAAGCTCTAGAGTCATCTCCCTAATAAGGTGGTATTTCAAAACAGAATTTGGTAGTTGTCTGAAGACGGTGGTTGATCAGTCAAAAATAGAATTAGAATTTTAAATAAGTCATGCTATGCTCTAAGCATTGCTTTAATTGATATATCCCATAGATTGTTGAAAAGTTATTTAATTGCTGTTGATCATAGCTCTTGTATATTATGTACATGACATTTAATAGATCCTATGCATCAAAGCTTCTGTTAGTCCAGAGGATTTGGAGGTGGAAAACCACCATCTTAATATCTTATGTGACTTCTACATTGTTGCTTTTTACCTTCTTCCAAAGCATAGAAAGAAACAAAGAGGCTCAGGGGCAACCAGTAGTAGAGCTTCCATCAACACTGGAAGTTGTCTTATGTGCCACTTGATGTGTCTTATTCACATGTTAGCATAAAACGAAGTTATATTTGATATCTTTTTTTTTTTTTTGGGGGGGGTGGGGGCGCAGGTTAGATCACTACGGCCATATTAGGGGATTGATTTCTGTAATGTCCTGTTACCATATGGTTGCTAGTAATTGTGCAAGTCTTGTACTTGATGGCTGATAGGGCTTACAAACTTTTGTTCTACTCCTTAATCTAGTGCTTATCCAAACAAGGCAAGGGGAAGCTGAAGTGAAGTTTGTAAGTCATGAAGTATTCTACAGTTTCCTTAGGCCAAAAGCAGTTTGTACAGGCTAAATTTCTATCTGTGAATCTGCTTTTAAAGTGTATGTGGCACCTGTACTCATTGCACAGTTCAATTGCACAGCTGAATAGTAAATGGGATGCGGTGAAGCAGAACTGTGCATATGTGGAGTTTGAGGAAGCTATTAAAGATTGAGCTATTAAAGTCTGTTCTGAGATGCTGATTTATAGCATATGGAAGTCCATGGAAACATTCCACTAACTGCAGTGTTTGCCATATAAAACAGCAGTAGAATTGAGTTAGAATGTACAAGCATAACTTACCAGTTTTAACCTTTGAATGCTTAATTTTGCAAATGTGACATTCTCTGTTCCATATGCAGTTTCAGGACTGACATGCTGTCGTGGAATGGTAGAAACACAGAGTCAGCATTACAACTTTAAGGGTGTTAATTATGTATAATGGGTCAGATTATGAAGAGCACAGCAAATTATTTGAATTAGTAACAGTTCATGTTTTATTTGTTTCATTCTCTGCAAAGAAGTAAAAAAAAAAAGTATAGAATCAAGGAAAATACCTGAAAAATGTTGCCTATTTTTGTCTTGAAATGGAAGCAAAATGCAGGTGTCAAGGTCATGATGTAATGAGTTGAAGAACCTTGGGCTGGAGCACATGGAGTGTTTCTAAATGAATGTATTACTTGTGGTGTATTGCTACTTTATCATCAACTTTTCTTGCACAGATTCATAGCAATACTAGAATCTCCAATATTGTGCATTTCTTGCATCGTTAAAATAAAAGACTTGAAGGTAGTAATGGCATAGTGTGAAAAATGGGGAAAGACACAGGGTAGGAAATTACATTTTGCATTCTGAAGAATGCAAATAAAGAAACTATTCAGTCTTGTTCCATCTTTTGACTCCCTGCTAAACCAGTACCAGATATGAATTCAAAAGTGTTTTTTAAAAAATGTGTTATTATTAAAAGTTTAAGGTACTACAACATGCAGAATAACAAAACCAACCCACGAAGAATTTTAAAAAAAATCCAAAGAAACCACCAACTAGCAGATTTCCAGACAAATGCCACAAGGCAAATATTCCACCCTCAAAATCACAGCTATGTCCATATTGAAGAGGTGCTAACAGCTATAGTACCGTGGAGGATGCCTACCTGTGGCAATTCAGCCAGCCAGTTTTAGTCCTTTAATAGAATTAACATATTGAGAAGGTTAAGCATTAGTCAAAACTGACTTCACACAGGAGGTATCAGTTTTCAAGGTTTAATAAGATGGAGTAACACTGTTACAAGGAAATGTATATGTGTGTGTATATATATTCACACAGATATATATGTTGTTTTCAATTATAACTTGAAATCGGTGATCTTGGGAAAATATACATAGTCAGAACAGTCATGTTGGATCATAACATGCCCACATCTTTACACGAGAAAATAACCTTCTTCTTGCCAGGGTAGTATATATTTCATGTAATCTTAGGAGATTTGTGTGGATTTCACAGAGAAGTCAAATAATCTCTGTAGATGAAAGTAAGCTCTATTAAGGGGCTTTGAGAACTCACTGTTTTAATACTGTACCTCGACAGCAAACCCATCTCTTCTCTCATTAATCTGGTCTTCTAGAATGCAGGTCTGAGCATGCAGTTTGCCAGTTTATGGCTATTGCTGGCAGTATTTTGTTTTTAAGAGTAATTATTACTGTAGAAGATGCTATGGTGCCTCTAAAGGTTGGTGTTTGGTTTTGGTTTTAGTTCCTGGGTCTTCTGCTAAATCATTTAGTTATTTGTTCAGTTTCTGTGAGTATAAAGATTTCATGAAAATAATTAAGTAGCCCATAAGGAACAGATATTATTAAGAATCTGCTGTGTGTTGCTCTTCGTTCAATAACTGTCCTTGCTTTTCAAAATTGGATGTTTAAAAAATAAATAGGGCTCTATGGCACAGATACCATCTATCTGTTTTTTCAGAATGCTTCTTGAAGAATCAGAATGATAAATGCAGTGGTGTGCTTATCAAAAGCTTATGCTGTTTGAGTCAGTGCAGGTATCTGACATAATATAAAGCAGCATATCTTTTGGCTGGAAGATACGGTATCTTGAAAACTATGAACTGGTGTACTGGCTGACACACAAGAATTTATCAGGATTAATGGATTACTGCAAGATGGTATTTGGTCATAATCTTAAAGCCCTGTATAAGGCTGGTTACATTCGCCTTAGCTGCACATTGCCTTCAGCGAGTTCATTTACACACTTGGGAGGGGGAATAGCTTTCTGGCTCAGGTTATCCATGTAACAATCTGAGTGTCATTTCTGCTATCCCATAGGCATACTCTGTTTCTGTAGCTAGGCACTATCCTCTTTGCTCCTTACCTGCCTGTTTGTAGGATGGAGATAACCGCACTTCCAAATTCCCAAGTGTTGTGAACCAGATCAGAATGTCACCTGAAGGATGAATGGGAATGGATGGAAGAGTCATCCGTTAAAGCCCCTAAGCTAAATGGACAGTTTTTCAAGTTGGATTCACTCTTACTTGCAGGAAATGCAGATATACCTGAGACTGTGCTCCATCGTTACGGTGACTTCCATTGCCTTGCGCGTTTAATAATAAGCTGCAGCACAACCATGTGCGCAGAATTTGGGTGGTTATAGGCACCCACCTTCCCTTGCTTTCTTGCTACCTTTTTTCTGTATCCAACAACTGGAAAAGTGGAAGGCAAAGCAGCATCGTTGGGCTTACTAATGAAGTCTGCGGTGGTGATAGTAAGTCGGGGTGGAAATAGTAAAATTTTACAATTTCCAACTGGCAGATGTGTATCAGTGATGATTATTCATCAAAACAAAAGTAATAAATATCTGACAGTGGTATTGTCTACAGGGATTTTAAGTCTGTGCTATTGCCCTTTCTTCCAGACTCTGTTGGGAGTTTTTTCTAAGACTACACTACATTCTGTATAATCTACGTGTGTTGTGGTTGGTTTGAATATGAAGTTTAAATCAAATACTTTTGTTAGTTACAGCAGAATAGAGATACTGGGTTTTAATGTGATCAAGTATATGCTAAACTTGTTTCATCGGATATGACAGACACACTGCTGTTTATTAATACCTGCATTACCTTGATCAGTTACAAAGACCCATAACCGTGTTGTAGAGGATGGGGGTTTTCTTCGTTTGGCTATACACTTAATATTGGCAAGGCACAAACAGTGTTTTAAAACACAGTTTGTCCAAGAGTTTAGATTCCAAGTGAATCAAAAGCTGCTACAAGTGATTACATTTTAGCATTAAACATCTGTACTTGAAGTTGGCTTCTCGGAATCTCTTTAATTTTGGTCTCTATTTAGTTTTACGGTAATATTAAGTGAGTCATCATTTGGCAGAGATGTTTAAAAGTCACTAATATTCTTATCAACACCCTTATGTTGCCTCTACCCCTGAATCTTCAGTCTCACGTGAGGAGAGTTAGGAGAGTTGCATAGGAGTGTATCTGGATACATGATGATGTATTTGCTTACCTTTTGAAGGCTACAGTTCTAGTCCTTTGAAACGTAAATTACTTTCATCAGTTCTAATCTGACAGTGACTGACAGAAAAAATGATGATGATCGAAAGCCTCACCTGCATAACATATGGATGTGAAAATGCTCATGAGGTAATAGGAGGAAATGAACCAGTTTGAGATATATCATAATTCAAGGTTTAAGAATATCTGAAAAGTGGTTTTCTTTAATAGACATTTAATATGATGCTCACTGTAGCTTTCCTCATACAAAAGCAAAGTGACCTTCAGTGAAGGTCTCCTGGAGATGTGACTTCAAATAAGGAAATTATGTGGTTTTAGCCCTCCTGGTTCTGGAACTGGGTAGCATTTGCTGATTTGAAAACAGGTTTACAAAGACAGTGCTGAGATGCTTACCCACTTACCAGTCTGCTCTAAATACATGGAGTGGAATTGTAGATCTTAGTACAATTCTGCAACACAATCGAATGCATATCTATAGGAATCTTCTGAACATGTAGTCAGCAAATGTTGGAAGACTGAATCCAGGGTATAGTTTATATTGGATTAGTCTCTAACAATGTGCACAGAAATGCAAAATAACTTAGACCTGGGTGTGCGTAACATCATCATCATCTGTAATCACCTTGCACTTGATCTGACAGTGGCATTGCATCTTCTTAACCTTCCCCAGCAACTTCATCAACCCCACCTTAACTAGAAGTTCCACAAGGCTATGACTCTGTGATCTGAATGAAGAGGACATTTATTCTAACAGTCTGCACACAAACCAAAGGAAATGCAGCAAAACAGAGTTGTGATTCCTTTGTTGTTTTAATGAGCATGTCCTGCCAACCCAGGAATTAACTTTTGGAAAGGCATGGGAGTGTGACTTATGTTCATAAGCCACGTACACTGTACAGCAAAAAAAAGATACAGTGTGTGCAAAATGAATTGAAAAAGCTTTTGTGTCAGGAAATTTAGCAGTTGCTATATTCCTGTTTTTAATTCTCCAACAGTCAGCATTTACATTATACATGTATGCTTGGTGATTGTGCATAATTGGTTTGCAGTGAAGGATATGATGCATTAGATCATTAACTAAAATTAAGTATGTCAGGGACTTGCCCCAAACCAGCTTGTATTTTCGCTGCTGTCAGCATAGAATCGTTTTTGTAGGTGGGCTATGTAGAACACTTTTCAGACTTTCTCTAAAAGCACAGCATACACTGGTAAGAAAACGGGGCAGTACAAAATGAAATCGGTGGTTCATTTCAGAAGAGAGTAGCCTTACTATGTTGCCTGTCTCTGGCTGTAGCGGTACAGTATGAGCATCTTCTCTGGTGACTTTTTGGAGACAGCTCTGGCACAATGTGTGATGGTGACAGGTTTACCAGAGTTTCCATTCTGCTGGTGTGGTTGTTTAGGAAGGGAAAGGGGAAGGAGCATGTGTTTACACAGCTGCAATCTAACCTTTAACCTGGAAAAAAAACCCCACTTTTATTTGAATCAAGTGTAATTAAGGTTAGGAAATACTAATTTTGAGCTTTGAAAAAGAAAACCAAACAAATGCCCCACCTCCCCGATTTCCAGTTCCTCTGGGTTCTAATAGATGCTACTTCTACAAAGAGTGCACAGCAAAGGTCTTAGGTCTGTATATGTGATCTTCTAGATCCTTGATTTTGCCTTTAGGGATTGTTCTTTGTTAATTACAATTGTCCCTTGTCAGCTACACATATAACATTTATGCATATTACATTTTCTGAATTTAATGTCTGACTGGAAGCCGTTAGTACTTCTTGCCTCTGCAGTTGACTGTGGATCTTGAGTGATGTGCAGCTTGGGCACTGTTGCTGCTATACAAGGAAAAAGGGTTTGCCTACACTTAGGGCTAGGGTTTGCTACGTGGGGACCATTAAAAAAAAAAAAAGTGACATAAATTAATTTTTAAAGTGTCTGATTCAGCTCTATTTAATCTCCTGTTCTTTTCAGAATTAAATACACCTTAATTTAATTTCGTTTAATTACCAGAGTGAAGTAAATTAAACCAAATAAAAGGCCAGCTTAATTCAGGATAGGTGTTTACAAGTGGCTTCAAATTACCCAGTTCAATTTAAACTCAGACATTCATTTAATTTGATGGACTTTTCTGAATGTCCCTATGTAAAAAGCTGCCTGTAAGAACAACTTTTTTGGTAAACGTGCCTGCCTTAACGTCTGCATACCTAATGTAGTCTCACGCTGTTCTGCTTCCAGATGCATGCTGCAGCCTGTAGTTATATTGTCGTATGACATTTTATTTACAGCGTTAAATGTAACCACTTTATAGTCATTCTTGTGAAATTTATTATTGGAAACTAGTTTTGCTTCATAAATGAATGGCCTGAATGCACAGGGTGATACTACTTTTGCTATTCTTAAACAGAAACCTTTGCTAGGAAATAGAGCAACAAAGTTTTTTTTTTTTACTTGAACCATATTTTTTCGAAGGGATTCTCCAGCTCATGGTTATGTTACTTTGAAGAACTGGAAATTAACAGGGACTCCTTCTGTTCTTTCAGGGTTTGTTGACAAGATCTCCTTCAACTACAAGGATTTAGTGCCATAACATTTTTATTTCATACGTACTGACTTGTGTTTCAAGGATAGGCAAACAGGAAAACATGTGTGTAGTTATAATTATTTTGATTGATTTGCTCACGTTCACAACTCTGAGAATAAAAGTTATGCTGAGATTTGATTCAGCTTGTGTTCAGGGATAACTGTTCCTGCATTTAGCAATGGTTTTGTAAATGCTTCCCCAGATCTTGTTGGGTCAGAAGCATAACAGCTCTTCTGTTTTTGTTTTTTTTTTTTTTGGTAGGATGACGAAGTGGTTCTGCAGTGCACTGCAACTGTTTACAAGGAGCAACAGAAATTGTGTCTTGCTGCAGAAGGATTTGGCAACAGGCTTTGCTTTTTGGAATCCACATCGAATTCTAAGGTACTGCTGAGTGTTTTAAGTGTCATGTGTGAAGCAAGCATATAGTTATAATATTGCTTGCTTTGATGTACTATACACAGATCTGTCTAAGAGAATGGACAAATCAAATCTGTCAAGAATATAAGGAATATTTAATCCCCCTTCAGAGTTTAATTGTTCCTTTGTCATGGCCCTTTGGACTCTAATGCTGTGCTTTCTGTTTTGGGCTCGCTTTAAGACTAGTTAGCTGCAGAAGTCAATCTCAGTAACAGGGTTGTTATTTTTCTTGTCCAATCTGAGTTGTAGTAAGCTGCAGTGCAATTTTTGTGTGCTGCAATTCGAAGACACATTTGGTTACTCTGATTTTGACTGCAGGGGGAAAAGAGCAATTATTCTATTCATTGTAAGTTTTTATTCTGTGACACGTTGAGATGATTATTACTTTAAGTCCTTTTAATTCCCTATCTGAGCAGAGTAATAGTGCAAGTATCAAAATTATCTCTTCTAATTAGTTATCTAAGCCTACTATAACTCTGCTATATATGCGGTAGATAAGTAGTTTAAAAAATTAACTTTGCTATTTGTTGCAAATGAGGGGCTTTTTTTCACAATCACATATGCTCAAATAAATGTTTCAAAGACAAAAATGTGCCTTCTGAGGGCAGAACTGGTTTTGTGACCAAAGTAATGGGTATACTTGGATATTTTATTTATATAAAGGGAAGAATGTTGCTGAACATATTTGTTTTTTCTTCAGCTAAAATATAAACATTTGAGAAAATAAAATAAAGGTGAAGCATCTGGAAAGACATCTAGAAAGATTTAGAACAAAACATGTTTTTTATCTTGCCAGCTTCCATAACATCACTCTGATTCTCTGATACATTGAAGAGTAATGCTTCATTTTCTGTCTCATCATTTTGAATGTTTTATTCATAATAATAAATTTTTCACTAGGATATTAATGATTCATTATAATAGCAGTGATCATGATGAATTCATTCGTGCTGGTCTGTTTTAAGTGAATCTTTTTAACAATAAAAATGTGCTGCCATGGAAGTGGTTGCAGTGCTAGTTGCCTGTGTGGCCAGAAAAATCTATTTAATGAATTTATTATCATTCAGTGAGTCTGGATATTAAATCTACAGTCTCTTTCTCACTGTATAAAACTCCTTAAAGACAAGAATGTTCAGGAATACAGTATAAATTTCATATCGGTTTCCTGTGCTTGCTTGTTGATTCTGCTTTTTTTCCATGTTTTGTGAAACAATATTTATTCTTCCTATTGTGCATGAACTTGGGGATAAAAGCAAACAAAAGAAAATCCATGCAGATCATCTTGTTTAAATTTTTAAGGGTTGACAGTTTCTAGGATGAGCTCATTTGAAGTCATTTGGAGATATAAATACTGAGGGAGCCATAAAATCGCCAAATCCTTAAAGCAAAGTTGACTGTAAAGACGAGTAAATAAAAATGTTTTTCTTCGTAATGCCTATGTTGTTAGAATGTTACTATTTCATTATATAAGGAAAAACATAGAAAATACAAGAGAAATACGATCATTTGAAAAAGGTTCCAGCAGAGTTCTTGAGCCAGTTAAAAAAATGTCCCTGCATGTCTTTTAGATTGTTTTCCAGTTGTACTGAGTTTGTGATGCACTTTAATGCAAACAGTAGTGTGGCATCTGAATTACAGCCAGGTATCAAGGACAAGGTATGAACCAAGCACCAGTAATAGGCCAAACACAAGTAATAAACCTCAGCTATTGTTCTGGACTCGCGTTGTTGAGCCTGCCTGATACAATCCCCAGCTTTTCTCCAATACCCTTCAAGATGTGGCTCCTGGTGGTGTAGCTGATGTTTTGGTAGCACAGCTTATTTGCATACACTTTCTTGCCCTAGGATCATTGAATAATTCACACTACAAAAGTAACAGTCAAATTAAGTATATATATATTGACAATTATTTGGCAACTACTGACTTAATGCTTATCCCATTAGAACAATAACACTGGCAGGCCCATTATGAAAATTGCTTAATGAATTTTATTTTCTTCGGTTCAAGTTTACAATGCAAATGTTTCTTTGGAAGGTCTTACATATTCCCTCACTGTTGGAGAACAGCAGATTTTGAAAACGTCATACTAATAAAAGATGGATGATGATAGTTAGGCTAAATTAGCAAACACTTTACCAAGCATTATCAGTTCACGTGTTCACATTTCAAAACTATTTCCAAATTCCTCTTTCTTCACTTCTTTTGGAAGCAATCCATGCTTGTCATACCATGTACTGAGCAAAAATATCCTACTTATTTCTTAACTCTGCAAATGTATTGTTCTTCTGTGTGTCTTGTGTTTTAATTTCAAGTGAGGAATTCATTCATATTTGGAGCTAAATTACAGCTTGTTTTTAGGTTTGAGGTTGGTTTCTTTGTAGCAAATACAGAAGATCTTTTGTGATTAAATTTGATATGGGACATTTTCTGAGAAGAAATGCATCTTTTGGAATTTTGGAAGTTTGGAGAGTGCATGATTTTATGGAATCAAATTTCAAAGTACAGTTATATAATTCTAAGTTTGTGAATATTTTTGTGTATTGGTTTGGTCATTCTTACAGGATGAGAGTTGAGCTGAGAGTTGGGGTTGTTTAGCTTAGAGAAAAGAAAGGTCCAGGGAGACTCCAGTGGCCTTCCAGTACTTAAAGAGGGCCTACAGGAAAGGTAGGGAAGGGCTCTATCAGGGAGTGTAGTGCTAGGATGAGGGGTAACTTTTTTAAACTGAAAGAGGGCAGATTTAGATTAGATGTCAGGGAGATAATTCTTTACTATGAGGGTAAATTTAAATTCTTTACTGTGAGGCACTGGCACAGGTTGTCAAGAAAAGCTGTGGATGCCTCATTCCTGGCAGTGTCCCAGGCCAGGCTGGACGGGGCTTGGAGCAGCCTGGTCTAGTGGAAGGGGTCCCTGCCAATGGCAGAGGGGTTGGAACTAGATGGTCTTTAAGGTCCCTTCCAACCCATACTGTTCTATGATTCTATATAGTTTAGCAAGTGCTAAACTTAACTAAAAGGGGAAAACAGTAACTTCAGGCTATGCAGCTTCCAGTACAGCATGGGAGGCTGTTGCCCTCCTTTTCTGCGGGCTGGAGCCCACCATGCTGCCCTCAGGCCCTTTCCTGCAGAGCTGCCTCCCAGGAGTCAGGCCCCAGGCTGGGCCTGAGGGTGCTGGGGCTGTTGCACAGTGTTTGATTGTGTAAATCCAAATGTATTAAAAAAAAGCACAGAGTCCCTTAATGTATGGATGCAAACAGATGCTTTTTGAGCAGTTACTGACATTATGAAATACTAGGTTTTAAAAATCTGATTCACACTGATAAATCAAATTGGTGTTGTCTCCTTGTTTAAAATGGGTTGTTCTGGGAATTTGCCATGCAATAAGATGGCTTTTCTGGGGGTTGTGTGTGTTTGATAGTTGCTGCAGTTCCTTTCTGTGCTTGTGTTTCCATCACATCCTTCTAAATAAGTCCAAAAAGTCTGTGAGGGCTTAAGCAAGGCTCTGTAGCTGCACCTCCAGGGCCGTTTTAATTGCCTTTGTGTCATGTTGCCAAAATGAATGTTTCTATTTAATGGGAAAGATGGCACTTAATTTTATGTAATCTTAAGTTCAGAGGACTCCATTTAGCAGATAGTCACTAACATCATTGATTTTAATAATTTAAAAGAAGAGTTGGTAACAAGTTTATGCATACGTACACATTACTTGACCTACTTTACATACATAATTTAGACATAAGGTAGAGGAAGTCTTTATAAGTGTAGCTCAGAGGATTTTTTTCAATGAATCATTTTTTCTCAGTAAGATGCTTTCCTATAGAAGCAATGTAAATAAGAACGTAGTGTACAGTGTGTTTCACTACATTTGTGTGTAGCTTTATGTAATAGATAATCTATATAATTATAAATATTATAATTATGTATAGCATTCCATTTGTTGTTCCTTGTAAATCTTCAGCCTAATGCAGTTGTGTAGGATATCTATCAAACCTGATTGTGATCCTTGCACTTAATCCCACAACCCAGCAGAATTATTTCTTGAGATGGAAATCAAATAATTTAGAAAGAATGTGAAATGAACATTTGTACTGTTATCTGTAACACAAGTAGTTTTTATAAAGGAAACAAAATGTGTGATTGCAAGGCATCACAGACTAAATAGTTTAATTGTAATATACCCAATCTAGGAAGTTTTACTACTCTCATTGTTCAGATTATATCTCCTGTTGAAGCAGATATTTGGAACATGAAATACAGTAATGGATTATTCTGAGTTTACAGAAACATTTATTATAAAATCCAGTGTTGTCAGGGACATACACTGAGTTTTAGCTTAATGAGGCACTGTTTAGTACCAAAAAAGAATTAGAAGTTCTTCCTGTCTACAAAACGTACCTTCATAAATGTGACTTTCTTTTTCAGTCACACCCACTTATTTAATATTTTAAAGTTTGATAGTACTATAGGTCAGTTCTCTGGGTACATCTAGTAATAATTCTACATCATTGAGGGTAACTCTGCATGCTTAATATTAGTGATTTAGAATTCACAGGTTATTTTTTCTTTAGAAGACTTAAAATGTATTGTGTACTTGGGAATTTTTTTTTTTCAGAATATATTTTAGAAGTACTAAAGACTGTTATCAATACAGCATTTAAAAAGAACCTTTGAAGGGAAGTACCAAATACTTAAATATGCTGGTAGAGTGCATGACATGCACCTGAAAATGTAGCAACAAAAGCTGAAAGATAAAATCAAAATAATTTTGCAGTTAAAAGGAATTGATTAGGTGATGGTAATACTCCAAGTAATGGCACTGAATGAAAGAGTAGTCCATATGATATGTACCCATACATTGTGTCTCTTACCAACTAACCAATGCAATGCAAATGTCTAAGTGCCATCCAGTCAAGAAACTTAACCCAAAGCTGTATAGTTTGTGTAATTTGATGAATGAAACATGAGTTGTAATTTCCCCAGTCACAGAATCACAGAATCACCAAATGGTCAGGGTTGGAAGGGACCTCTAGAGGTCATCTGGTCCAACCCCCTGCTAAAGCAGAGTCTCCTCGAGCAGGTTGCACAGGATCCACATGCTTCAAGATGACCTCCAGGATGAGCTGTTCCATTACCTTCCCAGGGATAGAGGTGAGGCTGACCAGTCTGTAGTTTGCTGGGTCCTCCTTCCTGCCCTTTTTGAAGATTTGGAGTGACACTGGCTTTCCTCCAGTCCTCAGGTACCTCTTCTATTCCCCATGAGCTTTCAAAGATGATGGAGAGTGGCTTCACAATAACATCTGCCAACTCCCTCAGCACTTGGGGGTAAATCTAATCGGGATTTGTGGGTGTCAGGTTTGCCTAAATGTTCTCTAACCTCATTCTCCTTGGCTGACGGAAAGTCATCTTTCTCTGGACTTCCTTTCTTGTCTCCAGGGTCTGGGACACCAGAGGGCCAACCTTGGCAGTAAAAACTGAAGCAAAGATGACATTCAGTAACTGCTTTCTCTGTGGTGTTTTTCACCAGGGCACCCAGCTTATTCAGCAGCGTGCCCACATTTTCCCTAGTCATCCTTTTCCTACTGATTACTTGAAAAAGCCCTTCTTGCTGTCCTTGACATCCCTCACTAGAATTCCAGATGGACCTTAACCTTCCTTGTTGCATCCCTGCATTTTCTGACAATGTTCCTATAAGCCTCCCAAGTGGCATGTCCATTTTTCCACATTCTGTATGCTGCCTTCTTCTGTTTGAGTTTTGCAAGAAGCTCCTGCTCAATCCACGCAGGCCTTCTGCCCCCTTTGCTCGATTTCTTACTCATAGGGATGCACCGACCTTGAGCTTGGAGGAAGTGATGCTTGAATATTAGCCAGCTCTCTTGGACCCTCCATACCTTCTAGAGCCCTAACCCATGGGATTCCAAGTAGGTCCTTGGAGAGGCCAGAGTTAGCTCTCCTGAAGTCCAGGGTTGCAATCCTACTCATTGCCCTGCCTCTTCCATGCAGGTTCCAGAACTCCTTCACCTCAGTCACTGCAGCCAAGGCTGCCCCCAACCTTCACATCCCCAACCAGTCCTCCTTT
>JAVJGJ010000059.1:83065785-83093301 GCA_035590215.1 Microhierax caerulescens
TTGCACAGTACAACTTTTTTTGCACAGTACAACAGTTTGCAGTTGGTGATAAGGCAATGATCAAGGGAAATGTGAGCCATCACTCAAGTGGCTTTAGATAATACAGGATGAATTAGTTTAGATTAGGATGTTTTAAATGGCCAAGGTATATATCAATCACTAAAAGACGTAGCAGGGACAATTTATTTCTTTCTGAAGGAAAATGCCAAAGTTCTGTGACATTTGGAGTACTGTGAGAGAAAAGGAAACAGGGACCGCACAGGACTTGCATGAGAAGGTTGGACAGAGGCCCTAGAAAGCAAGCCAATATCCCACTCAGCGCAATATGGACAGACTTGCCAAGAAACCATTTGAATGTCCATTATTGAATGAATTGGAAAGTCCAGTTAATGCATTTTTTTTTCTGATTTGTATGTACATTAATTAAGTATTAGGCAATACAACAAAGTCTGTAGAAATAAAGTACAATTGCAATGAAATCTTACTTAAAATAAGAAACATGCTTAGTGTGTTTAGCTCTTGTAAGAAGAAAGCTTAATATGCTTTGAGTGCCATATTTGATATGTGATTTGGTCAGGAGTACACTAACAATTAATTTGACCTCTTTTGGCTGATACAGTTGCAAGTATGTGTACAAATTAATGACTATAAAAATCTCACTTTATAAACTCAAAACGGTAGAAGAATTCTTTCCTATTGTGTATGCTTCCAGCTTATTTATCATGGAGGTTAGCTGTATTTATAGTTTCCATTAAAGCTCTTACTTTCATATATACATAACTGTCCACATAATTCTCATGAGAATGGTTTTTATTCTATAGAAAGTGTGGATTCCTTGGAATTAACTCAGAAGAGTTCTGCCTATTTTGGAAAACTTGCAAGAACATGGTGGTGTTTGTTTTTTTTGGTGGTGGGTTGTTGTTTGGGTTTTGTTTTTTTTTTTTGTATTAGAAAATAAAGCAATACTAAACAATGGCATTTTAAAGGTTATGTGAAATCCCCAGCATAGACATGAACTTTAGAAGAATAGTGGAACATCTTTGCTTGGTAAGGTGAAAATTGAGATATTGGTAAAATAAAATAAAAAGCATCTAGAAAATGGTACATGGTTATGCATAATAGGTATCTGTAAAGATCCTAATACTGTAGTTAATCTTACATGATGTCAAAATGTACAATTTTGAAAAGGAAGAACTTGAATACAGTGAAGGAGGAAATTCCAGGTGGGTGAATGATCTAAATGAATGCAGTAGTTGCACGTAGGGTTGATATCTATAAATTTCATGTTATACTCCCTCCTTGAATGTGGATTCAAGAGTAGCAGGAAAAGAGTAAAAATCCATGTAGTTTGCCAGGTCATTGAGACTGTCTTTACTGTCTCTGAATTATTAAGCCTCTTGCTTTACTACCTCTTTCATAATTCACTTCTGAGGCAGGTGGGTTGTTTGCTGGGAAATGTGTGTGGGTATTTCTGTCTAGATGGTACTTCATGGCAGCTTTTTGTGCTGGTATGTTTCTGAATGATAAGCAGAAAGCCCTGTAAAGCTAGTAACAGTATTTTGGTACCTTAGACTGAAAAAGGACAAAATCTGAATCTTTAAGAAGATAAGCAAATAATCACTACTTGGTCTTCCAAGCTTTTTGATTTTGTAGCTAATAAAGGTACATAGTAAAATAAGTGTTTACTGTATACATCATGCACTGTCTTCTCAAATGCAGTGTCATCCACAGTCAAATAGTAGCTTTATATATTTACACATTAACAGAAAAAACGAAAGTTCTGAGTATACACAGTGAGATATTTTTTTTAAAATAAGTATTTATGCTTGAAAGCATTATTGCACTTTTTATGAGCAGTGAAACTCTGACAGTATATATCCCTAAATCCATGAAGAATTTCCTGGCAGGCAGTCCTAGCTGTCCTCCTGTCCCTGACCTAAATATCTGCTGGAGTTTCTGTAAGACTACCAAGAATCAGATGATTGAAGATTATTTTTTTTTCAGTTAACAACTTTCAGTGTATCATTCTAACTGTTTTGCTTTACAATACAGAGGTGAATGTGTATACCTTTTAAAATAATACATAATTTCTTATATTATTTTAAATCAAGTAAATCAGATCAAAATAATCTGGGGAACATTACATCCAGCCTGAGCCAGAATGGACATTATTATCTTTAAAAGACATACGTATAACAAGAGGGACTAAATGAATTAAAGAAATGAGGTATGATATACTATTTATCTTCAAAAAGTGGCTTTATAATTTATTAATTTTTTGGCAGCCAGAAGGGGCTGGCACACCTAAATTTGAATAAAGCACGTCTAGCTTCTGTAACTCTGGTGGGATAGACTGAAAATTCTGTGGGCAGTTGCGTTTCATTTGTTTTGAATATTTTTTTTAAATTGAGTTAAGCACATGAATGAGTATTGACTCAAAACAGAATGTATGCATTATTCATTTTAGTTATAAAAAGTGATTTGTTTTACATATGTGTAAAGAAAATATTGACTGTTAATACTCAATTTAGTACTGTAAGTGCTTAAGTGCGTTGCTGCGTCTTGCCACAGATGATTTTGATAGCTGTGTATGCTTTGCTACTTATAAACTGTGTTGCCCAGGAGAGAGCTGATGATGCATCTCCTTTCTTTTGCTTAAGGACAAGTCAGAGGTGACTCAGAGCCTAAATTCCCAGTCCCTCATTCCAGCAATATTTGATAGGCACCAATTTTCACTGTTACACAGGTTGACTATTGATTTCAGCAGCATAAAATGGAAAGCATAATTTATAAAAAAAGAAAACTTAGAATAAAATCCTGAGAGGTTAAAATTTAGTGTCCATTGTTGTGTTTTGTAGTTGATAGCGTATCAGATAAATAAGCAGGTTTTGCTTCTCTTAGGCACATTGTTTCACTTTCACTGCAAAGTGAATGAATTCCTCATTAGAGTTGGTGTAGGGTATTCTGGAGGGGTTAGTATTTATCTTTTTTGGGTTTCATTTTTGCATGTGACAATTCCATTGTGAACATTTCAGCTACAGGATAAATTTAACAGTAAGAGAATCTCTGCAAATAATGTTCTTTTGGTTGTTATGTGGCAGTAAGATTTCTACTGAGGCTGGTCAGCCCATGTCAAATATTACAGCCACAAAAGACGTGCACATTTGCCCTACTTGTTTGATCCTGAAAGATTATAGGATTCCTACTTTGTAAGACGATTGTTGTAATGTGCATGTTTTGTAGTAAATCTGGTCAGAGATCAGGAAGATTTTCTTGGAGGGTGTCTGCTATGCTTTCCAGAAAGGGGAAAAATAGTATTTTTATAAAGATAATCTTTCTGGTGGTGCAAAAATCAAAGGGTAGCTGCTTCCGTCCAGGTTCTAAAGCAATAGTACCTTCCCAACTGATAATATTCTAGATTCTTCCATTACTTGTTGCAGTAACTACAAATATGGCATAATCTCTAAGAGTAAATGGGAGCTGTAAAGTTTTGAATAATACACACAATATTTGCATAATAAAGTAGAATTTGCAGGATCAGCATGAAATTAAACAAAACCAGTTTTGTTAATTTGGATGTGTGCCTAGAACTTTTATAGCACTGTTGATCCTATGAGATTTTGATATTTTATTAATTAGCATGGAATTTTCCTAATTACCTTAAAAATTAACACATTTACGTTGCATTAGAGTGATATACTATTAGCAATTGTCATCTAAGCTTCTGGCTACAGCAGCATCATTTATAATGGCTCTTGGGTTGATTGACCTGGTTTATCCATCAAGGCTGAAGTGTCATTGTGTGACTTCTTATACAATGTCACTTTTATCTGTTGCAAAGAGTTTTAAATTTTCAGAGAATGGCTAAAAAATAGAAACAGCTTTTAGTAATGTTGGACTTACATATGATTAGAAAGAAGACCAGAGGGGAGAGATGGAGGATGAGAGGGAAACACCTCTTTACTTATCCTCTTTAGAGATGGAATGTATGAGGCCCTAAATCTTTAAAGAAAGTAAACATCATACCAAGGATTACATCTTCCAAGCAGTTAAGACCGTCTGTTCTGTTAATAATAGCCTTATGGCCCTCCACAGCTCTCAAGATCAAAGTTGTTTCCAACTTCCAAAGAGCAAAAATTGAAAAATTATAACATAAAATGTTGATTGTACTTACGTAACAACAGCCTAAGCAGAAATTGGTTTCTTACAGATTTCTAAAGGAGATTGTGAAAGGGGGAAAAAAACCCCAAGATGTAGTTTCCTTCTGAATGTTGTTATACTGTCAGTGTGTGCAGCTTGTTTCAGTTAATGCATTTTTCTTTGCCAATGAACTGTTCCACTGCAACCATCAGCTGACGTTCACTATCTGAAAATAAGAGTAGGGAAGGATTTTGGTCTTAACTGTTGTGCTAACTCATATGGAGATAAAAAGTAGTGTATCCCTGTGATAAGATATAGACTTAAAGATAAATGAGTGTTTATCTTTGATATACCAACAGAAAGTATGCTCAGTGTATCAAGATTTTTTTTTTCACTGCTGGGTTTACCAAACCTAGTAGTTCATTTATGAGAGAATTCTGCACTCAGAAACGTGAATGAAAGAGGGAAACTTTGTTTATGAGGCCACAAGAAGAGAATCTTTTTTAAAAAAATTGTCCACCAGTTGTTTAGGTGAGATTAACAAGATATCGTATAATAGAGGTGATCAGCATGCAGTGACATAGGCAAGCAACATGATTCAGAAGAACCACTGAGGACTTGGAGTTGTCTTGTGTCCTAGGTTTTGAAAATGAATCTATTTCAGTATTTGGGTCTGAGCTCCATTCCACCACTAGCTGTATTTCCCTGCATTGGTCTCTTTTCCCCGTGTTTTTTTATTCTGGGCCCTATTCTGGTTTTATCCTCCCAGTATTCCTGTGAGTTTTTCAGTTTTAACCTCTGAAACAGCTGTCCTGTGAAGAAGGAAGCTTTAGAGCTTTCAATTGTTGACAAGAAACTTTTCACTATGTAGAAAATGACATTTTTCAGGAAGTAGAGCTTGACTGGATTTTCATTTTTTTCCTAGAAAAAGTGAAAAGCATACTTGTGACAAAAGGCCACTCGCTCCCTTGTCAAACAGCTCTTCCAAAAACTTGAGGGTGTTAGTTTTTAGATAGAGTAACATAAAAGCTTTTGAATGTTGAAAACTTAGTTGTTTCCATCAAAAGCAGAGATTTCAGATGAAATATCCTATAAATGCCTTGTACAGAAAGTGATGGTTTCAGACTGAAATAATCACAAGCAACTGAGAGCGAGCTTTTTGTAGGAGGTGGTCAGGCAACCTTCACGGTTTCTGCTGATACTAAACATGCAGGGCCCTGACGCTGTTATCGAAAGGTCCTGTCTTCTAGAACCAAAACTGTAAGATTCATAATTCATTCTCTCTCTCTTCTGTTTTGGGATGTGGCGAATATGGTTCGTCCTATGTAGCTGATGGGTCTTGCCATCAGGGTTGTGTTTTTCTGTACTGGGTCTGTCTTTTCAATGACAGGATTGAAAAAGTGGAAAGCTGTGCTTTCTTGTAAAGTCCTAGAAATGAATGTTTGTGCTTGGTAATATTGAGTGTGTTTCATCACTGTCACCAGACAGAATCTCATTTAAGTAGAAAGGACTGCCAAAAAGACTGAGATATATAAATTTAAATATAACTTGAAAATAGATGGTGGGTTCAGTTTCTTTCAGGCTACTCCCACAAAGAGGCCTACAGATCTTTTGCTTAAACTCATTACTAAAATTAATTTTCTGAACCCTCCTACTTGGAATCTCAAAGTTAGGCATCTAATAAGTGTACTAGTTTTAAAAAAGTTATGAACACCCTACATCTCATTTCTTGGCAGTGATGCAGACTCTGGATGCTTTGTATATCGGGCTGCTTAGGAGGAGGGTTTTTTTAGGCACTGATGTTTGAATATTTCGTATAGATTTAGAAATGAATTCCATTTCATTTGGAATTCAGTTAAAGAGGAATAAAAATAACCGTGAGCCTAGGAAAACAGCTAGGAAGCTTGCAAATAACTAGGAAGAGAAATAAAGCTGAGGTAAAGCTGCTTATTCTTAATTTGTTTTTTTGTTTCATCATCAGCAAACACAAAAAAGTGTTTGCTGATGTGATTTATTACTTTTCAGTCTTGTACCAGTATTTATGAGAGGCAGAAGTTCAGTTTACATTCACAAGATTATATGCATCATATTATATGAGCAGGTTATGGCGACTTGTTAACACTGCGTGATCATCAGAGTAAGGCAGTGGGACTAAGTTTTGTATCTCAGCCTCTTGCTTTCATTGCCGTCACACTGGAATATGGTACTCTTGCAAGTAATAATTCACTAAAAACTGGAATAGCACGTAATGAATACATCCAGTATCCATGATTCAGTTGTGGGTTGGACTACAGCTAGAGATCTTTTTAAATAGCATCTCAAAGGCTTTACCCAAAACACCTTTTTAATAAAGGGTATGATTATCTAATTTGCAAATCTGACTCCCACAGAGTAAAGCATAATTTACTGTGCAAATATTACTACAGAAATACTACTACACAATAAATATAGTTTAAAATGGCAGGAAGAATAAAGCATTCACATATTTTCTAAATAATCCAGCAATTACTCCAGCAATAGATATGTTTTAAAAATTGCAGATGAGAATTATGTTATTTTGTCTAATTTTGCTGACTGTGCTATTATAAACAAGGATGAAGGCTCAACAGAAAAAGTGAATAGTAATTTATTATTTTTCTCCTAGTGGCATTGAATTTCCTCTTGAAATTTAATATACAATTTCTAGTTAATTTATGTATAGCCTATTTTTTAATCAAGCTACTTAATCTTAGGTTGTAATTATGACTGACTAGATTGTCTAGACAAATAATTGACAACAAGACAAATACTGTAAACAAGCACTAGCAGAGACAGTCAGTAATGTTTTAAGCTCTGAGAAATATTTGAGTTGCTACTTTTTATACCATTGGATATATTTTATGTTAAACATTAAAATGTAACTGATTTTGCAAATGTGTCCAAAATAAATTGAAAATAAGTTGGTTTGGATGCTGCTGTTGTTCATCAGAATTTTCCACTGATCTTTTTGGGTTAAAGATAAGTGATACAGATTCCCTGGACTGTCCAAGGACCTCATTACATACTCTGTCACAAAACAGAAAAAGCCTCTTGGAATATGAACTATTTTTCTTTGCCTTTGTTCAGAAAGTTACTGCAGCAAAGATAAATACAATAAAAATTGGTGGAAAAGAAGGCTGAGGATTAACAATATGGTTATTTATGTCTATTGAGACATCTGCTTTTGAGCACTGATCATTTTTTGGGGGTATGAATTGCATTCTGTTCTCAAATTAAAGATTTATTGTTACCCTTAAACTGGTGAAAATTTCCAGCTAGTTACAGGTTATTTTGCATTGGTGGGTGGCTGACAAAATATTTTCTTTAAAATTCTTTAATTTTTAATAGTGTATTCACAGTCTAGCATAGCAATCACTGAAATATCTGCCTACACATTTGACCTGTCATCAAAAAAAGTCTGATATTGCAAACTGATTGCTACAGATTTTCTTAGATCAGCCCCTAGAACATGCATGCACTTTCCAGACTGGAAACTAAACCCCGTGATATTTCCTGACAGGGAAAGTTAGGCTTCCATGTAACACAGAATACCTTTATTTTTTATATTCCTTCCTCCATCTGTATGTGAAGTAATATGAAAGATAAGATCAATAATCAGAGGACTGTGTTTTTCCTTCCTCACTTTTAGTTTATGCTTTGAAAAGATGGAAAGTGCACGGTGAAAAAATTTTCAGCATATTTCAGTGAGATTTTAAAAATTACCTGAAGTTATTTTTTGGAGGGTGCTATTCAGAACAGGAATCTTCAATCTGTCTGTTTGCCAGCCTGAAGCCTCCTCGTCTTCTAAATACAGAGCTTTAAAAGCATCAGCATTCAAATGGACTGTAGAGAGGTGAGCAGAGCTGTAACTGTCTGAACTAAGTATGTTGGCAGTTCTGCATCTGTCCCGTGTATGTCCATGCTGTGACTGTTGCACTCTGTATGCAGCAATGCCTGTTGGATCTTCACTAGAGCAGATTTGGGTGAGAAACTGCCAGAGAGGAAGAGTCTGATTCACATGCTCACTGCAAGCTTGCATCAGTGGATGCATCTTCTGTCAGCTCTTAGGGGACAGACAGTGCTCCCCGAGGGCCACCCAGTGCCTAAGCGCTCGTACAGCAGATGTGAGGCAGGGTAATGTGCTCTCCCTCTTGTCTCAAGTGAAAAGAACCTGGTTATAACATGTTGCTAGACTGTAAGAAGAATGTGCCTCTTTCACTTAATTAAAGCAAGACGTTCTCATGCAGTTCTCCTTTATTACTCTCTAGCTGCTCAGTGTGCCTTACTGACCTGCTATGAGAATAGCTACAAAATGTTCATTGGGACTTCATTGCTCAGTTTTAATGGGAAGGGAAGAAAATGCTCATGGCTGTCTTGAACGTAAAGAAGAATTAAATAGATGAAGGAGGAGTGCCCTGGTTACGCTGGCTCGATCACTGTGTGAAATGATGCAGGGTTTTCCGTATTGTAGAGTGTATAACCTGTAAGGTAGGTATAGTAGTAAAAAAAAAACCCCAAACCCAAACACATTTGTTGGGTCACAAAATTGTATGTGTGACAGATTCTGCCAGCAAAAATCTTGCTTTAAATGACAGTAATAACAATAGGAACATTGTTATGGAGACTGTTTGCTTATGTATGTTTATTTATAACCAAACGTACATAGAAAATGTAACCTTGGCTCATTTCTGAGCACACTGTAAGGAGCACCTTTTGCTGTTTTGTTCAGTTGCTTCTTTGTCCATCAGTATTCACTGGGGAGAACTGAGGAGAGCTGGATCGTCAGGCAGTTCATTTCCTTGAGGCTTTCTAGAACGGAGAATTGCAGCACCACCACCTTGCAGCCTGCGAGCTTGGAGTGCTCCCTTTCCTGCTTTGTAAAAGGGCTTATGATAGTACTTACATTACAAGGACATTTTGAAGAGAATCTAATTAGTTTTCTGTTGGCCTAATACTAGTGAAAAGGCCTGTTGTAGTGTTGGAGTAACTACAAAATAAAAATGGTAACGAGAACCCTGCCAAATAAATAGAAGCCTGATTCTAAAAGTGTTGACTTAAAAATATTTCAAGCCTAAGTGTCATTGCATAAGCCAGTCAAAATCCCGTGCAAAAGAGGATGCTATTTAATGCTTTTTGATTTGGTTAAAACTTTAATTTTAAATACCATTTACATTAATTTTATTGAAATATAAATAGAGGTAGGTAATGAAATATCCAATAGTTAATAAACAGACTTGAATTACTGTAATTAGGAGTGATGAACAGCAATTTAATAAGCTATTAAGAGTGTGAAGTGTTCTGAGTAAACCTTTGAAAAAGAGGGAGTGAAATGGTTTTGGAACTACCTTTTACAATTTAATGTTTGAGGCCTTGGAAGAGGCCCCTTCAAACTCTACATAGTTTGAATAAATGTGCAGTTTTACAGCTTCAGCAGTAAAAGCATTCATGGTGTAAAAACCTGATTTCCAATAGTAAAAGTATTGCTAAACTAAAATATGCAACTCATATGAAAAGAAAAAGAAGGAACATGAAAGAATTTCCAGAGGCAAGAAAAGGTGTGTAGGAATTCTATAGTATTCTATTAACAGAAGAAAAGATCCCCACATAAAATCCAATTTTACTTTGTAACTTAGACATTGCTATTAGAAACCTGTTTCAATTTTATTATGGATTTCTATGATAGTCTGGAAAATTAGCTTCGCAATAGCTCAATGATTTATTTTTTTTTCCTCAATCACGACAAGTTCAATATTTGGTTTTATATGACTCTAGTTTTATCCCTCTTAGAATATGGTGAAGCATACTGCTTCAAGGCTGAGAAGCTACTGGCTTGTCCTTGATATTCAGTGTCTAATGTGTCCACTACAGAAAAGTCAGCTTGACCTGGAGACCATCATAAAGGATGAGGTCTGGCTACTACCAGTAGCCTAAAGGCTGAATTTTGTTTCCAGCCTGACAATAATATCTAAGACACTTGTTCCATATGCTAATGTCCAAGCAGAGATTTCAGTGTTTGCCCGGCCTCCTCTTAACAGTGCTTCCCACTCCCAGGGTGAATTTTTCTCCCTAGTATCTCATTGTAATTTTCTTTGGTACTACTCATCTTGCTGCTGCTGTTCCTTTCAAGGAGCACCTCCAAGAAGAGTCTGCCTCCATTTTCCCTGTAATCACCACTAGATTTATAGAGAGAACCGTAAGACCCCCTCCTCTCTCTCCTCTATCCAGGCTGATGGAGCTCAGCCCCCCAGGCCGCACAGGGTGAGTGCACCAGCCCCGACAGTCGTGGTGGTCCCCTGATGAACCTGATGTGGTTTATTGGTTTCTTTCTTTTATTGCGAATGGGACCCAGTGCCCCAGGTGCCCGCTTGCAAGAGCTGAGCGGTGGGGAAGAATCACTCCCCCTCATTGCTGGACAAGCCTGAATGTTGCAACTCAGTATGTGGCTGGCGTTCATAGCCTCCAGGGTATAGTAGATCTTTCAGATTCGTGGAAAGGGAGGGAAAATAACAGCACTGGGAAGTGGTAGTTCAGCAAATCTGCTACTAATACGACCTCATGGGTTTTTTTTTCACCTAGAATGTTCCACCTGATTTGTCCATCTGCACCTTTGTGCTGGAGCAGTCTCTGTCGGTGCGGGCCCTCCAGGAAATGCTGGCTAACACAGAAGAAAAGGCAGAAGGGGTAAGTTATTGTTTTCTTTTTATCCATCTTGCAAAATATAACAGGTTTTTTGCCACTGTTCCACAGATTTCATGACTGGCAGAAGCTTAAGCATCATGAATTCCTTATGTTTAATTTTCTTCCTTTGCTACAGGAGTGGTATGATTTTTGAGAAATTCTAAACATTTGTAGCTTTCACTTAAACTTGCTAGAGTTGTATATTCACAATTTCAATGTGCTGCAGGTCAGCATAGAGCTATGAGAATGTTTTCATTTGAGATCTCATAATGTGAAATATAAAGCTTGATCACTTCTTCAGAACAGCTAAGCTTCAGAAGGATTTCTGACTGTATCAAGTGAGACTGTCAAGTAGACCTGAAATGACTTGGATGTGTGCTGTTTTGCTCTGGAAATAATTAAATTGCTGTGTGGCCTGAGCTAAAATGTCCTATAACTCACCATTAGAGCTGAAAATAGAATGTTATTGAGTCTTGGTGGACAAGAACACATTTTTCCAGTCTGGAAGATAAAGGATATAGAAATAATGTTAATTGTTTGACTAGCAAGTAAATATTTACTAATAAATCATAGTAGTGTAATTAATGTTCTCTGCTGTGTAATTAATTCAATTTGTTATGATGTAGTTGAGCATTCTTTATACAATCTGTAGGGTTAATTTGAATGCCATGCTCCAGCTCAAATCCTGTAAACTGTAAGTGAGGAAGAGTGACCGCAGGCCCAGGAATTATGGTTAACCCCTACTTCTCTTTTATCTGTGTAAGTCTGGCAGGAGAGAAACATGCCTCTGCTCTTTCTGGGGATGCCTTGAGAAAGCAGACTTTAAAGTAGCATGGAGTAGTCAGTCCCATAAAATGCCAGGTACTGAGACTGAATATGGTATTTGGGAAATGAAGTCCATGGATGATCCAAAGCGTGTGCTGTCAGTGTGAGTGTCTTCCAAGGCCTAACTCCAACAGCAAGAGAATAAAAAGCACATCTGAGAGAAGAGGTGGTACCAGAGTAAGCAGATGCATGCTTCTCGACGGGGACCTCTCTTCCCTTAGTTTGTAAACACCAAAACCAAAAGCAATCAAATCCACAGGAAAAAAATAAATACATTTGAAAGAATAGGCACATACAGGCATAATGTCCAATATTGCAGTCCAAACCCAAGGATGTGCAGTGGTAACTGCATATGGCCATATGTGTGAAGCAGAGCAACAGTTTCATGCTGTTTATTCCCACCAGATGTGGGCAGGAGCAGAAAGTAAAGAAAGTGTAGGGGAGTGTGTGTTAACGTAATGCTATAGGGCAGAATAGAGTGAATAAAAAAAAAAAAACCAACCCAAGAGACATTCTGTTTTCTAACATGTAGTATTGAAACTTTTTTTAAAAAAAACCGTGACATTCATTGGCAGATTTTCTGTTGGTCTGTCTTTAGCAGAGGCTTGGTGCCAACTATTAAATGAATATTTACTGCTAATACAGAGATTACATCCAGAGAACACAGGATAAAGAACCAAGTTCTCTGCAGAAAGGTTACAAAATGTGAGCTCAGGGATTCTGCTGGGAAGAGGGCAGACTAAAGAGAGATTTGTAGAGGTCTCAGGCAGAACATTTGCACTAGTTCTGGACTATTTTCTGCTCTAGATGTGAGAAAGACAAAGACTTTTGTAGGGCACAGTGATGGGACCTACATACTCCAAGCTGGAAGAACCATGTTTGATGGTAAATCTGGTATTTCCTGGAAACAATTATTGATGTTTTCTGTGCATAACCATGATGGTCAGAGTTCTGGGCATTCGTATCCACGCCTAAAGAAAAGTGATGGCAGTTGTACTGAGGTACAGTACTCTGTATTCACAGGTCTACTGAGATGCACATGAGAAAGTCTCTGAGTGTGGTTGTTACCCTGTTTACAGAGTAGTTTACTGTGTTCTCAACACCTATTAAAAGCCAATGTTAGCAGAAGGTACAAGCTGCAGCTATACCGACCCAGGTAGCTGATGTTCACTGAATAATGAATATATTTCTACTGCAGATTTTGTCTGGCTTCTCTGCGAATGCATTATGAATCTGCCTGTGTGTTTCTTGCATACTGATATATTGATATTAGAAGAGAATAATCTTGAAAAAAAGTAGCTCATAGATGAGCAAGGTCATATTGTTGTTGGTGTCATAATTTTCTTTCTATTAAGTCTCTAGAAGTCAAGAATAATAGCACTAAAATGCCTGAATATGTACTTGCTGAAAAATCAACAGAACTGACATTTGGTATCTGTATGTAGTTTCTATGAAAAATATATAAAGTTTTCCTTTGCATTGATGGGTATTTATTGTAGAGCAAGTACTTACATAGGCTGTTTCATATTTGTTTGAAGTAACTGTTAGAATGTGATTTTTGCATATAATGACTGAATGTTTACTTCAGGTTTTGTGAGAACAGGTAATTTTGTGCATGCATCTGAAGCTCTATTATCTTCTTGGAGCAGCTTCATTTTTTTATTTAGAATAACTGTTTTCTTTCATTTAGAAGACAGTGTAGTAATTTCTTGAGAGATTGTTGCTATAAATTTGATCCAGTATGAGTTTTCTAATGGAAAGAATCCTTCAAAAGGAGGTCTTTTTGGTCCTCAATTACTTGTCATTGCATTAGGTATCATTGAGGCTGCTGTGTTTAAAAGTGGTCTGTTTGTGCTTCTCTGCTTTTTGCGGGGGGTAATTCTCTCAGATGCTGTTTATATAATAGGTGTTCATATTATATAACAGGTAAGTCAGCAGTAATGAAATGGTTGAGTAATGCAAACAGGCTCTCCTGCTGACTTGAGTCAGAACAATAAGCAGCTTGCCTTGTGCTTAAGAAAGAATAACTATGTGCGCTAATTAGATATAATTTTAATTCTCAGTTAGTATGTATTAAATGTGCAAACTTACCTCTGCAATAAAGGCCTGCCTTTTTTGTGCAAGAATCCCAAAATGGGAATTTCCGTACGAGATTATTGTTCCACTTATCTGAGTATACCTATTTCTCTCTACTGAATCGGCTACAAGCTAGTACCAAAGGCGACAGTGGAAAATGAGTGAAATTTCATAAGAAAGAATATGTATAGTGCTCTGTTTCTTCTAGCCCTAAGCACTGAGTAGTTACTTTGTTCTCTGAGGTTTTATCATTTCCCTTTAAAATACTGTGCTTAACTGGCAGGTTATTAAAACCTTGAAATTCATAGCCTGATTGTATGCTTTTGGTTTAAAAAAGAAAACCACAACCTATTTTGTTTTGCTCAGGCAGCATTATTTATGCTTTTCATTTTAAACAAGAAAATTTATGATTTTGCTGGGGATGAGTGCTGTATGTATGCATCCACTACTTTTGGTGTTACTTCATCCACAGAAAAAGGGAGGAATTATGTGGAAAGAGAATAGTAAATAATCATGTAAATGAAGACTATTATTACATGTGTGCCCAGGGTCTGGGCTCTGGTTTCTTAGATAAGCAGAATTACAGCTGCTCTGTCCATGACAGGCCTAGGTATTGTTTTGTAATTATTTTGACCTGGGTTTTAAGTCTAACTTGGTTTTATTAGAAAAATAGATAAAATGTGAAGATGAAAATGCTTAGATTTTTATACAGCATTTACAACCATAAAACCCCTTTGGGTCATCAATTAGACTGGTTGTAAATTTCTCCAGTGAGCCCTGTTTGGAGCCCAGTGCCTTGTTTTTCATTAAAGCTTATCAGACTGGTCCTGAGGAAGTGAAATCTTTACAGCTTTCTGGAATAATTTAGGAACGATCATCACAAGATGTGGTAACTGTTTTCCTTCTGTTCTTTTTACTCTGATTATTCGGGGCAGTGGTTGAGTTTGCTTTTTTCTTTTATTCTTTTAGTCAAATCTTCCTTTTCTAGATTCAGGAGCTGCAACATTTAGTACTTTTTCCTTTGTGAAAGTGCTGAAATGCCAAAATCATATGAGTTCTTGGAAATTTTCCCTCATTTTCTTAGGAAGTGAAGCCTGGCCACCTATCCATTGTATTTAGTAACTTCTAAGATTTTCAGACAATATAAACAATATTAGAAAGAGGGCTAGATAGTTGTTTTCTTCCAGATGTGGTGGGTATTGGGCAGGAGAAAGGGACCTAACCTTACATCCGTGTAAGAGGGAAGTCAGGCAAAGTTGGCTGTTTTATGTTACCATCAACTGCCCGTGTCCTGGTGTACCTCCTGCGCAGCTCTTTTGCTCAGAAGAGGTGCCACAGGTATGTGGGAAGGAAGCTGCCAGGTTTCAGGTGTGAGGAAGGGATTTATAATATTGTGGTTTCTTTCAGTTTTGAGTTTTAAACATCGATTTCATAACAGACAACAGACCTGTATAGTATGCTATTACCAGTCTCACCTTTTATGACAAGGAAAGTTATTTCCCTATATCCTACCGACTGTCCTGCCTGTGTATCCAGGGATTGCATTAATTATTATTTTCAATGGAGTGTTCTGCTGATATACTGGTGATTCATAAAAGATCTTACAATGACTGCTACCTTTTGATCCAGGATGCAGATTTCAGCCATGATATATAGCAGGCAAAGTAGGTGATGGTTATTATCTGATTACTACCAGATTCACCAGAATAATTCATTCTGAATATTCAGAAAATTCAGAATAACCAAATCTGGTTATTACCGAATTTCTTGGCCAGAACCAGGGCCAGCATACATACATTTGAGCAAGCTCACCTACTTGCAGTTTCTGTTGATGACATATAGGTGACTTTTCCAGATTCTACAAAATTCTCCACCAAGTCGCTTTTCTATTGTGTGACAGTTCTAGAGCTGCCAAAAGAAATGGTATCCAGACATATTTGACATAGAGAAATATCAGTCATTTTCTTAGCCTCTTCAGCTGTATGAACAAATTATTTAGTTTTGTCTGAAAGTTTTTTGAAATCATCCTCAAGCAAACACACTGCTAAAAAAATAATTCTTACATTTAAAACTTGCCAAGAGGGTATGCAAATTAAAATGAAGTGTGAGGTAACCTTCATGAAGGCTATTGCTACTAACTCTTACTTGAACTATATTTCAAAGTTGGGTTTGTTTTTTTTTACTCATATGCTTCAATATAAATGATTTTTTTTTCTGAAGGGAGAATCTGGGGATTCAGAACACTGCTACTATCTGCATTTATATAACAATTAGCTAGTTTGAACTCCCATTCTATTCTAATGCATTTATTACTTCAAAGAGATCAAAAAAGTGTTGAATACATTGACTAGGTACAGGAAATTAAATTAGCTTGGCATTTAAAGGACATTTTACTGTAAGTGAACAAAGCATACAGTCATCTGTCTTTTTTTGGTTAGGACAAAAACTTGCTTTTCTTTTGAAACCAGTAAGTTTGTGATTCCTCAAGTTGCGCTTCCTTTGCTGGGGTTTTCTGAAACACATCTAGCAGTCTTATGATTATATATACCACATACTATTTTGCCTTGTGATGTCTTTTATAATTTTCCATGACAATTATTATAAATAAGGCCATTGAAATTTGAAGACTCTGGATTGTACATTACATACTGTAGCCTGGTGAATAGACAAGAAACAAGTTTTCATTTATCTCTCTCCATATATATATATCTGACACATATAAACAGACGTGGTACCTGACATGCTTTCACCTGCCAGTATGATGTGCATCTTTCTGTAGACGAGAGATGTTATATCCCATGCAGTATTGCTGTTAACTGCACATTTTCATTGGAGTGATTGAGAACTCTGGTAAACTGTCTTTCACAGCAGCTTTAATTATTTCTGTCAGCGGTGGTAAAGTATTCTTTTCACTGGAATACGAGTGAGTTCCAAGCCATCCCAATTTTACTGTTGTACCATCCATCCATGGCAAAATCTCATTTCCTTGGGAGGGCGCAGGGTAAGAGGTGCCTATTCTGGTGAGAGTTTCTGGAGCTCCTGTTTGCTGACCTGTGCTTTGTTCTGCCAACTGGAGGTGTGTGCGTGGGCTGGTTTTGTTCAGGTGTATGTAGAAGTGTATGAGATTGCTATGGGGTTGGGATATTTTTTTTGTTGTTACTCTGTCGGCAAAGTGGGTGGAAAGTTCAATTCCTCTGCTAATAGCTAGACTTCATGCTACATGAATTGCTTGCTAGTAAACTCAACCGCACTTGGAGTGTAATATGCTTCTATTGGAATTGTGTTTTAATGAGTCTTGTAGGACAGATGCACCAAATTTGTTTACCCTGTATTGAACCAAATGGATTTCTCTCAGTTGCTTCTGTGTCCTTTTACGTCAAGTGTCAGGCTTTTGATTGCTTACTAGAAAAAAATGTACTACTAAAATAAATAAGGATATCTTTGTGTGTCATCTGTAGCAAGAAAGTGGATTCATATGCAGTTACAATTTCTGTGTTTTGGATGACTATATACTATGTACTAGAATATGTCAGGATAGCATAGGGCTCTCTAGCATTGACATTGAGATGATTTTAAGTGCTTATTGAGGAAATCACACTGTATTTGTCCTTTACTTTCCAACTGAAAAACTCTGAATCAACTTGAAATTACTTTTTTTTCGCTATTTGTCTTCCTAGACTTCATTACATAGAAAAAAAAAAAAAGGGCGTGCATTTGCCTTAATATGCTTGAAATTTGCTTACTTTTATGCAAAATGAAATGCAGGGTTAAATCCTTTGTTAGTTTCCTGCAAATTGATCTTAGTTGCCATATTCTCTACTGAACACTTCTGTGTGCAGTTATCTGCATTTTTTTTCCCCAGTATATGCACAGCAGCTGTGCTTTTCTACTACTGTGTGCCCTGGATATTTTGTGTGCTTGGAAGCTCTGTCCTGTCCTCCTGGTTGGTAATGAAGGTGCAAAACTCTGTCAATTCCACTACCAACTCCTGAGGGATGGTCTTACATGGGGTAGAGGGGTGGGAGGAAAATAAAAAGTCAAAAGATCATATTTCACATTTTCTTTCTCAATTAAGACATTTAAGCACTTAGAACAAATGCAGCGTGAAGGCTTCATGCTAAATGGGTGTGCTGGAGTTTCTCAGATCTGTTCTTTGATTGCACTTGTGCCATTCTCAGGGAGAATGAGGTTCAGAGCTGGAAGCAGCCTTCTGTCTGGTACTTCTGGGTGTTCTGCAAGCCCATCTGAAGCTGGACACTGGTCCTGGAAGCAGAGAAATGATGTGCAGGAAGATGTCTTTGGAACACTCAGGCATTGTTGCAGTGGGTTTGAGCACAGAACTGGAGCCAGTTCAGTTCTGCCAATGAAGTGGAATGGAAAAACTATGCGTTTGAGGGGGAGATGGTAAAGACTGACCTAACCTTTCCCTGAGACTACAGCTTGGCATGACTCCAAAGTGGATTAGATAAAGGATTAAAACAAGAATTAGTTCAGATCCCATGTGCTTCTAGGAAAGAAACAGAATACCTGGGCAAAAAGCTACTGACCAAAAGTGACAGGTGTGGAAGTCACTGAAACTGGCACTTTGATGTGATGAGTGGCCACGAGGACAGCTGGGAAATATTGGCAAATATTGGCAAAGTGATTAGAGGAACTCAAGGTGTGCTTTGGGGCTTTTAGTTTGGATGAGAAAGTAAAGGCATTGTCTGGTTCCTTGCTTTTTACCAGTCAATTCCATAGGTATTATCCCCTTTGCCATCTGTAACTTATCTCTACTTTACATAACGGATGGCAACATACTGATGGCATTCAGTAAAGACTCCTTTTAAGTCCAGGAAGAACTGGGGAGGAGGGGGACGGGCTGTGAGGTTTTTTTTGTTTGTTTGGGGTTTTTTTTGTTTGTTTTATGAAATGTAAGCACAGAGAAATTGAAAACGATACAGTTAAATGTGTCTTTAGAGCCACAAAACTCATTTGTTGTGGTTGGAAATGATATACTAAATAGTATTTAGGCAAAATAGAAGATTAAAAGATAAAACCCCATAAATTCTCACATTCAAATGCTGTTCCAGAATGCTGAAGAGTTTCAACTTTGCTACACAATCCTACATAAAGCCAAGATGGTCTCTTAAACCACTCATTTACTTAATGGTTCTAGATCGTTCTCCAAAGCTATTAACACATCCAGTTTTAAACCAGGTCAGTCTAGCCAAGGAGTTATAACCAGTAAGCTAAGCAGTGATTGCTATTTGTATTTTTTTTCTGGTTTTGTGTGTGTTCATACCTCGGGACTGATTTGTGCAGGTGCTGAGGACTGTAGCTGATGAAAGCTACACATAAAATGTAAAATAGTGTTAGAAATCGGTTCCTAGACATCTTAAGCTGCAATTCCTGGTTCGTGTGTACTTTGATTTTAATGGGTCCAAGCTTAAGATTCTTTAAAGGTATTGATATGTCATCTGAGGTATTGTGAAAATGTAATTAATATTTGTGGGATTAGCATTACAGTAGTGAACATCATAAAATCTGTGAGATTTAATCATTATGTCTTTAGAAGAGTTTTTTTAAATCAGTATTCAGTACAATTGTTGCACACTGAGCTGGGATTAAATATAATAGTAAGTTACCACTTTTACGTGTTGAATGAGACAGAGTTGATGTTGAAAAGGTCATGGACATGTGGAACACTGTGTCATAAGACAGTGACAGGAATAGACTGAAATTAAGGTTGCATAAATGGCTTTTATTACTTTGTCTTCTTACTGTTTGCCTTAATTATGCTAAGTTTTTCAGTAAAAATCAGCATAACTCTTTTGAAAATGCAAACCCTCAATACTTTAGCTTGTAGAAAGTGTTTTGAAATATAAATTATTTATGATTACATACATTATTTTCTGTTACAGCTCTCCTATTACTGACTGTACAAGGTGCAACTTTACATTAATCTCACAGCTGAGGCGAGGCCTGGATTGTGTGATACTCAAACATTGTGTTTTCCTCTTCTTTTGCAGTGCATGCAGCTGTCAACTATAGTATTTGTAAAGCCCAAGACCTGACAATAAACTATAACTTTAATTTTTGCCAAGTTACACAATTATATTGAGAATGGAAATAGTAATTATGCAATATTTTAAAACAGATAGTTTATAACATTATGGGAAAGTTGCATAATCTATATGAAAATTCTCCAAATCTACAATTGTGTTAAAATGGCTTCTTATAGGGATAGCTTTCTGCAATATTTGGCTAGGTGGATGCAAAATTTTAAAAACAGAGGGATACTTTCTTAGTGGCTTATAATAGAAGGTTTAAAGAATATTTAGATGGATAGTGCAAAATATTATCAGTGTAAGAAATGCATAGCAGTGCTGTAGAGGCTGGGAGTGTAGAGTATTTTAATGGTTTTTGCAAGACTGCGTAACGAGAAAGTGGTCTGTGATCTGGCAGCTCTGTTGGACCTTAAAGCAGCTGCAGCTGGAAGATTAAACAGGGAATTCTTCCCCTTGAACGGTGTGTTCCATGTGCTGATCCTTCAGCAGGTACCATACCAACACCTTCTGTGATAATTAAAAAACACCCACCCTAATCTTCAAATTCAGTCAAGATTTTCTTCATGCAATTTTGTTTCTAATTCCCTTTATCTTGGAGGGTTCAACACCTTGGGTTAACTTATAGATGCTGATGATGCTGTATGTGCATCATTGACTTCCCTGTTGTTGCAGTTTGGATGTGAATACCCTCCCCAGAGGGGTAAGATCATTTAAAAGAAGGGTGGCATTTAAAAGAAGAGACTGAGCGAAGATTGTGAGGCCAGGTGGGATTGAACAGACTGGATTCCTGTCCTGAACATGAAATGGGAAGGAATTGAGTTAGAGTGGGGGCAGGGTTCGTCTCTGTATTGCTTGTGTGGTGTATCAGTGTCAGTGATAAATTTGCATGGTTTCCTGATGGTCATCACTAACAGGTCTGGGTAGGGACCGTAAGCATACATCTACATGTATGTAACTGCATCGCCCTGTGGCATTAAGAAATCTGAATCCCTAGTAGCTACATCACTGGGTGGATCTACAATACCTTAGCAAAAATGGTAGGTCTGGTGAGAACAGGTGTTATTTTACACCTGACAACTATTTGCCTGTGGAAGAATGATTCTCTTGATGCCCAGCCGTTCCTCAGCGACTGTGATAATGTTGATTCACTGAGAAGGTAGTATGGGTTTTGGTTGCGGAGGGTCGTGCTGGAGAGCCGTCATCAAAAGTTTCATTTCAATAACAATAACAACAGTAAAACCCAAGCCTTCCAAGCAGCTGAATGTGTTCGTCTATTTTTAAGTATTTGAATTACTACTGTAGTGTGAGATATACGCTACTCCAGGACTAAAGTTACCATTTTAAATTTATTTATGAGGATGGCAACAACTCTTAAGTTGGGAATGGCGGGAAGGAAAGTGAAAGAAACAAAGTGTTTTAGGACCAAGGGTGTAAGTGAACAAAGGCTGAGAACGGCAAGCCGCTCTGTTCGTAGAGGTGAGATTCTGCCTCTGGGCTCCGGGTGCCTGACTCGTTGCCTGGGCTGGGACCTGAGCACAGCAGAGGCTCTGAACCCCTGCTCTTCACGGCAGCACTGTCTTGCCTTCTTGAATGGCAGGATCACCCACCTCAGCGGGGATGAGCTCAGAACTCAGTGGGAACTATAAACCAAGGTCTTACCTCGGTGTGCGTCAGGATCACTCTCAGCCTTTCCTAAACCTGGATTTCACTTTTGAGTGTTTGAGCTGCTGCTCTGCGGGCAGGGGGCTTGTCCCAGCAAGGGGCCGGGCTGTGGGCTGCTGGGCAGCCCTGGCTGGGGAGGGGGTGCTGCGCTGCCAGCCTGCTGCGCTGCCTTTTCTCTCTGTGATGGGGAGCGGGTCCTGTGCCAGCAGGCTCCAGTTGGAGTGTTTGCAGCATCTCAGCTGCAGTACAGGCTCCTGCTGAGTTCCTGCAGGCAGTCTGTATTGAGTCCTTCCCCTTCAAAAGCATGCCTGTTAAATATACATGTATATTCACATACATAGGTAACGTTGAGGTTAAAAGAAGGGATTATGCTCTTTTTGATTCTTCCTCAGCTCTTTGTAGGTATCGGCCTTTTCGTTTCCAAACTAAAATCGAAACCGGTGCTCTTAGAGTACTGTCATACGGTAAGTGGTAAGGGGAGGTGGTATCCCCCCACTCAGTGCTTTTGTAAGGCCTTTGATCTTGATCCATAAATGGCTTTTTGATAAACATGGGGTAGTTGCTGAGCTGTGAAGATTGTCCTCCCCCTCCCTAGCAGCCTCCTCTTTCTGCCTAGGCTGCAGCCTTGCCCAGGGTGTGCTGTGTAGCCAGTGGGCTGCCTTATAGCCCTGCAAGCAGCTGTCGGCCTCTCTGTGCATAAATAGGTACGACTTGGTTTTCCGTTTTCATGGGATGGTAGTAAAAGTGCATTCCTTACTCTTTGTTATGGAAGCAGCATACTTTGAAATAGGCAAAGTGGATAAACTTGAAAAGAACAGGGGGCACTCAGGCTGTGACTGGTAAACCTGACTTCTGTGAGGCTGAGTGCGGTCATCTACTTTAGATGTAATTAATTTGGTTTATGAAGGCCTGTATATATATATTATTGTATATGATTTCTGTAGTTCATACTTGTTTGTGCAGATACTGCTGGTGGTATGGACTGTGCTTGTAATCACTGCAGCACACACAGCTTCCACTCCTGCAGCAGCCTTTGGGTAGCCAACAGTCTGTTGCTAAAGATGCAGAACAGTTACTTTTCTTGAAAGAAGTTTCTATTTAAAAATATTGGGATGAGTCACAGAAAAGAACGGTACATTGCAGAGCAGGGGAAAGGGACAAATTTGGAAATCCTGTTTTTTCACATATTTTCTTTTTAGTGGTGATTATTTAATGTGGTAAATTCATACAACCTAGTATATACGTAGGTCATCTACCAGCAGACTATTTTAGTTAACTGGGTATTTATGCATTTTTGCTCTTTTGGTAAAATTCTGTTTCCAGGTGTTTGTTAGCTTATAAGCGGTCTACTGGGTATAGCTCTGCTTCTTCAAAAGACCTTGTGCATTTGTCCAAATTGTAATAATGTCAGGAATGGATAAATCCTTTGGCTGTTCCAAGGATTTTTCAGATGAGGTTTGTTATTCTCTCTCCTCAGCCATGTGTCACTATTTTTTAGATATGTTACTTAGTGAAATACAGAGCCTTCATTTTGAAGAATGAACTTGTTGGTGGGTTTGGAGCGCTTCAGAGGAACATACTAGGTAGCCAGCGTTTGCCCCACCTAGAAGAAGGACCACAGTTCTCTCTCTAGTGATCCCACAGGGTGCAAAATACTTTGTTTGCCTTGAAACTGGAGTCAACAACTCTTGAACTGAATGTTTAGCAGATAATTTTTCTGAAGTCCTGGAACTATGTAAAGTATATAGGTGAGGGACTTTACTAATCGTTATTTTTCTAGAAATGGTGTTTGGTAGGTTTTTGAAATTCTGCCATTCAAGTTTCCCAGTGAAAAAAAAAGTTTCCCGGTGAAAATCTGAGGCAAATTGACTTAAATGTTTAAATGCTTTACTGAGAGTGAATTTCCTTCCACCCCCTATACTTGTAAATGCAGTGTCTTGGATAGCTTAATAAATGCTAAAATATTTTTAGAGCTTTTTTTATACAGGAATGAAGAGTTTAAACACAATAATCTGAGTATCTTGGTGTTGAGAATCATTCGTTTCAGATCAGAAGAATTCTTGTCTTTGATTACTTCGGTAGTTCGCTAAATTTTGTGAAATACATTATTGAATAATATTTTTTCCTTTTTCAAGTAACTTACTGTTTTGCTGGGGAGTGATGAACATTCTATAGTTTCGTTCAAATTTTGTAAGGGCAAAGAAAACATTCTCAATGTTTCTGCTAATTTGGGAGGAATATACCATGAACCGAATTTACAGAACGTGGTGTGAACTCCTTTTACTTGCACTTACATTTGGTTAGGAGAAATAGTCCTGTTGTTTCACATGTAAGTGTGTAAGACGTGTAAATTGATTACATCATAATTGCATACTGGAAGGTGCTAACACATTTCCTTGAATCTTTTGGTACATATTTCAGACACTGAATCCTACCACTCACCCACACATTTGGCTTGATGTAGCCCTACATTCTCTATATCAAGACTTGACATTGCACAGCTTTCTTAGTGTTTCTCCACCGAGGAAAATATTGTCTAGGAAGCATCTTTACGTGCTGTTACTGCTGGAAGCACAAGGCTCCAGTGGTTCTTGTGACTCTTGACTACTGCAAGAAGCTGCAAAGTAGAAAATAAAACTTTATTAGGGAACTGAGACCTTTGTGCAGAAATGTCAGAACACAGACGTGCTCTGATTCAAGGCTGCACGCTGTTTAGCCTTTTTGTAGCTTAGATGTCTGCACCTACCAGCCTGCCTGGTCTGTTCTCAACTCATGAATACCATGGCGTGGTCTGAGAGGAGAAAGAATGCGTGTGGCAGACTTTCTACTGAGATTTCTTCTGAAACCCCAGTGATTTTTCCTACTTTTTGCAGTGAAATTGTAATCACTTTCATAGATGATTTCAAGATTTTTCTGGCTTGATATAACCAGTAGAGAACATAATGCCTTAACACAGAGATCTCTGTAGGACATTTAAAAGCTTAAGCAAGCGATTAATGGAATAAACTGTTGATCTTCACAGTACAATGTGATCACTTCTGCTTGATACAGTTTATCAATGAAGTACAATTATCTTGTTACATGCTAAAATGCTTAGGGAAGCATTTATGAGCTTTCTTTGTTTTGTTTGTTTGTTTTCCTTATTTCTACACCCCACCCCCAGCATCAATTGTTTTCTTTTACCACAGGCCACTCTTTGAAGCTTTTTGTGAATAGGGGAATGGTTTTGGGCTTTCCTTCTAGCTGGAAATGCAAATCTTCTGAGAATTTAGATGCTACAAAAATAGCTGGTGGTTTGACTACGATACAGTAGGAAGCATCTTCAAAACTCTTTACCTCATGCTTATTTTGCATATATTTAAAGCGGTTAGGGATTTTTTTGCTCACAGCCATCTCCTTTTTATAGTCTTAACTGCATTTCATGAAGGGAACTTCCAGTTCTTTTGCTTCTTAATTCTGGACGAATTTCTTGTTTCCACGTTTCCTGTTTTTCTTTTGGCATACTGGATCAGTTCAGACTGTGGGCAAGATTAGACTAATCAAGAAGTCAGATTCAGAGCGCCAAGTATGAAGGAACCCTACTGCAGTTGGGATTAGAGAGAGCTTTCTGAAAATTAGATCGGGAAGGTGACGATTAAAGGGAGCGACACAAACACATAGCATTCACTAAGTGAAGACTTCACTCTGTGAGGAAATGCTTAGCTAAAAGTTTCATTTGTTTTGCAGCTTGGTTTAGCCAACTTCTGTTGCCCCTATGCATAGTTCCGTGGGTTTTTAATAAATAGTGTGATATGCATTTAATTAATTATCTTGCCTAGTTATAAACCTGATATTGATTTTTGCAGGTGTCTATTTCTTTGGAATAACCTTTTTTTTTTTTCCCTTAACATTTTAAATGTGTTTTGGTAGCCTTTCTTTCCTTCAGTTATACTGTTATTTTTGATCTGCTGCTTATTTTTCCACATCTCTGGGATCAATATGTTTTTTATGCATTGGTGTCTCATTCCTGTTACTGACAGAAGATCTTAACTTTGGAGCAGAAGTGATTGATCAGTATACAGCCTGGTTACTGACACTAATATCTGACTTTTCTTTCCTCCTTTAGTAACATTAGTTCCCGAATGTCCTTGTTTTCCTCTAGATGTCACAGTCTCCCCCGCTGCCCCCGCCCCAATCCAATTACATTAGCAAAGCACTGCAGTACAGATGGAAATAATTCTGGAACAACACGAAAAAATACCCATAAAACAAATATCTCCATTAACTTTTAAATAAAAGGTTTCAGTTATATCATGGTAAAGCATTGTAATTAAGGCTAGGAGTTTTTCAGATTTGTGCCCTCATAGGTGCATGTCAGGCATTATTAAGAGAATGAAGGTGTTTGACTGCACACACTGTGTGTGCGTTCTAAGCTAAACTGTTTCTGTAATATGAAAAAATTTAATTCCACAACCTCCACTCCAATATTTGACAACTTCATTTTTCAGGAAACAGCTGTCTGTGGCTACCCATCAGTTAGGCAGAGTTCCAGCTAAATTGCATCATGAGCTTATTAACTCCCATCTAATCATCCAGTCATGGCTGATTAATCACTTCTCCTGGTGCCTTGTTTTAATAAAATCTGTTTTCCATGCCACTGACCAGCAAACTGCTTTCTAATTTTATGTGTGGGGTAGTCTTTAGTGAAGGGAACGAAATACAGCCCTTCTTCTCTGATTCAAAGGGCCTCGAGTGAAGGAATCATCAAGTGCAAGTGTCCTGCATGTATAATTCTCCTTCAGGGTTTAAGGGATGGGGAAAAAATGTGTCTTCCCTTACAGAGCCAAAAAGCTTTGCTGTGTTGCGGGGAAGGAACAGAGGCATTTTGGGACAGGAATGCAACTGTAGCTCGTGGACATCTGAATATTCAAATAATCTGTCTCCAACTGTGGAATTCTGAATGCATTAATTACTTTGTATTAGTAAGCAGCAAGATAACACAGAGAGCTGGCAGCTTTATCATTTTCTTAGCATGGGAGGAGGGGGAAAGTCATTTCATCCCTCATGCAAATGGAAAAAGTTAACGCTCCCTATTCCTTTTAGTAATGTTCTGTTTAGTAATGAATAAGCCAAGTTATCAAGGTACTTCCTTAGGAAAAAGAAAAAAAAAAAAAAAGATTGGCAGTTAAATGCACATTTGACAATTTAAGCTCTCTGATTTACGCCACAGTAGCCTAGTTAATGGGGAGCTAACAGCAGTGAGTATGACCAGACAAAAATGTTCTCAGGTTTGCTAGCAGAACCCTGGCTGTAGGAAGGGTCAGAAATGAACCAGAGGTCTCTTAATATAACAAACTAGAGCTCTTTTAATCTCTTAGCACTGAACAGAAAGTTTTCTCTTTTGACTAGTCATAGATGTAGTAAGGCAAGAATTATTTTTTTAATCAGATTTTTGAGCAAAAAGACCAAAGGATAACTTTTTGCTTCTATAGTTTGAGTCTTTTCATTAGCCTGAGGGTTGTCTACAGGTGCCAGGCGTAACTCACTGAAGTAGCAAATTATTGCAGTAATAATTTTTTTCAGCTAATCTTTGGATAAGTCTTCATCAGTGGTCATGAAGAGGGATAGAGCTGTTATGTCCAGCGGCATTAGCTTGTACTTATTGCAGGGTCTGTCCTTCCAGACTTCGAATATGCAGAACCTAAATGCTTCTTATTGCAAAGAAAGTGAGAGAGGAGAAAGGAGGTGAGCAAAGGAGAGGAAGAAGTGAAGCTCAAAGCATTTAATGCAGTGTGGACCTTTGTATCATGCAAGTGGACTTACCCACTACCAGTAGAAAGCTTTACAAAAAGATGAGGTAGGTTAGAGGCATATCCTACTTAAAATCCCGGCTGTTCTCAGCTATTTTAGAGATGCCACACTGCCAACAAAACAGGAAATACAACAAGGAAAACAAAACCAGCAAAACTTTTGCAGATAAAACAAATACTGTCGTTTTCTCCTCAGTGCACCTTATATACCATCAGAAGTGATTGTTAGCAGGGCATTTCAAATAAGGCACAAAAAGATTAAGACTTGGCTTTGATCA
>JAVJGJ010000059.1:83093401-83104655 GCA_035590215.1 Microhierax caerulescens
CTTATATACCATCAGAAGTGATTGTTAGCAGGGCATTTCAAATAAGGCACAAAAAGATTAAGACTTGGCTTTGATCAAATGTACGTACTGGAAAAAAATCAAGAAGTGCAGGCGCAGTATTTTTGCATTCTGCTTATCCTCAGGAAGAGGCAAGGACAGGAATAAAATCATTATCTATTTCAAATCACAGAATCGTGACAAACAAATATTTCTAGCCTGGCACATGGGCTTTTCTTTTGCATGTGCCGTATTTGGAGTGAAGATGTATGGGGACATATGGCATAAAAGCAAACGCTTTTTATCATCCCAGGCAAGTTTCCTATTTTGGAGGTAGGTGGCAGGTCTTTTTCCAGCCTAACCATTATCATTGGATCTCCAGTGCGCTCAAAGTTTTCCTTCTAGGATGATGGTCAGTAAAAACTGACTTGAGGGGAAGAGAAATTAATGTATTTCTTCTCAGTTAAGTTTTCTGATTTAGGCATCATACAGAGAAGGTGTTCAACCAAGTATACATAAAAGCACAGCTCTTGAAGTATCTTGAAGACCAAAGTCTACAATGGAAGATGACCCTGAGCTGGAAGAGAAGACATATCATCAATTAACTTGTTGAATATTAAATTCAAGAAATCAAGGTGTCTATGGAGATAATCAAGTGTTCAAACAGAAACAAAAATACAACTCAATTTGGAATCTGTTTAGTTCAATTATAGTTATTCTCATGTTGTTTATGTCTATTAAAGTTTTAGACAGAGGTTTTGCTATGTTTTCAGTTTCCTCAACTGAAAAATGGAAAATAAATCTTATTCTTCTAATAAGATGTTGCTGCTTTGTTTCAGGAAAATGAGTATAAACATAGAGGAAGCTATAACATCCACTAGCTGGAATGCATTGCTTCCTTGAGATTTCAGGTTGCAGTCCCATCCGTGGATCGTGGCAGTATGTCTTGCAGTTTTCATAAACAGTTGTAGTGAATGTGATTAGCCATAGTCAGCTAGGATTCTCCTGTACTGTGTGTGATAAAGCTCCTTCGTGTTTTGTATGCTGCTCAAGTAGATGGAAGAAAATGGAATGCAGAAGCGAGGGTTAGGAATGGTTGTTTTACACAGCTCAAAGTAGCTTCCTTTCCAGCTTTGTCCACTGGTAATTGATGTTGCTGTGTTAGTGGATGCTCTGCACGTGTTCTGTGAGCTTGCTCCACAGAAGTATTTGGAAAGTGAGCTTGTGAGTGACTCCTTGTAATGGTGAAAAGGTCCCTCTATCCCTCTTAATTTAGTTCATGACTCCTTATGGCAAGAGGCAATAGGGGAACAGAACTACATTCCTGCTGTTTTGACTGGCTTTTATGTCTGGTTAACGGACTGCTGGGTATCTGCAGTGCTCAGAAATGTTGGAAAACCAGCCCTCCAGTTTGGATTAAATGCATTTAAAATGAGAGCTTGGCTGAAAAGATTGGATCTCGTGGGGTGCCTCTGAAGAAAAGTCAACAAATGCAGATCACTCTGAAGTTTCTGGATTAGCATTGCAGTAAATTGTTAAATCATGGCTCTCTGTGGAGGACGACTTCTTACTGCAGTTATATGAAATGCTAAGGGACGTGTTAAGACTGTGTGGTGTAGTGTTCTCATTTAGTTCAAGAGAAATTATTTTGTAATTCTGTGTGTTGTCTTTGGTCTTTTGCTTGATTCTTAGAATACAAATTGGTATCCTTGTTTTTTCTTCTTCTAGAACTACCTGTATTCCTTAAACATGAGTGCCATACAATTTTAGTATCCATAAAGCACTGCTCTCTAATGTGAAGTGACATATTTTCTGCTCATTAAATTAGTTATGTTGATGGCTATTTGCTAGCAGTAGGTGGCGGAATAATTCTTTTAAGCTGAAGTTAGTGGCTTTCTGTGAAATGATTAATTATTGTAGCATAAGTAGCCCACAGTCACTAAATAAATTCTAGAGGCATTGTATCTTTCACCCTTTTGGTAACTCCAGTGTGTGCATGGCGAGATAATAATTTCCACATTCAGAACTATCATTTGGCAGTGAACCCACTAAATTTTGATATCTAATCTTAGCCAGTGTCATGTTCCTTCTTCTGGGAAAGGCTTCCAAGTACCCAGATACGTGTAGAATAAATATTTCGAAGTAGCATACTGCGTTTCAGGTACATACGTTTTAAGATGGATTCTGCTTCTTCTACTGGAAGAAATACCTACCTGTAAAGGTAGGTAGTCCTTGGAGAAAGAATGGAGGAAAAATTAGTATATGGCTACCTAACTTTTCTTTTTCCAAAGTACCTTAACAGTTTTCTTTTTCCAAACAGTGTGACTGAGTGATCAGGAGAGAAAATGAGACAGAAGAGGAATAGTTACTGAATTCCATGGATTTGGATTTATTGTGACAAAGCAAAATTTACTGTACTTCATAAAATAAATGGTTGTGCTGTTCTTTCAGACCATGGTTAACGTAATGTACAATTGAAATAGTTTATCATGTAAGAGGCCACACTTACAGAAGTGACTGCCAATCTGTGCCTGCTATCCTCCCAACCCTTCTTGAAGTTTAAACCTTCCTAGACCAGCTGGAAGTTCTATACCTCCTAATAGGGCAACAGCTCAGCAAAACCTAAGTAAAATAATTTCTGGTAAGAACAGGAAATTCCAAGTCCAAGCATTAAGCATCAGAAGAGGGAGGTGACAAGATATAGTCTGCTAGAAGGGAAGGTTAGACTTCTTTCTTCGATTTGTTTGTGGGTTTGTGTTTGGTTGGTTTTTTTGTTTGTTTCTTGGGATTTTTTTGGTGGTTGGTTGGTGTGGGGATTTTTAATTATTATGTGTTGGGGAGTGTGTGTGTCTTTTTTGTTCTGTTTCATTTTTTTGTTTTGTTTTGTTCTCCCCCTGACTTAAGACTAATTGGTACATAGCAAAAGGAGCTTTGAATCTAAGTTTTTCCTGAATTTGGATGCATACCGGGAAATCAATTGGAAAAGGGTTCCTGTGAATTCTAGTCTGTGAAGGCAGACAAAAGATGGGAGTTGTCAGTGCAAGGCAGAATCTGTATTTAGATGTGCTGTGAAGAATTTGCTTGCTTGTTTTCTGAATCATAACTTAGATCTTAGATACAAGCACTAGGCTGAGATATCCATTGTTTCATTTCTGTTTATGTGACTTTTACATCTATTTTGTCTGCATTAGGGCAATTACTCTTAGGTATGAATAATCGTATTTATTTTAGGTTTACCTAATCTGCATTACTAGGAATTTCCAGACAAGTAAATATATTATCAATTCATTGCCTTTTTTTCCCCCAAAATTGGATACGTAATGTCTTGAAGGTCACAAGTGTTCTGGAATAGGTTCCATAGGGTAAAAGCCAACAAAATTTTATCTCCATATGTTGCACAGCCAAGTTTTAGAACTTGGGACAAAGTGATCTGTGAGAAAGAAATATTCTCTTGCAGCTTCAGTAGGTGGAAAAGCTTTCCCACAGGTGGCTAGAGAAAGAGGAGCATGCTGGATTGGGGAGGGCTCTCAAGAGGCACACAGCAGAAGACCCATAAATAAAAAAATGCAAGATTTTATTGTGGTGTGCACTATACCGTGCTTTCACAAGCACATCTCTTTGGATGCGTTCACAGTCTTTCCTGTATGACCATCATGTCGGTGTCAAACCGTAGGGCTTGACACGTGCACGTGCGTGGTTCAGGTGGGTGTCCTGAGGGACTGCTGGATAAAGGTGCTTTTGGCATATGCCAAAGCCTGTTGACAATTCTATTTAAGGATGAGTATACCAATGCAGATTTAGTGTGTAAATTTATAAATACTTGGCGAACGTTGCACTTAACTCTTGAAGCTAACTGGTGTCCGTTAAAGTAAATGGACAATTCAGCAACTGGAAGGCAATTGGTTGTACAACTGATAATGTGTGTTGAGCTTTGGGTGGATTCTTTCTGATACCAGTTGTGGCTACCCTGTTCACTTAAATTTGGGAACAGTGAGAACTTCTCAAAGCAAGGCAATAAAGCGTGGATCAGTTCCCCACTTTCTAGCGTTGTCACGGAGTCAAATTCCTTGTAACGCTATGTTCTCAGTGCATATACAATTTTAGCAAAACAAAAGGTTTGTCAAAAGCAAGGTGATAAATGAAGGACTTGTACATAAATCTTGGCTATCCCCTATTTATTTTTTTTTTTTTTCTGAGAAACTGTAGTTGAATTGTTTGCATTTAGATTTAAATCCTTGCTTGCTTTTATCAACATCCTATTATATCTTTTCTTATACTACATCTATTTTAGAATGCTGGGTGTTTCTTAGAGGGGATTTCTGCAGCTGTTGTTGATAACAAAATTCACAGTAAAGATTATTTTTGAAAGAATAGAGGCAAATCACAGAATTTCTATTATAAAGCTAAGTGCAGTCCAAATCTCAAAAGAGAATTGTCACATTAACAAATGCTTATTACTTGGTTGATAGGTCAGATGGTGTTTTCTAACCTTTGTGTGCTAGCAGGACTGAACAATGTTGAAAATAAAACCCTTCATTTCAGCTGAAGTGCATACTGAAAAAAGTGAGACAATTTACTTTGAATAAAGCTATTGTAATAGACAAGAACTAAAATACATTGCCTTTTATTACAATAATTTCACAAGTAAGCTGGAATCCAAATACTACTGGTTTTGAAAATGGCTCATAGTTTGCACTAAGCTATCTTAAATTATTACTGAACATTTCTGTGGCATCTGCTAACAGAAGGTCAGTGTGTACCTGCAGTAACACCGCAGGTTGCCTCAGTGTTTTCTATGCTGAGTCCAGAGACAAATCTTCAGACACGCTGCTGTTGGTGCCAACTAGGTTTTTAATAGGTAGCGCTATGCTAACCTTTCTAGTAGATGAAGTGTGATCTAGTAGATATTCCCAGTCCCTTTGGAGATGGTAACATGGTCCAGAGACTTTTTAGAGTCATTTAAAATGTTTCCTTAATGAACCTTGAAACAGTTTTGTTAATGCAAAACTTTAAGCTTTTAGAGTGATTCTCTCATTCCCCATAGGAAAAATGAATGATGTTTTGGTGAGCTGTTCTCTGTTCTTATGCAAGATACTCTCTTATGCTGCAGGTTGTAGGGGCAGGTATGCCCTAATTTCGCCGTTTATGCTTGTGGCATTCACTAAAATGGCAAACTTGAATAGCAGTTACTCAACCTTTTCAAGTGAATAATGTTCACTTACGACAGAGCTTTAGTCAAGAGAAAATGGAGATGTATTTTGTGGGAAACTGTTCTGTATTTCTGACTGGTCGGTACTGAATACAGTGTTGAACTAATTCAGCATCGGTCTTCATTTGCTGCCTATTATACGATATTTAGATGGATATTTTGGACTTCCAGTATTTGAAGTGCTTCCCATAAATAAAGATAAAAAGTGAGGTATTGGAATTTTAAAGAGGAGATGCCAGGAGAATAGCTTCTACTCATACATTTTCTTTCATTCTAGATACATTTCCAAAAATGTGAAATGTTAACTTCAAAATAGACTTTGATATGCTGTATTTAAGGAAAGAGATTTACTGATTTCTTGCTTTTTCTTTCTACAGCTAGTTGATGTGGAAAAATGGGTATGTGATTCTGTCTTTTATTCACTTGATCCCAAATGTTTTGTCTTGCCACTGAGTCTAACTTGTCTGTTTTGATACCCTCTGTGTTCATGACCCTTCTTCAACTTGCATGGCTCAAAAAAAAGAGGCAAATACATGGTCACGTAGGATCTGGTCAGTTCTGAATTGTCCTGTCAAATTTCATGCTGCCACAATGACTTTTCTCTCTTTTAATTTGATCGTACAATTATGCAATACAAACATATGATTATTGCCTGTCAGTTTTGAGCCTTGCTGTCTAATGTTATTATTCCATTCTGTAACCCACCCTGTCTTTTCCAGTATAGACACTGTAACCTTAAAATGCATGATAGTAAGATAACTGATACTGATAAATAATGTGTGACACCGTATCTAGCTGCAAATAGTATACATATGAAATATTTAATGATGGAGAACAGCTGCTACAGAATAAAAAAAAATCATTAATAGATCATAGCAAATTCAGTCAAAGCACAGTTCTCTGCTGAATGTGTTGTTAAGACCTTTCCTAATGTGTCTGTGTATACCATGCATATTTGTTTGGGCATCTGATACAACTTTCCTATATGGGACATATTTTTGTATGTTTTTCTCCAATGTAATCTCTAACATCTGCATATGTATGAGTTAGTGATTGTAACAGTGTGTGTAGAATTGTTTGTTCACATTTAAAATGTTAGAAACCTCTCTGAAAGCCTGGACCATAATAGGCCTCCTTGATTTTTTTAATACTTAATTTGAGCTGCACATGACCAGAAACAACCTCAAGACATCCTTCCTTTGGCATATGACCAAATAACATGGTAGAGCACTGGTTTCACTTTGTTTCAACCAGACATTACAGAATTTTAATTTGTGATTATTGCATGCTTATAGTAAGTAGTGACTCACGTTATAGCTTGCTTGAGACTCCTGTAGGTAAGTACATTGTTTAAATGGTGGCTCAGGCTTCCCACCACCCTTTCTGCTCATGTATTCCCAAGTATCTATGTCATGTGACATATGTAGATTTTTTTTATAATATTTATTAAATAATAACTGTAGTTAAGTATTAATTTTAGCTAATTGTATCAGTATGACAATATTGCCTGTATTCTGTGAATCTGATATTTGTGACAACCAGCACATTTTTATATGGATTGTTTTGGAATGTTTTTAAGCCATACTGATGGTCAGGTTATTTTCTCATTTTCTCCACCTGTTAAAATTACAGGTGAGAGGTGTTGGTTCTAAATCTTCAGGTTCTGTGTTTTTATTCCTATGAATTTTGCTATAAAGAGGAAAAACAGCAATAAAAAGGAAGTTCAGTAGTATACAGGCACCTGACCTCATACTTCGTGAGGCATGTAAGCCTGGAGTTTATTGGTTACACTCTGACATGACTTGTTTTTGATTGAAGGATTCAATGAGTGTGTTCATGGAAGAACTGTTTTTTGGTGGGTTTTTTTGTTTGTTTGTTTGGTTTTATGCATGTGTTCAGTTATGTCAATGTATGTGGACACCTTGAGCCCAAGCCCAGAATCCAAGTTAGACAATCTTTATGTCAAATTAATGACCAAGTTAGGAACTGGACCTTACTGCAAGCAGTTCCATGCTGTTCAAAGGATAAGCTAAAGTCATCTACTTCTGAGCTGTTCCAGCCTGTAAAGTGTGCTAACCAAATTTTTGGGAGGAATTACTCCAGGGCTGCTATGTTTCTGGTGCTTTCGTTCTGAAATTTTTATTCTATTGTAAGGCATGTGGTGACAGTTGAAGCTAGGTGAGAATTAAATGGGCTTAAGATATTCCTTGAACCTTTGGCTTTTTCCTTTTGTCTCTCAGCAGCTGTGACTGTGAGGGTTTGGAGGTCTGCTTCGGTGCAGAATCGAACAGATTAAAGACATTTTGCCAAACCTAAAAGCTAATGAAAATAAAGCTTACCTTTTCAGTCCCATCCCCCATTTCATATTTCCAAATAGCTTTTCTGTCTTTAATTGAACTACCACGTGGAGAAAACCCCAATATTTGACAGAGGGATTTACTAAATTTCAACTGGAAATTAGAAGACACTGAATATATCTTATTTAGGAGAAAATAACAGTAATGAAATAAGCTGAAATTGAATAACGCAGAATGAAGGGAATTCCTTTCAATCTACCTGTCATATTTTCTCTTATAATACGTTTAGGAATCAAGGGAAATATTTTTTGAAGTGTCTGTTGCTGTGAATTAGCAGCCATTGGTGTTTATTTGTAGATTTGAGATTTCAAAATGGATTTTGTGTACATTTAGGATTTGATTTTATAAGGACTTCTGTTCTTATGAAAGCACCTGAATGTCTGTCTTGCCTTTCAGAATGACTGCTTAGCACTCTGACAGAATTCAGTGTAAAGAGTAGGAATTTTCTAGAACATCTATGATTTCTTAAAACCTGGACTGCATTTGCCTGCATATAGATGGTAAATTATTTTGGAAATTTGGCATTAAGAACCATCAAGAATCACTGTTTTCACAAGAGATTACTCTGAAGAGCTTTTTACCTGAAGGAAAACTGAGCATACTGTTTTTTAAGTTTAGATTGCAAGGGACAAGTATTTTCATCCTTTCCCTGACTAATGGCAAAGCTGCACTAGCTGTAACGTTGTAGGATTGTCTGGAACTTTTGAATTGATAGAAAAACCTCTTCTGCAGAAGGCAATGGTAAATCTTTCTTTCTTCCCCACAAACAGTTATTGCGTTAGCTCAGTTTTATGCCACTGGTAAAGCTAATTTTCAGTTTCTCTGGAGAAAAGAAACTTGCAGAGTAAGGAAACATACTTCAGACACTTTTCAGAAGAATTGCTTTCATTACAGAGACTTCTGAGAAGTAGTGACTACATTCTGGCTTTGAGGATAGTGTAGACTGGAAAAATGTAACAAGTGGATTTTGGCTAGAGGAAGCAAGCTAGGGTGGTTGTAGAGTTTGCAGTGTGCCAGAAACCAAAGCTTCATCAAGACAAATGGTTGCAGTAATATGTCTTCAGTGCCATTAAAATAATTAATCGCACATCTATGCCAAAAAAAACAAAAAAAGGTGTGATTTTCAGTCATTAACTGAATTATCTAAGGACTTGATTTGTTTTTACTTTTGAGAATTTTTTGTTCACGCTTAGCTCATTTACATAAATATAGATTTATTTGTCAGATTACTGTGTTGGGAAATTATGCTAATTGGGTACAAATGTTTGATCCCCAGCTTAAAGAATTTCCATTCGGTTTTTAGATATACACTGCAGAGGCAGCTCGATGTGGGAAATAGTATCGGCAGTGTTAATGTAGGTTCAATCAGTTATTCCCACACAGATCTTGAGGGAAAATGGGAGGATGTAGCGCTTGTATGATGTTAAAATGAACAATCATATTGATATGGAGTGATGATGGAAATACTGCTTATAACGTCACACCTACAGCTATGATTTTAACTACATCTGCACATCCATCCTTAGTGTACTGTATGTTGTAGCAGATGCTAATTGCAGCCCAAGTCTAATTCACATCGTCTAGAGAAAGTCATAGAAATGTTTTTCTACGTATTTTAATAGAATACTAGCATTTCTAGTTGTATACTAGGATTCCTTTGGTATTTCTCCTTCAGTCCATTTTGTAGATCTGATAACTTCAAGCTGTGTTCTATGTATCAATAGTAATTACTGTGAATTGCAGCAAACGGTGTACTTTCAGTTTACTTGTTTTCAATACTTCTTGATTAGGTTAGTGTAAAGGTCTGATGTTTCTGTGTAAACAAACACAATACTGAAAGAATAGTATGAAAGTTATAGTCAGGAGATAATCTCTAAATTAATATGATTTTAAAACTAATCTTGGCAACTTTGCTATCAAAAATTCCAAGGAAATAGCATTACCATTTTGCTCTTTTCATCTAGCCAGAATGCCCAAGAATTAAGGTAAGATTATGATGTTAGAAGGTGTTTGAACAATCATAGTAAGTGACACACTACCTAAAGCTGTCCAAGGAGCCAAAGAATATAATAGCCCAAACAGCTGTAAATATTTACATTAACAACACATCCTTACTGTCCTCAGGTAAAGCTTCAACAGATTTTAGATTTTGTGCATTTGTTTGTTTATTTATTTAGAGAGAGAATGGTTAGGATGATGGATAGAATGATGAGTGTTATGCACCTCAAACTTAATAATTTGAAGTCCTGCAAAAATATTTTTATTCTTCTTTCTTGTTTTGTTTTCGTTTGGGTTTTTTGTTTCATTTTTTAATGTTTACTCATTACCATACAGGTAATCTGGCTGCTGAGTGCTGAGTTTAGTTCCCCCACAAGGATGATATTCCTGTGACACTAAGCACTCACATAGGCACTTGTACCCAAAAGATCAGATACCATATGCAGCTGAAGACGTAAATCAGTGGAATATGATTAGTCAGTTGTTGGTTACATTCAATTACCAGTCCTGCCACTCAGAGTAGCTGTTGAGAAAATTGGATGCTAGAGAAACAGGTGCACGTAAAACTTGCAGATTCTGATCTCTTGAACAAGTGAATTCTGAAGGTGACATGGTATTTGCTATGCATTTAGTCATCAAATATACATTGATTTCAATAGGGTAGGATTTAACAGAGACACTTACTTGCAGTCCGGAAGTACATCAGAAGGGAAATTATTACCTTGCTTCTGAATGCTCAGTAGGGACCCTCCAGTGGATTCTTGAATATCAGTATCTGATAAAACTTAGGTGTTCTGTTCTTAGTTTGTAACTGGTCAGCTCTTCAGATACTGGAAGTGCTTTAGGTGTTTACCATAGACAGTGTAGGGTTAGCAAGTTATTTAGACTCCTAATTATAATCAAGGCAAAGAAACAATTATAATCAAGGCAGAGAAACAAACGTTTCTAGTGCATAGTTGCTCCCATCCTACAGAAAATGTCAGTTTAATAAATTAGGTGAATTGCATTCTAGAAATGGCTGTCTATTCTTTGACTGTAGAGTCTACACAACTCGTGGAAGTCTTCATAGGGCAGATAAATCTCATCCTTAATAACTCTTAAGACTGACTTCTTTTAATAGTGTTTCATAAGGGATATTGCATGCATCTGTGTGGTTTTTTAGGGTGTGTAGAATGTCACATCTCAAATATAGATGTGACTAAGCTCTGCTATAAGCAGTGCTGCTCCACTGATGGAGTGGGAGCTTTGTGTATAACTGTTATGTCATCACAATTTCATCTCTTCTTTTAGCTGAGTTAGTGTTGAAGTGTGCAACAGTTATTTATTGTACTTGGTGATTGTACTGGTCTGTCTTTTTCTCACTTCAACACTTCGGTTTTAATGTTTGGCAAACAGTACATTTCAAGAGCAATGGATGTCCCGTGGTTTAACCCAGCAGGCAGTTAAACACAGTAAACCCCACAGCTGCTCCCTCACTCCAGCCCTTCAGTGGGATGGGGGAGAGAACTGGGGAAAAAAGTAATATTTGTGAGTTGAGATAAAGACAGTTTAATAGGAAAGAAAAAGAAGGGAAAATAATAATAATAATAGTAATAATAATAATAATAGTAATAGAATAAGAATATACAAAAGAAGTGATACACAATGCAATTGCTCACCACCCGCTGACTGGTGCCCAGCAGGTTCCTGAGCA
>JAVJGJ010000059.1:83104755-83149110 GCA_035590215.1 Microhierax caerulescens
TAAACCACCAGTGTGTTACCAGCATTATTCTGATCCTAAACCTGAAATATAGCACTGGACCAGCTACTAGGAAGAAAATTAATTATGTTTTAACTGAAACCAGGACAATACCCACCCCTTATTCTACAAGATTTATGTCATGCCCAGGTCCCACACTTTCCAATATATTCTTTCCTGTCTTTTGTTATATACACACTTATATATATATATAAGGTATCATTCCCTTAGTCTATGGGACATCCCTCTAAAATGTCCATTCAGTTAATTTGGTCCATGACTTTAGGCTCCATCTGTCATAGTAGTCCTTCAGGGCTGGAGAGTTGGTGTGTGGTGTTGGATTGTTACATGCTGAAGCTGCTTTTTGCCCATTTTCATCAGAATTAATTATTCATTAATCTGGGCAATTTTTAATGTAATACCATTGATACAGCTTATAGCAACCGTAGTAGTAATGACATATAATATAATACAGCAATTAACATCATACAGTTCAAATCTTTGGCTATTCTCACCCAGAATCAACGCCCCTTGAAGTACACATTGGACTTCCCCCATCCTTCCTCCTTACCCAGTAAGTGCACCCAGGTCCTTGAGCAAAATCAATCCCGTGGATGGATTTGCCTTTGCCTGAAGCAAAGGGTGAGCGAGTCTTGCTGATCGCTCCTTGGCTTTCCAGTTGACAGACCAGCTTATGGATGGGAATCAGAGAGTCTCGGCTGGTGTGGCAGTGCTGCTGGTGCAGCGTTGTGTTAGTGATTGGCACCTCTTCTTAGCTCTTCAGCAGCCCCACAATTGAAGGGTTGTCTGAGAGACTGGCAAGATAGACAGCAGCTTAATTTCCTCCATCTCCAAGGCAGCTATACTGAAAGCCTACCAGTACCCTTTTGGGTCCTTGAAATGCCAAGGGTGCACGGAGCTTCTGGGCCAGTCACTGTGAGGTGCTTTTGGCACTCGTTCCCAGTTCAGGCTCACTTCAGCCTCCAATACACTTAGCAGCTGGAATCCCAGTCGTTCCAGAAATACAGATGGGTCCTGTCCCTTTATAGCTTCATGGCATTGTGGTGTGCTGTGCACCGGTGTCTGCTAGAGACTTATACTTCCATGGGTCTGATCTGTCGGGTCACTGAATCCACCCAGTCCAGTAAAACCAGTTGTCCCTTTCCTCCACCTGGCTGGATGCAGGGCCCCTCTACTCCCGCTTGTAGTATTTGCTACTTGCTACTTGTAAATATGAATCAGAAAGTCCCCTCTTCAAGATCAGGAGTAAGATCAGCCCTTCTGCTCTGTCTGGGAAATTCCCAGTGGAGGCTGGAGCAGCAGTTTTCCTGGAAGAACCCCCTTTTGTGATTGTTTTTCCATGCAACTCACATACATGTGTCTCTAAGGTCGAGGTGGCTTTTTTTCCATTCCATTTCCTCGTGTCCTGTCCGTAGTCACGCAGGTAAAACCATGCTGTGTACCCACTATATCCTCTCTCTTGAGCAGAAGAGCACTTATTCCTAATACCTGAAATAGCGGTCCACACAGGTGGGGAGTAGGATCTATCCTCTTTGTGTTGCTGGACCAATTTCTCCACAGCCAAGACGAGAGAGGAAGAGAGACTTCCTTCGTATTGCAGAGTTGGCCAGCCAATTCTTCCATCGTTTGTGCCTCTCCATTTTTTGGGGTCATTACTACCAGTGTGTTGGCATACGATGATGGTGCGCTCCATACAAATTTCCTCCATGTGGGCCGTGTGCACCTCACTTCGTCTGGATCTTTGGGTAACTGCTTGTTGTGCAGGCCGTCGTAAATCACCTCCAGCATGGCTAATTCCCTCAGGTACTGCATACCTTTCTCCATGGTGTTCCACTTGCCTGGGTGACATATGACATATCTTCCTTGAAGGGATAACTTTCCTTCACTTCACCTGACAGGAGTTGCCTCCAGCGTCTGAGGTCTTGTACCCCTTTTCCAACCACCTTGTCAATGCCCCCTTCCCTAAAAAGGGATCCTAGCTGTTTGGCTTCCTTACCTTCTAATTCCAGGCTACTGGCCCCGTTATCCCAACATTGGAGCAGCCGGGTGACAATGTGCCTGCCTGGACAACAACAGCTGAAATCCTTTTGCGTATCTCCCAGCTCAGTCAGGGATCGGGATTGGGTGGTTGTCACCTGGTTTATGAGTTCTGCCTCTTCCTCCTCCCCCATCAGTGGCCACCTCTCTTTCTCCTCTGGTTCTTGTTTATAGTCCTGCTTCAGAGTAGTCTGCCTCATCCACTTTTTCCTGCTTCCTCTTGGAAGGAGCTCCTTTATCTCTTACTAAACAAGCTGACTTCCACTTCCAATATTTCTTCTTGTGTATAGGGGCGACTGATCCCAGCATGGGCTGGTTCTTTGGTTCGGCTGCAGTGCTTGTTGCTGGGGCTGGAGGAGCCGCTGTGCCTGTCGTTTTGTCGTCAGATCCAGAGCCCTCTTCCCCTTGAGGGTTCTGAATAGAGTTGAGCAGGGCTTGGTAGTCACGGGCCAGGCCCCGGGACACTGCACTGATTTGAGTCTCTGGAATTGCCAGGCTGACAGCATACTTCTCCCAAATATTTTACTAGTTTTTCAGGATTCCGCTGAATTTCTGGTGAAATTCCAAGATGTTGGAGCTGTCTGCTGGCCTAGGCACTTGCCTGTACTATCCCACACACCCTGCCTCTCATAACTATCCAACCTCTGGGTAGAATTCGTAAAGACTTCTTTAACCCTGAGCAAGACTGAAAAACATTCAGGAGGCGTAGCAATAGGAAGATGCTGGCTTGAACATCCTATTTGAAATTTGCAAGAGCTGTTGTAATTAGCCTGGAGGAGAAGGGGAGGAGGAAGGTATCTCCTCCATAAATCAGCTCTCCCAGGAGGAAAGGTAAAAGCTGTAATTATTAATATTTCCCAATAGATGGCTCCCCAAGTACGGGGATGATGGCAATGCTTAGTACAAATACCAAAGTCTCACAACAACCAATCTTATCATATCGTAAACCAGTGTTACCACAAAATTATAACCTTAACCCAGCCCCCAGAGGTGGTAAGCAGCACAACATGGAACACAAGTGAGATGTTACATGACACAACTCTAAGAACATGCACAAAACCTCTGAGAGCAAATAAATCAACATTGTGACCATGACTATTAAACTAATATAATGAATGCTTAGATCAAATTTGTTTTAACATGCTCTGATCAGATCTGTAGGTATCTCAAACCTTCACGTCCCACACTGGGCACCAAAAAGGACTGTTGTGATTTAACCCAGCAGGCAGTTAAGCACCACACAGCTGCTCACTCATTCCCCCTGCTTCCCCTTCAGTGGGATGGGGGAGAGAATTGTGGAAAAAAGTAAAATTCATGGGGTGACATAACGACAGTTTAATAGGACAGACAAAGAAGGGAAAATAGTGGTAAAAGAATAAGAATATACAAAAGAAGTGATGCACAATGCAATTGCTCACCACCCGCTGACTGGTGCCCAGCAGGTTCCTGAGCAGCAGCCCCCAGCCAGCTTTCCCCCCAGTTTATATACTGAGCATGATGTCACATGGTATGGAATATCCCTGGGGTCAGTTGGGATCAGCTGCCCCAGCTGTGTCCCCTCCCAGCTTCTTGTGCCCCCCAGCCCACTCACTGGTGGGGTGGTTTGAGAAGCAGGGAAGTCTTTGACTTAGTGTAAATGCTGTTTAGCAACAACTAAACCACCAGTGTGTTACCAGCATTATTCTGATCCTAAACCTGAAATATAGCACTGGACCAGCTACTAGGAAGAAATTTAACTTCTGTCCCAGCCAAAACCAGGACAGGGTGTTAGAATGACATTAAAAAATTCAAAGTTATGGGTCTGTTCTATCTGTTGAATTTCTAAGTACACGTTAGAATTGCTAATGTTACTGCACAAACTCACGTGCACTGTTGTGCTGCGGCACAGAGAGCAAGAGTGAAGGAGGAGAAAGTTCTTCTGCAAAGGGTGAGTTCAAGAAATTTCTTGTGGAAGAATCTATGGCCTACCTGAAGTGTGTAATTTCTATTGGTTTGCCTCAGGGTGTTTTTTGGGGGGTTGTTTTTCAGAGTAAGCATTCTCCTTTGGCTAAGGAGGAATCATTTGGTCTAAAAACCTTGGAGAACTTGCTTGCAGAGGAGTGTGATGGGAATATCTGGAACTTTCTGCCCCATCCATTTGCTGGTAGCAGGGTAGCTGGGGCTGGCCCAGTTCACGGCACGTAACTTCTCAGGCCGGGCTTGAAGTTTCACGGGGGCATTCTCTTCATGTTTGTGGACTTAGCGTGCTTTTAAGTGTTTGTCATGAAGAGAAAACATTTCTACAGCAATTTATCTTCAGAGGGTTTTTCCCCTGGTGGTTTTGAAGCAGTAGGTGTTCAGACTTCTCTCACCCACTGTTGTCTTTCACGTTTCCTAGCTTGAGGGGGATCATTCATGGCGCTTTCTCTTTCTGAGAACCACATGTAAATAATCTTCCACATTATTAAGGAATCAGAGTAACTGTAAAGAATGTGATATGACAGATCCGGACAGGTGACAGTTGTTTCTCTCTCATTTGTTACAATTCATTTAATATGTCAACTGAAGAGAAGAAATTGTTAAATTTGGTCTTCCAAAAAATGCAGCACAAAAAGCTGCTGTATCATTTTAGTAATCAAGGGAAGAGATAACTGTTCACTTCAACTTGAAGCTAGTTAAGAGATTACAACCAAGCAGTTACATAAATTGTCAAGAAGAGAACCAGAAGGTTTCACAGAAGGACTGTTGTTTAATGTACTTGTAATATAGAAAAGCAGTGGGGTTGCATAGTTCTCAGAATAAAATTTCGTAGGTGAATGACAGCTAGAAGAGACAGAGGTCTTTGAAGGATCTAATCTTGATAAACTGACAGCTTGATGGCACATGAAATTCAGTACTGACAAATACAGGGAAAGTTATGTTAGAATAATCATGTAATTTATGGTTTTATATTAATGAATTTGCGCTCATACTCCACTGTTAGATAGCTCAGCAAAGACTTCTGGTTAGTTTCTGGAGCCACCCCATAAAAGCAAACTAAATATTGGAGCGACTAGAAATGGGATGAATAATAATGCCAAAATGATCATACTGTCACAAATGAACATGTCGTTTACATCCTTGCTTTACGGGGATGGTGGACAGGGTGCATGATCTTCAGTTTTGGTCAATTTGTTTCCAAATGTCTAAATACTAAATAGACCTAGAAGACTTTTAAGGAGAGAAGTCTTTGAACATTTTGAGATCGTTAGATGATACTTTTTTTTTTTTTTTTGAGCTAGAACATTTTGTACATCTACAGAGAACAGACACCTCTGTTTTAAAAGCATGTATGAAATGAAAGCACCCAGACTTGCTTGGAAGCTCTCCAGTTAGACTGTCTTTTCATGTGGGATAGAGCCAAACTTCAGTCCTCAGCTTCAGACTTGGTGATATCAAAACATGAACCGATGAGGGCAGAAAAGGAAAGGTGGCCATAGAACTCTCACAAAGAAAAACAAACCACTGCCTGTAACGTAACGTATCATTCTCCTTTTATCCTTGAGCAACTTCCATGAAAATAAACCTAAAGATCTCCATAGTCTTCTGACATCAGTCATGTGACACTGATTTTTTTTTAACCACTGCATGAAATATTAGTAACGTTTTCATTTTCTTAATGTATTGTGCATTTACGTATGATATGTTACTACAACAGCGGTGTTGCTCTCCAGTACTGCACTTTGAATGCAGGACTTTACAACTCACATTGTACCTAGTTAGACGCTATCTGCAGAGCAAGTTTATGATCAGGTGTAGCTCCTGCATTACCTATACTGTGTTTTATCTTCAGTCAGTAAGTATTCAATGTGCTATTTTATTTAAAGTAAAAAAAAAAAAATCTGAGAAAACTATTGCATAAAAAAAAAAAGATAAGCCTTGTTCTGAGCAGCTGTTTTGCTTTCTAGCACAAGCTATAATTATGCTAATTGCAATGATAAATGCTCCTTTTAAATGTGGTTTGCAGCTCTGTGTATCCCACTCACTTTTTCAGGGAAAACAATCCCATTTTTAAGCACCTGAAAGCAAATATTCATTTCACATTTTCTCTTTTTTTCCCCCTTCTCGTGGCTCTACAGAAATTTATGATGAAGGTAAGCAAGTTAAACATTTGGTATTATATTTTCTGTGAATTCCTACAATTTAATTTAAATCATTACTTTTATTTTTAACATCAGCATCATACTTGCCTTCACTAAGGTAGCATGTACTGATTTTTTTACAAATCTGGATTTAGAAACCACAGAGACTCTAGCTTGGATTGGGGTTATGGTTTATTTAGATCATGAAGGACCAAAGGCAGGTGCCTTTGTGGAAAGAGGAGTCTGGGATGGCTTCTCTAATTCTCAATTCACCCTTACCCTTTCATTGAGAGTGTAACACCATCTGGTAAATAAGAAATCTTGAGGCAATGAATAAATAACAAAATTTGCAGTAAAACATTTGGGTTTTTGGAAAGCAGGGACAGCACACTGGCAAGGATGCTGCTGTGATGGTGTGGGCTGGGAGTCACTGGCCCTTCACTGCCCCAGGTCAGTAAGCGTGGAAGCAGGAGCTCTGCTTCTCAGTGCTTTTATTATTTTTTATTATTATTTATTTAAGACTGTGACAAGGCACTTGGTCAAACTCCAAACGTTTTGAGTAACTGACGTTTGAATAATTTGCTGTGATGTTAGCCAAGATGTGTTGGATATCCATTTTTCTACTTTTTCCTTCAATTATCAATGTCTATTCCCAATTAATCTAAAATTATTTGTTTACTGATTTTCATCCCATAAGAGTTTGCTGTTCTATGGTATGGTGTTTTTCCTTTGTCACTTTCCAAAGGGGAGGAATTCTAGGCTAGATAAGCAGTGCTATTTTAAGGGCTGAATTTAGTGATGTCAGAGGAATTTTCTTAGCATTACTCCTCTGCTGATCCATCTTCTCTTCCCACTTGGCTGTCTGCTTTATTCTTTATCTGTGGCTTTCTTTCTCAAGTGATAAGGATGATTCACATTCCTTGTATCATACAGCAACAGAAAAAGCTGAGGCACAATCCTTAACCTGTGAAAAATGACGCCCTCCTCCACTTATTTAGCTGTAGAACAACCAGGAAGATTTTTATTAATTCCTTCTATCTCCTATGCAGTGAAGGAGGAGGAGGAGTATGGGGGAAGAAAAATCTTCACTAGGCTAAGGGAGAAATCAATATATTTTATCCTCTTGGGCAATTTTTTTTTCCAAACCACTGAAAGTGCTTGAAAGTCAGAGTTTGTAATGGAAGTATTGCCTCAGCCATAAATATAAATGTTTGTTTTACATAGGAGGCTGGAAACAGACAATCAATGTTATTTATTCTTGATCTATTTTCACTGCTGTATCTGCTTTTCATTGGTGTGAAGTTACCCATTGCTGGGAAAGCGGTAACATAAATGTAGTGTTGGAAATATTAATTGTGAGTTATATATGAAATGTTTCTAATTATGTGGCTGTTTATTCTGCCTTCTGACAGGTCAGTAACAGTAAAACTGGAGTCATTTAGCATGGTCCTGGTGCAAATGCTTGTCATTATTACCAATGACTCCAATCTTTTTAATATAGGTAGTAAAGTATCTCTGTGTTCTTAACTGAATAAGATACGCTCGTGACTTTTATTGGCCAGTTGATTTATTCAGGTTCAGATGTGATATTTATATTATATATATATATATATTTATATTATATATATATGTAATATATATTTATATAAAGCATAATTACACATTGTAGTAAGAGTTTTTTAAAGCAAGCCATCCTTAGAAACCCTATAGTTTAGCTAAACTTTTTTCTGGTATATGGCTTGGCATGACACAAAATAGGAGGTAACATGCTGATCGTGTGAATGAAAGGGTTTTTGTTTTCTTTTTTCCTTTGTTTTTGGCTGTTGTTTGGGGGTCACAGTAGCCATCATTATCTAAGAGTGGGTACTAGCAGAGTCATCGGTCATACTAATCTCCATACCTGAATTTTTGCAGCACTTTGTGTGTTGTAGTGAATTCCATGAAAAGTCAATCAACTAAATAGTGATTTAATAGTCAGGTGTAAAGACTAGGTTATGTATAGCATATATAATGCCTTGATAGGCTCAACTTTCAGTTTGTTATTCCATTGTAACATGGTATATGGGCTACAGTGGGACAACCAAAGATGTTTTAAACTGGTTTGAATCCGCCATTTGCTGTCACCGTTTTTTGATGTGAGTGGGGTGAAGGAATATAAACCACAGTGCCCTGTGTCAGTGAATGGATTTACCTTGCCTCAAAATGCTGTGCTGCAACTAAATGCTGTGGGTTTGGTGCCCAGCCCTGGAAATGGCAGCCCAAGAGCACAGTAATTGCAGAAGGGTCTCGTTAGCATTTTGGGGTTTTGGTAGAAGAATTCAAGGTGTATGGGCATGGATGCGGTTACTTTGGAAAAGAAATTCTGTCGGTTTTCTGTCAATTTGTAAAGAAAATGGATACTTGTGTGAGCAAGAAGAGCATGTAGAACTCCTTGGCTCACACTCCGTAGCTTTGTTTGTAGTCTTTACTGCTTGCAGCATTTTCAAGTTCTCTGATTTTGCTGGAGATGTAATTTCCCAGTGTTGCTATTCCATGTGCCAATTGTTTAGGTTGCCTGGCTAATCTTGTCTCACAAACCTTCTAGCTCTGTTCCAGGGTTACTTCACAAGTTCTGCAGTGACTCAGCCTGTTTCCTCACATTCTGTTTTCACCACTGCTTGGGGTTTTCTGGACTTTTTGGCCGGCATTCGTCCCACAAAACTGAAATGCCTGACTTAGAGCCATGGATATCCTAAGCTCCCTGTGTAACCACAAGCAGAAGCATAGGTGTCATTAAAGGCTTTCTCATATTGTAGGTGGGCTGAATTACTGACCAAAAGTGCCATTTTCGCTCCACTGGCTGTCTAATTGCCTTAGCCTAAATTAATCTGAATTTATGTTTTTTCGTCAAGAAATTCTTTTAGCTTTTCATAAGCCGTAACTGACCATGCTGGTATTAAGACAATGAACCTTCCTGTGTTTTCCAGCTGGCTGTTGCCTAGTGTTAGACAGAAGCCATCTTTAGTCATCTGAAGTTGTGTTCAGTGTGAAAAAATTTAGACCGTGATATAATTGTTGCACAGTAAGAGGTCACATTGAGCACGTACCTGTGGTGGTCTCCAATTCTAGTCTTGTAGGATTGCATCATCACTGCTGGTTTTAGACAAATACTGGCCTCTGTCACCATTGGTCTAGAACAGAATAAAAAATTTTGTATTAATAGTGAAATGAATAGATGAATAGTTTTTACATTGCTATGGAAACATAATTTTGAGCATCCTCTCCAGAAATGGTTGTAGCATCATGCAAATATTTATGTGTAGAACCATAGTGAGATGGTTTTAGACTGGGACATCCTTCCCTCCTATCCCTCCCAGTTCCTTTTAGTATTTTTTCTGTTTCTTTCACTTCATTGCTAATTCTGCCATCATGGAGTTTTCCTTCTCCTGAGTCAGGACTCCAAAGCTTTCATGATCTACGTTTATTCTGCATCCTTTCAGTACTTTTCTTTCTATATTGCAGATTACTATATGGCAGCCTTTAATTTGCTTAAATGCAGGAAGCCCTGAAGAATTGTATGTAAACAAAGCACATATTCCCTAGTTGTTCACTCATAGTTTTCTTTCTAAAGAACTAGCTCAGATTAAATACTTGTATTAGCCTGCTGGTTTTAAAACTTCAATCATACTCTTGAAAAAGGCGTTGGTGCCAACAGCTTTACATCTTGACACGGGTAGTTTGTGACTGGGAGCAGCATAGTCTGGAGCCTAAATACACTTTTACTCATAATACATGGTAGTTGATTTTTTTTTCTAAGAAAATACTTGTGATCAGACCCATCTTTCCTATTTACTTTCTTTTTCTACTGGATCAAAACTACAGTTTCAGAATGTAGTGACTGCTTCTGAAATTTGACAGCCCCAATATGAGTCCCAGGGAAGGGACTTTGAGAAGTTCCATCACTGGAGGAGCTTGCAATTTGTTTATATATAATTTTTTAGAGGGTCCAATTTGCCAGTTGGTTTATTTCTGTGGTGGTGATGGTTTTTAGTTTAAAAGGGTTCAAAGCGGGTAACTGTAGGATATTCTATGTTTAATTATATAATTCTGCGTATACATTTAAACTAAGTATCTAGATTTAGAGACAGGATTTTTTTTTTCCTCATTCTGTACTTTTCCAACAGTATAAATGCTAGAAATAAACTATGGAGCTTCTTGAAACTTAGAACATACTTGCGGTGGAGAAAATAATGCTTTCACAGTTATATTTTCAGGTGTTTTTATGGAAATATAGGTGTCCTCTGTTTGACTTGCTGTTGCCTCCAGCATCTACTTTAAGTGTCTGATGGCCATCATTAACGTGCTCCATTTTAATGAAGTATAAGTATTCGGTGTTTTAAAGGACATTGTTTTTTTCCAGTGTACATATTAAATAGCCACTGAAAGTCGTATTTGAAACTTTTAATGTTAACTTGCAGTATTTGCCTTGGAAAACATTTGTGAAGAAAAACAAGGAGCATGTGGCTGCTTCTACTGTGCAGCTGCTCTCACATGTCAGAAAAATTTCAGTGCCATGAAAATAATTGTCAAGTATTTTTTTTAGAAAGCCATTCAGAGCAATGCTGAGGGGTCCTAAGTTCCATCTAGACTCTTTGGGCTGGTGTTTCCTATGGCTGGGTCTGGGGCACAGAGGAAATACCAGGAGAGCAGCTGGTTGCAATTAGGTCATAATTTGCCATTACTGTAAGTTATATGGATTGCATTTTTAAAGGACTTACAACTGATGTCTTGTAACTTATTGTTTCACTTGATTTTGTTTTATTTTTATGTTTTTAAGTCCATCAAAACTATAATTCCTTAAAATCTAGTGTTTGTACTGTCATTTTCCCTATAACATGTAACACTAATTCCATTCTGCTATTATGGGTTGATTGTGGAATGAGGCAGGAAAAGCCATTACATCGTTCTTAAAAACTCATTGTTCTCTTGTATGATTTTCTAGAGAGTACACTTCTGTTCCCGTGTTTCTTCTGACATGTTCAGTGTTTTAAAATTGCTTTCGTGGGTGACTAGAATTGTCCGAATAGGCATGTGCTAGATGCAAATGCTGTCAGGCTTTCTCAAGCATTAGATTTCTGAATAATGACAATGTTAAAAAAAGCTTTGTCTGTGCATGCACAAAACAATGAAACAGTTATGGTTTAAGTGCATGCTTAAAGATGTTTGTCTTTCTCTGGTACTTCGCTGAAGCTCATAGCATTTTGCCTTTTTCTTACATTTGGAGATTGTGGAGCCTGTAAAGAAAATTCGTCAGCAATGAAACTTCGTCATTCGCTTGCAGTAGAGTGCTCACTGGTCTAAGAAATGCTTTCTCTAGTAGAAATAAGGCTGTTCTCTTGAAAAGAATGGAAAGGTAATGGCTATTTGACTCTAAATCTCCTTGGATGCCACAGGAATAGTCACTAATCTCTAAAAATTCTCATTGTAAGCGAGGTTCCAGAAGCACAAATGGCTCCAAAACACTTGATCAGCATCATCAGGATTCATTTGCTGCAGCTTCTCATGTACAGCCACAAGTGTTTCAATGCAGGCATGGTAGTGCAAGTGCTACTGTGTGAATTGTCAATGAAAAAATCCTTTTAATCTGTCAGGTAATTGCACATCTGTACGTATGACAGTTGTGTATATGCAAAATTGTACAGATAAAAAGGGGTTGCTGAGTGATGTATAACATCTTACTGCAGGATTGGTATTCACAGTAAAATATATCCATTATTGTTATTCAGTCTAATTCTAAATATTTCGTGTTATGCTGCTTCTATCATTTGCACATTTTACTAGATAGTTTGTAGGTTGTAATTTTTAAGTTCTTTTTGGCATTTTAATCCTGTTTAAAAGCAAGGACAATAACTGTTTCCTAATTTTAATTTATATGGCTTCTTTATTTTTGTTTCAAGGTAACACCCTTTACATCAAATTAAGCAGCTCAGATCTTTAAGTAGTTTGTTCTCATTGCCCGCTCTAACAATGCATTGAACTTGAAAGCTGTTTATGTATTTTGAATGCTAATTTCTTCAGCTCTAATTTTTGTTGTCGCATTCTAAGTTGCCTTTGCTTCAGCAGTGGCTTTTGGGTGAGGAGGTCACTCCAAATTAATCTTGTATTCCAGCTGCAGAAATATTAGACTAGAGATGGGCAGTTTATATCAAGTTTTCACAAGCAGTGAAATATATGCATTCAATCTCAATTTATTGATATTAGTTTTTACCAGTTCTGAAGTCTTTTCAAGTCTTACTCTAAATCCCAAATTCTTGGAGGATAAAATGAGGAGAAGAGGTTTGTGTTTGTGATTGATATCCCTGAATGGCATCACTTGTAGAACTTCAATGGATAAATTCTTTGAACACAAATCTATTTTTTTCCATCCTGATTTTATTCAAGCAACATATTGTCCAACTTAGAAATCACTCGGAAAACAGGAAATTAAAAACATAAATCAAACAAGACGTGATAAATAACGGGTTGTTACAAACTTGCTTGCATTATAATGCCATTTGTGTATTTGTGCAAAAATATGTGGGTGTTACGTATTGAATTAGTCAGGACTGTGGCTTCCAGGAAGTCTTACTTGTCTTCTGAAATGTTATCATTTGAATATTACTTGAAACCTGCTAAAACTTCAATGGCACACCTCATCTTGGAATGTTGCATCGTTGCCATAGAAATCCAAGTGATAACTTTTAAATTTATTATTTTATTATTTTTTTTAATAACATGTGGAATACTTACAGTTCTCTGCAAGGTTCTAGGTAGGAATGGATTATTTTGAAAATCGGACTCTTTCAGTAGACAATCATGGTACATCAGCTACTTACTGTGTAATTTCTGATATACAGATAAATGCTATTTAGTTATGAAATGAGCCTTTAAAATAGGAAATTAACTTACAGGTACGTACATATCCTGGAAGGCAGTTTCATAGTATCAGCTTTCTCTTCTAGCCTCTTTGCTATTTTTCTGTTTCATCTTTTCATTTTCACTCCATGTGGATACCTTGATTATAATTGTCTCTCAGACACTTTTAAATAGAAAATGCTTGAAATGTTTTCTGCAGTATTTTGTTTTCAGTCTAAGAAACAGCAAGCTTGCTTGCATGTCTTTAATGGGCAAAATTTTTATTAAAAGGAATTGCTTTAATCCTTTTGGTAAAAATTATCTAACAACCCACTCCCCCATTTTTCACAAAAGTGATTGAAATTTTTCCTAGTTCCAATTACCTGGTCAAGGTAAAAAAAAAAAAAATAAAAAAAAAAATAGGTGGTCTGCCATGGGTAGGGACACCTTCAGCCTGGTCTAGTGGAATGAACCACCATGGCAGGGTGGTTGGAACTAGATGATCTTTAAGGTCCCTTTGAACCCAAACCATTCTATGATTCTATTAAATATTTCTGAACCAACCTTTATCCTTTCCAGCTACAAATGGGCATTTAACAAAATAGGCGCTAGACAGACAAATTAATACAGCCAAAACATGGGCAAGGTAGCATAGCTGTGATTTTGTTGATCATACTATTCCTCTCATTTTTTATATGACAGGCAAAAGAATCTGTATGTTAGGTATCAAATTTACAGCTAGTAACACAAAATAATATTGGTAAAAATGTCAGTGAAATTTCAGACTTTTGTCCATGTCGGTGACTATACAGGTTGGGTACTTATGCCTGCTGTGGATAAAGATTCCAGGCAAATCTGAAATGTAGGTAAGGAAGTATGTTCACAGCAGTTTTTCCCCTCTTCCCCAATGTGATTGACAGCAGACATTCAGCATTCATCCTTGGCACAGTAGGCCTCACATCACCAAATGTCGTGTTCTTTCCTTGTGCTTTGGAAGAAATGGTGATAGTAGTGGTAGTTCAAAGTTAAATCCTCATATCTTGCTATCAAGACTGTGTCTGCAACAAAGACCATGACTTTCATTCTTAATAAAAATTCATGTCATTGAGTCTTCCAGACAGATTATTGAATGTATCTCTCTGCTTTTTGACTGATACGCCATTTGTTGAAAATCAAAATGTACATTGTGTGCATCAAGATAATCTTTTCAGTAAAGATAAAAGCCATAATTTTTTTGTAGTTTCTTAAAAACGCTCAAATTATTATTTTTTTGAAGTGCTTGCTTTTTCACCACCTATTGCTTTTTTTTTTTTGTCTTTACCAAGGAACTGAAAGTTCAACAAATATTATGCTAATGGATAAAAGATAAGGAAGGACAACCCGTAAACGAGGAGGGGAAATAATTGTGTGTTGTCACCGTAGCCATTCAGTTAAGTTGATCTTCAGGACTGAAATGAAGCTGCCAGAGAGATAACATAGCATGATTGTTTCCAATTTATTCTGTAATGAGTCTAATGCTCCAGTCAAACAGAAGGTCAGCCTACTGTGATAAAAGAAAGGGTATAAATGCTGTATATAAGAGATTAAATTAGAGTCCTAGAACAAAATATATTGCTGCTTATGGAGTTGCCACATTTATAGACTCAACAATACGTATTTACTGGTGGTGTTTGAATAGTGTGATGTGCATAATGTTACGTGAGATATTCTGTCAGAGGAATATCGACTTGTGCCTTTGGCATTGTCTTCTCTGACAGTCTCTGCTTCCAACCAGTCAGTCAGCTGCTTCTCAGTCTCAGGAATTCATAAAGCTTCAGCAGAAGTTGAAAAGTTGCTCACGTTTTAACAAGATTTATTTATACTTTTATGAGTAGTTAAATTGATTGTAGATAACTAGAAACTGTAATTAATATATTGGGGGGAAAAATGGTTGCAGTTTCTTGGGATAAAAGTGAATTTTATTATTTTCATTTTCTGTCACTCAAGATTTGTGCTGTGTTTCTCAAGAGGAATGTTTACTCGGGCATGACTTCTAAATTCTCAGAGCCCCCAAATCCTGTTGAGTTAGCTTGGATGTCTTTGAGCACTTACGTGGCCTGGCAGATAAAGAATTCTGGCTGAGTATTGAAACACTACAGGGCAAGCAGCCTTGGAGGTTGATGACCTTCAGTGTGGCTGATATACGATTAATAATTTCTGATAAAGGAGGGATGATGCTCCAGAAGCTCCTTCTGCACACCTTCTGTATAGAAAAGTATTTAATTTGGAGAGAAAATCGCCAAATCTGGAGGGATTTAACAATACCTAAGGGTGTAGAGGGTAGTGCGGCATGCATCAAAGCTGCTCTGCTCTAGAGGCTGCCTGCGTTCAGCCCAAGGAAGCATCTAGAACATATCTTATACCAAATAGGTGACGGGACAAAGTATACACTATTTTCCTTTATCAGCCACTTGAGCACTTTTATTAGAAAAAGTCAGTAGCTTCTAGGTTCGCCTGTCCAAGTTCTACCTTAGGTCTGTCCCAAGGACTTAGAAGGTCAATATATTAAGAGGCAATCAAAATTAGAGAACACGTTCACAGAACTACCTTGAACTAATCCCTGAACATTGTTTTATCAGGAAATTGACTGCTCTGTCACAGATTGTCCAGAGATTGACGGGGATTTTACCTTTTTTTTTCTCAGTTTTTCAGAAAAGCTTTTTACTTTTCCTTTCTCAAAAGGCCCCATTTTATTACAACGCACCAGTATATCACTTCTCTTTATCTTTCAGTCTGCACAAGGTGGCGGCCATCGAACACTACTCTACGGGCATGCAATCTTGCTGCGCCATTCCTACAGCGGCATGGTATGTAACAGGAGTCGATGGCAGCAATGATTTCTTTTTTTTTGTATGAATGTTATCTTTGAAAGTGCCCAGGCTATTGCTCTTTATCGATATCTGGAGAATTATTCACATCAAAGAGGCGTTTCTCCCGTGGTTAATGGAAAGCTTTGTGAAGGGTAGATGCTTTGCAATACCAAACCGAGTGTTCATATCTGGGTAAGTGCTAAAACTAAGTCTGGCTCCGTAGTGATGACTTCTCTGTTCGTCAGTCTATTTTGAGTTGGTGATTTCTCATTTCTTTTCCCTTGGATATTGCATATTGCATAAGCTGCGACTGAATCCACAGCTGGCATCTGGCTGACAACCTGAACATATGTTGGAGAGTGAGTGGAAAAGGAAATTCCTTCTTGCACATATTTTGGACAGAAGCCTTACTCTTCAATTCCCTGATGAGTTACATGGGTTCCAAACTCCTTAACCACAAGTGAGGCTTCATGGAGCTGCAATTTGATGCAACCAGCTCCTTTATTTCCACTCACCATCTCAGTGGAAAGATAACCTGGATAGACTGAGAGGTTATTTTAAAACGTCTATCTTTGTCAAGTGTCCTTGACTGCCATTCAGTTTATCAGGGCTATATATATATATATATATATATATATATATATGTTCTTGATAGTAACTGGTGGGGATGATTTATGAACAGCTAATCCCATGTTAGTAGGTTGATGGCTTTTTACATTTCACTGGATTATCGGGCATGAACAGAACTAGTAATGCATGCTTTTTTATTTTGATAGTATCTATGCTGTCTCTCTACGTCTCGATCTTCCATGGATAAGCTGGCATTTGATGTAGGATTGCAAGAGGACACAACAGGTAAACACAAGTCTAAAGGACTGTGTAATGAAGAATATGTTCAGTCTAAAAATCAGGAGTAACCTATAAGTACATGTAAATCACCTAAAAATTAAGACTATTTTAAGGACTAAAGAAAAAAAGGTTAATATTTATGTTTTACACATTCAGTATCTTATCTTTACATTTTATAATAGATAATGTATTTTTGTTTCTAGGAGATGTAAACATGTCTATTGATAGTTAAGTGTAAATTTCTACATTGAATATAATTAAAGGAATATTTCCTTGTTATTCCTGTAGAAGCCTTCCGCTGAAAAGTTTTTAAACTTGTATTATTTTGAATAAAGATTCTCTTAAAGTTTTAGAACTGCTGGTGACATTTGAATATTTAAGACTTATACAGCTTCTTATAGTGCCATCAGTTTGGTGTAACTGTTCAATTAGAAATAATAACTTTACTTGGCTTTTAAAGACTTGCTGTGGCTAGGAGTAATAACAACAACAATTGTACAGTTCCAAGATCAAAGTTTTTTTTTTCTGAAAATCATACTTCTTGTTCAAGAAGTATATCTGAAAACAAGGTTTGTCATGGGAACAGAATTTGTGACTGTAATATTTATAAATATTCTGAGGAATTAGAGACACTAAAAGTCAGTAGAAGTGGAATAACATAATTGAATTTGGGTTTATGAGATCTTTCAAATATTGTTTTAAGTTATATTGTAGATTATTATTTTTATTGCCCTTATTGATGGGTTGCTCCATTTCTTTGTCCTAATTCTTGGTGGAAGATCCTTTGATGTCTTTCCCAGAACCTGGAATGAAGGTGACAGGGAAGCTCTTTAGCAAAAGCAGCCTGGACCAGGTTGCCTAGGAAGCACAGAGTTACCTCCTTGTTCAGCTCTGGAATCACTGTTCCAGAGGTCTTGCTGTCTTCTGCATATGTGTATTATTTCCATTTGAGTTTCTGACAAGGTGGTGCTGGAATGGTACTAGTTATTGAAAACTCATGGAAACTTGGTTTACCCAACTGAAAACTGGTTCAGAACTTTAGGACTGAGATGAATGTGGAAGTAATACTAATAAGATGGGACATTTTCTTTCTAATTTCTTTCTTTGCCCCTATTCAATAATGATATAGGTGATGCATGCTGGTGGACCATCCATCCTGCTTCCAAGCAACGATCAGAAGGAGAAAAAGTGCGTGTTGGAGATGATCTTATCTTAGTCAGTGTCTCTTCAGAGAGATATTTGGTAAGTTCTGTAAGAATATCTGTACAGTGCTTCCTCTACAGAAAAAACAGTTAATAAAGCCTCGTTCACATGTCCACCTCCACAGAAGTATAGTGTAAGGTGTTTAAACTGGTATTTGATATCACTTTGCAAACCAAGACACTGATTGTCTGGAAGGTGTGTCATTGATATGTGACTGATTAATTTGTGTTCATTTCAATAATGGAACAGAAGTCGAAAAATTTATTGATGAAGAAAAATGAAAATATAGAAAAAAGAAATCTGTCCAAATTACAAAACTGAGGTGTTTAGAGAGACTGTGAATCCCTGCACTTAGCAAGAGGCATGATGCTGACTGCAGAGGCTGATTTCCTCAGCACGTGGCGTTAAATGTATGTACTGCATCTTCCATGCAGAATAACAATATACTAAAACTATATTTTTAGTGCAGAAAGAAATTACACGAATCTATGTTCTTGAGATTTTAATCTCTGTATTATAGTCCTAAAGTGGTTTACAACTAGATTTAAATTAATAGTTATTAAACCTATTTCAGTTATATAGCTCTGGTTTGATAGTAAGAAGGAGCAAAGATTCAGCAAATTAATTTGGCTTTTACATGAACTTACCCCATGTTGTTATGGACAGATGTTTTTCCAGATTAAATTAAGAGCTTGTGGACTACATAGATTCACAATCAGGAAAATATTTGTTTTGTTGTTTTTGTTTGTTTTTTTTTTTTTAAGCTATCTACTCCATAGTTATATTTGCACTGTGAATAAATCAATGATACTTGTATGAAAATTCAAACAGTTGATGAAGACTGAATTAGCCAGTTACCAGTGAGTGAACATTTTTCATGAAAGCTGTCTCTCCATCTTAAACTGTTTGTCTTGTTCCATTAGGCCATCTACAAAACAACTTCAAAGGATGTAACTTTGAAAACAATCACAGTGTTTTCATTTTGAATGCAGTGTCATGTTATAGCCCCTATTTTCTGCAATACTTAAGGAATGTAGCAACTGATACCTTTTCCAATGGTTAGGTCTGTGGAGGCATGAAGTTATTTTTATGAATCCACTTGGATAGTGAGACCAAACAGGGTCTGTTGAACCCAGTAAGGAATGCTTTTCCTAAGGGTGAGGAGTTCCTCAGATGGATCCCTTGACAGAGAATATTGTTCAGCAAGATGCTGAGGGTTAGTGTTATGTACATTATGTGCTGACAGGTAAAACCATAGGAAAAGGTAAGTTTTCTATCAAACATTCTATGTCAATATGCTGTTAGGAATAGGGTTAGAATGTCACCTTTTCATATTGCAGTATTACTCTGTGTTTTCAAGCAACTTGCTAATTTTCTCCAGATTAAGACAAATAGGTTAACAATCCTGGGGTAAAGACATGCATGTAAAAATAACAGATGAATACAGAGTTTGTTCACAGGGCATGACTTTTTTATGATGTAGTCAGATCTTAGTTTAATTTGTATAATACAAGGACAGAGCAGGACTATGTTAGCTTCAGAAGTCAGTCTTCCATTTGTCTGAGCGCAGCTTAATTGCTTATTTATTTTTTTTCCCCTTTGTACTTTATGATCTCAGTCAGTAGCTTAGTGTTCAGACCTGATTTGGTTGGCAACCACTATTAAGTATTAAGAAAATATCAGGACTTTCCTATGATTTCCCTTCCTGCTTTCCATTAATAAGTTTCTGGGACAGTTTGCTTTTTTTTTTTTTTTTTTTTTTGCCTGAAGAGTCATCTTTTTAATTGCAGTGAACAAGTACTAAACCAGGAGGGAAATTAGTGTTAAAATTGTGAGCTGAAGGTCCAGGGTTGTACGTTTGGGCTGTTTGTTGACTCAGAATGTCCCTGGGCAAGTCATTCAGTTGCTCTGACTCTCATTAACTCTACCTGTACAAAGGGATTTTGGATGCATATTTTTCTGCATAGAATTTCAGAGGAAGAGCACTAAGTGCTTGTGGCATTACATGGTGTGTGAGCTGCGACACTGCCAGGTCCTTCAGAGAGGAAACTTGTCTCTGCTGAACCCTGTGAGCACAGAGTGAAAAGATGTTCTGCTATAAATATTGCCACCATTTCAGTTCAAGCCAGAGTTGCTCCCTTTCCTTTCTTGAGGTGGTGCAACCCGATGAGTGGGTGCAATATTTCCAGCGTGTTTCCCCAGCCTGTATATAATAGCATGTAGCCCTGCACTGAGGTTTGCCTATGCCTGTTCTTAATTATATACCATGATTGTTTTCAAAATTGCCACTAAAAAAAATAGTTTAGAAATTCAATTAATTGTAATTTCTTTCGAATTCATGAAGCCTCTGGATAACTTGGTCTTTTAAACTTAATTTGAGAAAAAAATCATTAGTCACAAAGCTGCAATACAAAATGCTTAAAGTAAGATAAAAATGAAAATTGGTATCAATGAGGTCAGTGTTACTCTGGCTCAGAAGTCAGGAAAGAGGGAAAAAAACCAACCCAGCAACTCTGAATCTACAATGCACAGATTTCAGCATAGTGCTACGATTTCTGCACTGTGGTATATATGCAGTTACTGAGTTGCTGATTTGATTGATACCCTGCTGATGTCCTGCAGCTGCATTATACCAATCTCTGAACAAGTCGTGGGGTGTATTTCTTTTTTTTTTTTTTTTTTGAATACTGGAGATTAATGTGAAATAAATCGGAAACTTTCTTTTGAAGTATAAGGTTTTCCTTACCTTGAAGATTTTTATTATAGTTAACTGATGACAGAGTTCCCTTTCAAAAATAATGTTATTCAAATTAGATCAAATTATTTGAAAGGTGAAGCTGATATTTGTCATTTGTCTTGAACAGGAGGACAGGTTCCTGAGTATTGGAAAGGCATCCCTCTGCATCCTCTTGTATCAAATGCATTGTTTATTTTCAGCTCTTAGTTTTAATTCTCTTTATTAACAGATACTTGGGACAGCTTCTAGATGTCTGTAGCTCTTGTTGGATTTGTTGGTGCAATAGTACCAGGGAACATAGCAGTGTGTGATTTTTTTTTTATTATTATTATTATTTATTTTTTACTTTTATTTAAAAAACTTTATTCTTCCCTGCCCTTTCATTTTTTCCGTAAGAACATGAAACTCAGTATTGGACTTTGATTTCTTCTAAGTTCTGAATTCCATCATTTACTTCCTGTTGAAAAATAGTAAAAAAGGTTTATTATCTAAAAAATAATCTGAATCTGCATACACAAACCTGAAAATAGTGGAGAGTAGTGTTGAGCTGCTCGTTACACTGATTGTAATGCAGTTCCCACAGAGTCTTTATACAATTTGAAATTCTATTGTGGAGGCTGGTTGATCATCCCAGTAATTAAGGTTGTCAAGCTGCTCTGCCTTATAAAATCCTGCTTCAAGTACTTATAATCAAATGCTTGTAATGTAAAAAAATACTTATTAGAAATATTAGCATCTGCTTCTGGTAGGGTTTTTGTTTGTTTCTTTGCTTTGTTGGGGGTTTTTTATCCATCTGAAATAATTTTTTTAGTTCATCCAGAAGAGGTCAGACATTACTGAGCTTAAGGACGGGAGGAAAAAATAAATCATTAAGAAAATTAATCTTGTTTTCTTGAAAATGTTGAGCATCCCATGCTTTATAACAGAAAATTAGGAGTGTTCTTATATCACAGATGTACTTTTTGCTAACTTTAAAAAAAAAAAAAAAAAAGGGAAAAAGAGTTAGTAAGCCTCTCCTTGCTTAAACTTAGTGAAGTTCTGAGATAGTTCTCCTGGAATAATGCAGCTTGGTCATGCCCAAGGAAGACTTCTAAAATTTTCTGTTAGCTAGAAGTCTGATAACTTTGTCTATTTTGCATATGCTAGAGCTCTTGCACCTTCTGTGTGTTAATGAACTATTTAAATTTCCTCTAGAGCAAACAATTAAATACACCCCCACCCTGGTGGAACCAGATATTCCTTGTAGTGGGTGGCTCCAGGTGGGAATCAAGTCAGGCACTGTATTGACAGCTGAGTACTCGGTGTTTTCAGTGCTGCTGGTGATCTTCTGTCATTTAAGGTATGTGGAGGAGGAAGCTATGGGAATAGAGAAGGAATAAAAGGCAGTTGATGTAGCAGGGACAGGAGGCTGGATATGAAGTGGGAAGGAGGGAAACTGAGTGGGACGTGATGACTGGTTGAAAAGATTGGCAGCTGAGGGCAGGCAGGCGGTAAGGGACAAACAGATCACCTGGGACCAGAAGCTGGTGGCAAGGGAGCAGTGGGCACCTGATGATTAAAGTCGTGCTAGAAATTTGGGGCAGAAAACCTGTGCCGTTTTGGCAGGGAAAACTGGCAGAACCACCAGTGGAGTGGAACTGGGAATGAAGGACGGCAAGGGAGACCTGTGGAGAAGGAGTGGGATGGCTGAGGAGAACCACACTGCTGGACGAAGTTGCAGAGAGGGGAAAGTCTGGAGCGAAGAACTAAGTAAATAAGTGGAGGGGCAGGAGCTGTGGTGAGTTTTGGGGGAGGAGGTCCAATGCTGGCTCAGAAAGGAAGGGGTTGAACAAGAAAAAAGCCAAAAGGCCATGGTGGGGCTTTGTAGGTCTGCGGAGAACCTTTTGAAGCAGGAGGAGGTCCTATTCTGGGTGATAAGGTAGGCTGTAACGGGGTTGGGAAGCTGGGCTGGCTAGATGAGGGATACGGGGCTGTGATAAAGATTGGAGGGGGAAGGAGAGTGGGAGAGGCCTGGAGCAATTAGGCCAGATAACCACTATAGGCGACTCTTTAGAAAACTCATCGTATTAAGGCACAGCAGTAAGTGGCGGTGTGCTGACAGCCTAATCCTCTCTGATTTTGTGTTAGTTTAGGTGGCAAATGTTGAAAAATGGTTTTAAAGTTTCCTTGTCTACCTGTGGTTTATGTTGGTGTCAGTATGATGCTACGTACTATAATGGTGGTGGTGCGGGGTGCCCTTTTTTTAATATAGGAAAGTTATATATATAAATTATACCACAAAAAATAATTTTCTTAAATTTTGAAAAAGCACAGGCATTAGAAAATGCAAAAATAATGGCACTGATATGTTTTTACAAAATCTCTTAAATATTCAGTCACTCTGGCTTTTTATGGAATGCTGTCTCAGTGCTGATAGAAGATGGATGTGTCAGGGCTGATGTGTCAGGGCTGAGTAGTGGAGAGGCTGTGGAATGAAGCAACTTTGAAGATTAAATTTCAAGCTGGGAATTGTGGGTGGAGGATTGGTGGTATGGTGCTTAGTTAATTATTTTCTTGGAGAATTAGTTTTTGTACCAGGCTCTGCTGTAGTATTTGCTGAGCAGTTCTTTTTTTCTACCAGACTTGCTTTTGTGAGGTCGCTAACTCTTCATCCCTCACCAGGAATGTTCCTTACCTGAGTTGTGGCTCTGAGGGCTCCTCTGTCTGCTAGAGGTTGAGGTCCCAGAGTGGCTCAGTCTTGACACCTGCAACTAAGGTGATAGAAGATGTACCTTGAACGTTGTGAAGATGTGCCTTGAATTGCACACGATGCACAGTGGGAATTTACAGTGGGAATTAAGAAGGTCCTTGCCACCTCAACTTGGGCATCCTAGATTAGTGAAAATTTCTTAGTGTAAGCTGTGTACCTCCACTCCCCAATGGAAAATAAGCTGTAATGCTACTCTTCTGGGGTTCTGAGATAATTAATTCATTAATATTTGTTGTGTTTTATGAAATGTTGTAATTGTTGGTAGCAAGGGAAAAGCCTATGGGGAAATTAATAATTCTGTTTTCCAAGCTTTGAAGATTTGACTATATTGCATAAAGCATGAGGCTGTGGACTGGAGATTGAGGAGAAAGCAAAGCACCGAGCAGCTGTTAATGAAGTGAGCTCCTTTCTCCTGTATATACAATGAGACAACATTTGTGGAAAAAACTGTTCAGGATCATGCCCTTGAAGACTGTAATAGGCTGCATTCACCAAAAGCCATTCTTTTTGCATGGGCTACTTCGTTTGACATTGCCAAACTTGTGATGCTTGCTTCTGCAAAATTTAATATTTCGTTAATGAAAGCTCTTGTGTCTAATCAGACTAAATGATAATAATTTGGAAGCATAGTAGCTGATGTGTTTCAGGCTTTTTGTGGTTATGGCACAGAAGGAAAGCTAATATGAAGAGCAGGAATGCAGAAACCCCATCTACCCTCTGTGGGATCCTTATGCTTCCCTGCCATGCATCTGCAGTTACCTGCTGTCAGCTGTGCAGGAGTGGGCTAGTTGATTCTTGATGGCTGAATTGGAACAGTAATTTCTGTGTAGCTGTGGGTTTTATCTCCCTCTGCTGATGGTACATTTATGCTGAGTGGAGGGGCTGGAATTGGTTAGTATAGTGCTGGCAATTCTCATTATGAATGGAAAAAGTCTCTTTGCTTGTTGATTTGCTGGCCAGGTATTCAAACTGCTTCAGAGAAATGCAAAGAAACCAGGATTTTATAGAGCTTTAAACTCATCTGAAATTTCCTGGGCTTTGCCTACTGTGGGTCAAAACTTAGATAATTATTTTTTGTTCTGCAGTGTAAGTTTACCCATATTTATTAAAACTTTTTCAAAGTCTTCATAGATCTTTCAATGAATATAAATGTATTGCCACTTCTAGACATAAACACAAAAAACTAATTATATAAAAACTTTACAGAGATAAAGTTATTACTTCTAGTTCTTTCCAATATCTCCCTTCTTTGTGACTGAATATTTTTGTTTATTTTGACAGTGTCAATGTAACACTCAGTGTTACAGAATACTTCTTCACTGATGCAGGTAATAAGTTTTAATAGAAATGATACCTGATAAGTAGGAATATAAGTGGGTTATCTTTTGGTTCTGGAGACAGTGCATCTCTTTAATCTTTGGATTTTTGCTGAAGCTTGCAAACTCATAGGTTTTTTGAATGTGAAATGCTTTTCCCTTTCTAATAAAAAAAGAAAAAAAGAAAAGGAGTGTAGTTTGTTTTGTTTTCAGTGGTTTGTTTGGGTTTGGGGTTTTTTTTTTTTAGTGGTAGATATAGATGTAGTTATAGATTCAGTACTTTTTCACTTCTTGCCCAAGGCAGAAGTATCATCAGTGTGGATATCTTGCAGTTTTGCTTTGCCTGGTCTCAGACTGACTAAGGGGAAGTGCGTACCTGTCGTGGGAATGATGTCCAAGACTTGGAACATCTCAGAGGTTCTTGGGTCATTGAGAATAGATGTTTAAATGGTTTGAAACTGCTTCTCTGTCCTGATCATTGTAGTAATTTTAAGACAGTTAGAGAGAAAGGGGAAATAGCATGGGCTGTCAGAGTGTCCACGTACAGAAGAAAAATAGATTTAACTGGATCACGTCGGTTGCCTCCACCTCTGCACCACCTGGTACTAAATTTTGAAGCAGTGTGGTTTATGTTCTTGTTGTGTGCTGTACTTAAGCATTCTGAGAACTGCCTTGTATACAGTTCTTAAAATGCACCAGAAAATAAACTTCCTTTATTATTTTTCTTTAGCTATTCTTACTATTTGGAATGGCCTGAGACCGAAGGCATAGACATCATAATGTAAAGTGCAGATAGAAATAGATACCACCAGATGAGAGTCAGTATGGACACACCTTAGCCAAGAGGAAGCCTGAAGCAAAAGGTTTTCTTTCTCCTTGCACACATGCACATTTTGGAGAACAAAAAGTTTGATGCAGACTGCCTGTGAAATTTAAAATAGTTATTTAGAGCTATTGTAAATACAGCTATGCTGCTGCAATCACTGCTGAAGGGTTCTTGTGGAAATTACAATCTGATTCCTAAGCTCTCCAGTGAGCTTGAATACATTGTGTTCTTCTTGAAGACCTAGGAACAGAGATGTGATTGTATTAGTTTTCTGCAGAGCAGTACCAAGTTTGTAACGTGGCAGTAAGTTCAGTTGGGAAACTGTAGTATTCTGTGAGATTTGTGTCTTGAACTTTATCCTAGAGAAGCTCTGTAGACTGTAGTGTTAACCTATATTTATGAAGTGCTATAATTCTGGAAACTGATTAAGTACCTATAGTAGGTTAAATGGCGGTTTAGGAGATTATTAGTCTATTAGTAAGGAAGAAGAATCTAGCTTTTTGATTGAGCCTGGATACCAGTGCAGAGAAGATATTTGTGTGAGACAGGAGACTGAAGAACCAGCCTGTAATGGTGAAGACCCATACCAGGATTAGGACAGCAGGATTCCTGAACCCAACATATTTCTGCTTTGCAAATGTTGTTAGGGCATACCTGAAGGACATATGCTACACGTGTGGTCCTTGTCAATGATAGCAACCTGCTACTTCTGCCAGGTACTCTGTCGTGCCAGCTTGCAAAGTTCTGTGTAGTAGGTATGGAGGCTGTTCAATATCAGTGTGAGTGTTGTGTCCACAGTCTGGATATTGTGTTATGGAATTAATTTCATTTTGATAGCTTTATTGTGCTGAAAGTACAAACCCAAGCAGATCAGCTCTGAGTAAATTATAGACAGGCAGCAGATTGCTTTAAAATAACGCTGAGATTGTAAAGTGTAGCACTGAAAAGTTAGGCACTCCCAGGGTTAAGACTGACATCTCTAATCTGGTGAGATTTTTTTCTATACGTTTGATGTAATTGAATCCTTGAATATCCATTGACAGGCTACTTTCTCTGCATGGTCAAAGCTTCATTTTATTGTTTGCTATGGGTGGTTCCAGGGGATGAACACCATAGTTTATGGAATTGGAAATGTCAGGACCCCTGCCTTCATTTGTAAATTGAAGGATCTAAGTGAAGGAAATCTAAGCAATCTAAGTGAAAGCAATCTAAGTGAAGGAAGAAAGAAGAGAATTGCAAAGACATACTCTCTGTTTCTCTGCTGTAGTGGTCGTGTGTTGTGTTAGGTCATTTAAACCATACTTTTAAAAAGTGTAATTCTCTGGTGACTCAGCTTGAGACATCTGGGTTATAATCAGAACTGCAACTGGAGTCAAATGAACAGGCAAAAATAACAGGTGCTCTGAAGAAAGAAGTCAGCAATGTATTTTTGTACCAGTGCCCCAGCTATCAAACAGCATGCTAATTCAGTGCCGTTTTTTCTGAGGGTAAATTCATTAACACGTACAAAGCACACTGTTACAAGAAGTGCTCTGTTGATGCCAGATCTAAATGAGTTATCCTCTTCAGCCTGCTCTGAACGCCATAGGTTCCTCAAAAAGCAATATTCCTGCTTCAGTGTACTGGTTGAGTTTCTCAGTGAACTGGAATCTGTGTAGTGATCTCAGAGGAATTCTAACCCAGTGCCGGCCCACAGGGCAGGAATGGGACTGGAGGTGTGTGCGTGCTGCTGACCAAGCCCTGCAGCTGCGGAATGGGAAAATAAAAGGTGAAGCAGTGATTTGTGTATTGAACATTCTCCATGTGCTGAATGACACTGGTGAGAGGAAGCACGGCTTTGGGGAGATCTCTTACTTTGTATGTCGTTAGCTGTCGTGGAAGCCTTCGAAATGAGCAGATGTGCTAGTTCTGCTGCTGCTTTACAGCTAGAAGATGTGCAGGCAGGAAGGCAGAAGAACTCTGCACGTGCCATTAGGAATCTACCTCCTTCTGACCTCCATTGCCATGTTCATCTTTTGCATGGTTAATAATTTTACCCAGAAGGTGTTAATGTTGGTCGTGACATACAGAAACCAAGACTGTGTAAACACAGTTACAGTCTGGTAGTTTAAAACAAGGTTTTGATAAAAATGTCTGGATGTTACTGCACTTGAAAAATTATTACCTGGTAAGACAAACAGTGCACTCCAAAGCAGCTGCTTCTTTGTGGAACACTTGGTTCCATAATTTTACATAAGATTGTGCTCTTTGGCACTAACAGTGTATCAGTGGAACTGACATAGTGTGGGACAAAGGATATTACATGGATGCATGGCAGAAGAGAGGGAGTAACACAGCAAAAGAAGAGAGAGCATCCGTTGGATGCTTAGGGAGGAAGCGAGCCTTTCAGAGAAAAATTGTTTCAGATTTGTTTGGATCAGGAAACTCTTGTTCAAGAATATATTGTGGGGACTCCCTTAAGTACCTTACAAAGTCAGTTACTTGATTGCTTGCTTTCTTTGATGGCAGTTCTAGGAAGCCAGTGGCCCACAAGAAATAATTAAGTGGTGAGTTACACTTGAAATAGAGATTAATGTCACATCCCAATATTCAAACTTTGTGGAAAATTCCATTGTGTAGAGAAGGAAGAATGCCAGTGTAAGGACCCCACAACATTTAATAATCAGTTCTTCAGAGTGTGTACTGTGGTCTGAGACCCCAAACAGCTGACCATTCTGTGCTATTTATGTACGTTTCCCGAAGGCAATTACACTGTTATTACTCTAATTTTATTTCTTACGTCCCTTGATGAGTGCCCGTGTCTGACTTTGTGTTTACTTACACATCAATAAGGAAGAATTTATATATGAGGGAAACAAGAGAATGTTTGCTGCTATTATTGTGTACGGTAATGAGATTTTTAATTAATCCCAAATAAAAGCCTCTTTCTTTCCTGGTTTCAGCATCTCTCTTATGGCAATGGTAGCTTGCATGTTGATGCAGCCTTCCAGCAAACGCTCTGGAGTGTAGCACCCATCAGTTCGGGAAGTGAAGTTGCCCAAGGTGAGATTGACTCAACTTTGATTGTGGAAAGACTGATTGTACATGAAATACCTGAAAAAAAATGACATTATTCTGCCAAGTGTGGGAGTCGGTTTCTCTTATGTAAAAATTCAGTCCAATAAATAAATAAATATATGAATGTTTTGAAAACAGAGGGAAAGTTATACTGAAAGTGACACTGATAGTTTTCTACATATTTTTTTCTGAATTCTGAACAGTTCATTCAGTTCTTATTTTGCTAAAGGTATAATAGCATTCATAACGGGGGGTGGGTGGGGTTTAATGGATTTTGGTCCTGGTTTAAAATGTTATCTCAGATTATTCTGATATACACGGTCATACCTTTATGTTCCTGAAACTGAGTAAAAAATAGGCAAGAGGACTAGAAGCAGAATGTGAAATGCTAGGAGTTATGACTAGAAATAGTTTTGTGGGGAGCATATGATTGAGAAGAAAAATAAAAGGAGAGGAAAGACAAAGAGAAAGAACAACTTTCAAAATGTATTTTATGTAGGAATCAGGAAGGTGGTTTTTTAAGGTAGCTTCTGACATGAAAGCACAAGGATCCCTGAATTTATGCTGCTGGTTCCACAGGGAAGTGGGTCGTGTTTTCCTGAAGTCTGTCACAATGTAAACCCTAATGATTTCTAGTTTCCTACAGAGTAATTGAGTAGTTATTGTAATAGAACCTTAAGAAGGTTAAAGCTGCAGGTCCTTTCTTTCTTACTCCTTGGGATTTTTGGGTACTATTTTTTCAGTAGACTGACATTTCACATCAATTCCTTTATCTGGCATATTCTAAAACACAGTTGTGGAATGCTCTTACAGCTTATTCAGATATCAGGGACAGTCGGGGACAGCATTGCCAACACCTCTTTTTTATATACTCATTGTATTTTTAGACTATATTTAGAATCATGTTGCACAGTCAGATTCTCTAACATGGCTTCTAGTGGAATCCATTATTAAAAAATTGCTAGTGCATTGCTTAGCAGTGTCCTAAACTTTATGGAGGAAAGCTTTCTGTTGATGGGAGAATACCTTCTCCTCTCCAACCTGTTGCTCCATCCTGTAAACCCCATGTGCCTCGTCAGCACTGGGGTGGCGTTCATGTTAATCATCCCAGTCCAGTTTATTAGCTGAGACCCAGATTTGTGCTGTGCTGCACCCCTCTGGATGGTGAACTTCGCTAGTGAGACCTGCCTGGCTGTTTGGGAAGCAGAAATCCACAGTGATACAGTGTCATGTTGTGCCCTCAAACCCGCAGGAAACCATGGGAACATGATGCAATATGATTTTAGCAGCTGTGCATTTCTCTGTGTATTTGCTTGTTCCTTGTTGCTTTGCCTTCAGTTTTCATTTTTCTGAAGTATAGGCATTTTCTTTGTTAAGCAGTATCTTTTCTGGAGAAGATCAGCTGGCTGATGTCAGAAAGAATCAGAGCAAAGGCCTTACTTTAGCAAAACTGGCAAATGTTCCTATAATCAAAGTTGTCTTGTAAAGGGAGAGTTAATCTGACACTTGGTGTGTAAAACCTTACTCTATATGCCTCAGGAAAATTGTAGCCAAACGGGACAAAATTACCTCAAAAGGGGGGGAAGATGAAAATAAAGCTGGTTTTGTTAGTATCTGCAAAATTCTGTCATCATCCTAAACAAAGTATTCGTGTATAGAAATAACTACACTACAATACTCTCTTAATCAAAATTTCCCTTTAAAAAGAGGTTAATAAGTGAAACACTTCAATTAAATTAATTTAGTTAGCAGTGAAAATAATGGATAAATAGTCTGTAAAATGAGCTAGGATATTTGAGATAGTTTCAAGGAAATTATTTCTGTTTATTTGTATTTCTGGAAAATTGGCTTATGCAGAACTCAATTGTTTAAGTCAAAACAGAGCTTTAGAATCAGATCAAGTAATTCTGCTAATTCTGTACTGTGAAGTGGATGGAGGGCACTTTAAAAACAAAACAATACAAAACAAAAAAGAAAACCCTGAAAAAAGCTGCTTAGGGCAGAACGTCTCCAGAACTATATTGACACAGGTCCATGAAAAAATTAATATATAATTAAAAAAAATAACAACTATTGTTACCTGGACATATACCTCTGTGTCAAAACCAAGAATTTAAAATTCAGTGCTAATATGTGCCACATAAGTACTAATTTGATGTTGACTTAGATGGTTTAATAAAATGTATGTTGAAACATTCCCTGATGTATATTTAGGAAAAAGATTCACCGTAGCTTCAAAATAAACCTGTGGAATGTGTACAGTGCGACTGGTCGTTCTTCAACACCATTTCCCTGCACAGACCTGTCTTGTTGCACAGCATCACTTGTTAATGTAGACGTAACCGCAAAAAATATTATTCCAATTATTTTTTTTAAAAAAATGTTTTTGTTATAACACTAAACCCAAGGAATTATGTTACCACATCCTGCTTAAATGCAGAATTTGATATTAACAAGTTCTAGCAAGAAGAGAAGGTGATTTTAGGAAAAACAAGTGTTTGTTTAGCTTGTCGAACTGAAAAAATACCACTGAATTGCACTTAAAAATCTACTTAGACTTAGTATTCTTCAATTACTAGATTATAATACAATATTTGTATTATAATATAAAATTATATTTGTTTTTAATGTCACATCTCTGATGCAAAAAACCCTGATGAAAAAGCATCTATTTTGTTAATATCTTTACTGAATAGAATTATGGCCTTATTTTCAGCTTCTGGCTGCAATATCCTGGCTTTTCAAATACTGTGATGATATGTGTGTGCTCTGTGCCTTAGTCTGTGACCGCACAGATCTGTACCTTACACTGCATAGCCAAGTGTTTGCCTTTGAACCTGCAAGTGCAGTGGAGGTATGGGCAGTATGGGAGTTTCCCTTTGGAGTCCAAATAAATCGCGGTTGTAGGTTGGGAATCTTAAGTCGAGCAGAGCTTAGAGTTTGATCTTCCCAGAAGTTTTTCTCACAGAAAACTTCCAAAGACACCAAAAATTATTTTGAGGTTAACTAAATAAATCACTCAATCTTTGTTTTGTTAGTATATAAACTGGAATCCTTAAATCAAACCCAAAAGTAAATAGGTAAAATAGAAGAATCTCCCACTCTTTCTGTTGTAATCTGGGAGGGAAGTACTTGTTTCCTTGTTTCCGCTAGCTCAGTCTTTTCCTGAGTTGCACTAACTCCGTAGAATCCCCTCTCTGTGGCTCTCCTTCTCCTGATCCACCCTTTCTTACTGCCTGACTTGAAGCTTTTCACTTGGCAATATTCAGCTGGCTCCCCAGGGTACGAGATACCTCCCCCTTCTTCTGAATCTCTCTGTAAAATAACATGAAATGCCATCAGGGGAAAAAAAAAAAAACCAAAAACAAAAAACAAACCAACCACAAAAACCTGATAGTATTTATTACAGTTTGAACTATAGTTTTACATCTTGCTGTGTTCAGACAAATGCACTTTATTTTCTCCCTTTATTCAAGGATATCTGATAGGAGGGGATGTTCTGAGGTTATTGCATGGTCACATGGATGAATGTTTGACAGTCCCTTCTGGTGAACACGGAGAAGAACAAAGGAGGTAGGTTTCCAGCTTACAATGGGATAATAAATGTTGCTGAATCAATATTAAGTGTCACTGATAGTACAGATTTTTGAAGGATGTTATCAATATTGTTGAGATGAACTTTGGATGTGAGCCTCTTTACATTTTCTTTTCAGTGTTGTTCAAGTCTGATTTCACTCACTATGTGTAAAAGCAGTAGTGATATTTGGTAACTTGCCATTGTCTTGGCTAACTTAAGAACATTGTGAATTATATGTGTTGGTTTCTTTATCGCTGTTTTTTTTTTTTTTGGTTGGTTGGTTTTTTCCTGTAATCACAAAACTTTCCTCAGGACAGGCTATGTCACCATTACTGCCCAGTCCTTCAAGGCTACTAATCTGGGTGTTGAGCTCAGGTGTACCTGTCATGGTAGTCTAGAACGTAATTTATGGTTAATTTCTTGACTAAAGGATCCTAGAGTGAAAGTAGTGAAGTGATACAGCTTGGTGTGCATCTCTCAGTTAACTAATAAATCCAAATGATGAGAAGACTGGCACTGAAATTGGTGTGTTTCAGTGGAGTTATTACATGGGTGAATCAAAGTTCTATTTATTTGCTCTAATAAAATATACTCTAAGCTTCTTTTCAGTAGGGCAGCGTCATATGATTTAATCCTACCTTCAGACTGAAGATTGCTAAATGATAATGTTGATTTTGGAATAGTTTGTTTAATGCAGCATATTGGGTAGCTTCATTTCCATGACAAAGAAAGTGCTGTTCATGCATTTCCAAATGAGTTTTCTGGGTTTGCAAATACAAATGTGTTTTTTATTCTATTTGATTCTGATAGCTAAAGATAAGAACAAGACACTGGAAGCTCTCATAATATATAGCAAAAATCTTCCAGGAATTTTTAAATATTACAGAGTTTTCTTATATAGCTGCTAACCAACCTGTCCTGGCTATTTTTCATTTTTAGACAAGGGAATAATTTTTTAACACAGAAGGTATTTCAAAATGCTGAGATGTAAAATGTGATCATTTCATGTTTTAATTTTAGTAACCATGTGCCAGATCCATTACAGCTTGGAGTTTATTGCTGCTGTTATTATCCTCACCCTGAAAGTGATGAAAAGAGAAGATGATAAATAAATAGGATTTGATAATGTATGCCCCTGCTTCAGTCTAAATCCTTCAAAATTCCTTTTAAAAATTGTAGTTACAGTGTAATTGCAGATTTATAGGATAATCAAGCACTTCAGTAATGAACTGTTAACGCCTAAGAACACAGTAAAAATCTGTCTCTTTTCAACAGGACTAACATTATATATAAATCACAATAAAGGAGCATGAAGTTGCAAGTTAAGAAAAAATTTGTTTGATCTGCCTGTACAGGCACATGATGTCCTATAACATGGGAAGCACAAGGTTCATTTCTTAAGCTGGAGACCAGTGCTGCAAACAGTCCAGACCATTATTTTTTCTGCAGTGTCTACCTTTTCCCCTACCCATCTCATACCCCAAAGGAAGCCAAGCTAGTAGACAACAAATAGTACCTATATCTTTGTCTTTATATTTCCTGATAGCAATACTGAGAAACATTGCTTCTCGGTGCTTCATAAAATACAGTTGATTTTCTGAAATTATCTTGTTGTTCAGGAGCTTTCTTTAATAAGCTAACACAAAATAAAAATACGTTTATTTTTTTTAATGTTCTCTTTTTCAGCAGTTCTTCTATTTCTTTTCTGAAATATTTTAAATTATTTTTACTAATAAACCTGGAATATAATCTATGATTACTTTTAATTTTATGGAGTCAGGTATAATTACTCTATGCCCTGTGCTTTCTCCTCTTACATTATTAGTAAATTAAGTTATTACCTAAAAACTTTATGCTTTTATCTCTAATTAAAGGACTCTTGCCTATTCAAAATAATATCTAAAAGGATAATTTCTGGCTCCTTTCAGTTTTCAATATGCATGCAAATATTATTTAGATGGGTGGTATTTAACTGCTGGTATAATTATTTTAAAAAATATGGGTAATTTTGTCAAGCAGAAAATTATAAGATAAATTATTTTAGCTTTCATTTTAAGTTAACTTCCATAACTTTTGCACATAAGGCATGGTAAAGGATTATATATTTGGAGTATAATAACGTATTATCCTTTCATGGCCTTTTGAAATAGCATGGTGACAGGTTATTGTGGTTGTGCTTGGTTTTGTTCTGTTCCAGCATATGCCTGAGGAGCAGCTCTGCTCTGCAGAATGGCAGCGTAAAGGAACACTGAGAAGTTCCATCTTTGTTGTGACTCACTAATTCTCTATCTCGTTTTAATTTTTCTGCAAAGGCCTCCTCTTTTATGCCTTTTCAAATAAACAAACGATCAGACAGTCCTAAAATAACAGTTTTATTCTAGAGTGTCACCTGGTATCTAAATCTGGGAATGAATAAATTGTTTTGATGGGAAGCATCCTCCTAGGCAGTTTCTAAAAATAACTGCTTATTTTCTCTATTCTTAGAGCGTTGATACAGTTACATAAATTTGAATTTAAAAGTCTTTCAAAGATTACCAGAAGTCCAAAATAAAACACACATTCTCAAGCTGTTTATAATCATGGGGAAGAACATTTAGCACGGGAGATCTGCGAAACAGTGACAATGCAGATCCTGTATTCGTGGTTACAGAACCTAACAAAGCTTCCTCTGAGGCAAGGTCATCCAAATCTGCGCTGGAAGAGCCTGGGACAGTGGCAGAAATAGTGATATAAAAAGGTTGTAAAGTTCTTTTTTGTCTCTCACAAATTTTTTTCTGAATGCATACTGTGTTTCCTTGCTTAGTTGTTGAGCTTCTGTGTCCTTCCATGTGATCCTTAAATTGTGCTACCACGATCCCTAGAAGGGAGGTGGAATCATCGTTGTGTTTGTGGATGACGGACTTGGGTATAGAGAGGTGAGATGTAATTGCACAGTGAGCAGTGGAAAAAGAGCAACGTTCAGAGCTAGCTTTTGGCACTGGCAAAGCAGGTGTTTGCCCAAGGTGACAGACTGGTTAAGAGGATGATGATGTTGCCTTCCTCCAAGAACTGAGATCCAGAAAGCTCCTTTGGCCAGTAATGGATAGCCATAGTGTTGGGTCTTGCATGCACAGCCCAGTCCGTACTGTCTTCTGGCCATGGCCCCTCAGTTCTGGGGGAGGGGGCTGCAGGCTGCTAGAGCAGTGGCTTGTCCCTTGCCTTCTCCCTCCTGCAGGCAGTGGTACCCCGTTGTCTCAGTGGTACACATCTCCTGCCCTGGCAGCGGCAGATGCAGGCGTAGGGTGGGGGTAGAGCACGGAGGCTGGGCTCTACTATAAGTGCCTGGGCTACCTGTTGCCAAGGCTGCTGTGCCTTGGTGCATTTAAATTCCCAGTGAAGATGGTATCTGGGAGAACTGGTCTGCTGCTGCTACTCAGCTGAATTTGGTACAAATTGCTGAGAAATCGTGGGTTGTTTCTGATAATGCTACCTTTTCTGTAGAGATGCTTGGCTCTTGAGGTAACACCAGCGAGGCATTAGTCAAAGGTTACATCTCTGAATTACAGTGTAAGACTACTTCGAGTATTTGTATGTTGGGAGACTCAGAGAACCGATTTAATCAACAGTTTATTGCAGTAGTAACTCAAGAAAAATAGTAAAATAGGATTTATTGCCTGACCTATTCACTCCCCCCCCAAAAAAAAAAAAAAATATCTCGCTGGAATCAGAAACCTTAACGCAAGTTCTAATAATTGTAGTGGCCTGTTCACCACACAGGAGTCTCTAGGCTGGGGAGCTCATATCCACTCAGAAATATATTTTTCCTTGGGAAGCAGCTGTAAATAGATTCTCCCTGGACTTGCTAGACTTATTTTGCTTTGCAATTAAAAAAAAACATTCCAGTTGAAAGCAGTGCAAATAGAGATGGTTGTGGCAATATGTTGGTTTACTTGATATTATGCTAGAGAAAAATAGGGTGGTGATTTTTTTTTTTTGTTTGTTTGTTTAAAACTACCACAAGCAGAGTGGCTGTGATCCTAGTAGTTTTCACTCACTCTGACCCAAATAAATAACAAAAAAAGAACAGGGAAAAGATTAAGTATGTGTAGTTTCACTGGATTTAATATAATTTACTGCACATGCTAGTTAGGTACGTTGCTGGTTTAAGGAAGTATTTAAAGCCTTGTGCACAGAAGCCTTAAATTGTGTTTTTATTGTGTAAAATACCTTATCTATAGCAAGCTGGACCTAAATGTGCAGTGTCGTTTCTGTAGCTCTTCAATTCAAAGTTCAGAAGAATTTTCAGATAGATTAAAAAATAAAATAGGTAGAGATATATAAAAGAAGGCATTAGGGTAATCAGTTCGGTGTTCTGGTGGTTACTTTGGTTCTATTTATCTTCAAAGCCAGGGGAAACTTTACAGCAGCACTATAAATATAAACACAGGAGCCGTATTTATCTTGACAACTCTTCCTCCACTCTCTGCCCACATGGTTTGTGGCCTGGTTCCCATCATGTGGCTGATAGAAGTGGTAGAGTATTGAGTCTTCACTTGTGAATTTATAATATTGAAGGAATGAATAAAATTAGTAAATTTATTCTAATTATAGTTGGAGCTGGTATTTAGAGCAGGTATACATTGAAGTGCTTCTGTTAAATTGTTTACCATTGTTTCAAACTTTTAATTAAAAAAAAAAATGCGAGAAATGTTCATAATAAATTGAGGTTGTACAGCAAAGATTTAGAAGGTATTGTAAGAACAAGCTGATTTTTTCCCCCATCACAATTTAATTGGTCCACTGCCCCCCCTTTTGTTACTGTTCAGTTAAGAGGAATTATTTTGCTTTTTTGATGGTGTTGTATTATGTGTGTCATTTTTATTTTCCTGTAAAAGTGTCAGCTAGTTATTAATACAGTACTTTGCATAACTGTAGATGTTTTAATTGCTTTGCAGGGGTTTTATTGTGGTTTTGTGTTTTGGTTTTTGGTTGGTTTTGGTTTGGTTTGGTTTTTGTTTTGGAAGTCCCCAATAGGTAATGGCAGATAGCAGTGAAATTATGTAATCAAAATTATTTGGGTTTTTTGGTTGTTTTTTTTTTGAGTTGTGATGCTTGCTCTTTATTATACCACTGTCATTCATATGCTTTTAGAAGTCCAAGAGTAGGACTGTGATTATTCATAGTTCTTGGTGTAGAAGGTGGCCATGAATGTTCCTATTGCCACTAATTTGCATTTTGATTTGCAATACATATTTTTAAGTGATGGCTGCGGTGCAGTTTGACCCTTCAGAAATATATTGTAACAGAAAGAAATTTCCGGTGAGAGGGAGCAAAGTGCTCCTGGCTTTTGTGAAGTGTCACCTGAGGTGGCACAGACTCCAATTTCACAAACCAGTCAGAATAGGCCTCCATGAGGGAATGTCTGTGTGATGCTTAATTTTGTCATTCAGCACTTCTGTCATTCCTGCCTTTGAGAGGTTTTTGGGGTTAAATGTATTACATTAAGGCTTTTGTGTATTATATTGAACACTTTGTGTTTGGCTCAGAAATGGATAGAGAAGGTTTTAAAGTGATGAAAGTCAAAATCAATGTGACTTAGCCAATCTCAGCTCCTTTTCACTTTCCATACCATTCTTGTTCGAGAGGTAAAATACACTCTTCCATATGGCATTATGAACTTGTGAGGTCTGTTGTATCCCCAGAAAAGCTGGGATCTGGCACCTGTGAAGAATTATTTATGACTGAAATGTGAACTCAGAAAGTTTTCACCCACCATCAGTCAATAGCCTTTCCCCCATGCCCAAAACAACACACAAGCCTTGAATAGAAATTGTTGTTCTTGTATAAATTAATCTGAAAATATCCATCGAACTCTTCAGTGGCTGATCTTTCAAATTAAAAACAGAACAGCCTTGTCAGCGGAACAATTTCTGTAACTTGAACTTTGACATCTTATTTGGATTTGTTCATTTGCACATATTCCAGATGCAATATTATTATTTTATTTATGCCATATTTATGGCACCCTGATTCATTCCATGTTACTGAGTTGTACTCCATTATTTCGTTGCTATGGAACTTGGGATTTACAGGTTCTTGAACCAATACTACATCAATATTGAATCACTGTCATTTAATGTAATTTATTTTAGCCTCAGTTGGTGCCCATTTGTAGTCAGTGGAATTTGCTCTAAAGATTGCCCTCTCCCTGCTGGATGATACTTTAATACGAATATGAAGCCAGTAATGATTCTCCAGGGGTTCTGATACGTGCTAGTCCATTTTCAACCTATGTAATTAACTCTTTATTGTAATTGGAGGTGAGAGATTCAAACACCAAGTTTTCTTTTGGATGTTTACCATCTCTGTGCCTCTACATCACCTCTGGGGAGGCGGAGGAGGGTGCCAGGGGTAAGCCGGTGGGAGCAGCCGCGGTCAGTGCCCGGTGGGGGGTGGGGATGCTGTCCATGGGTCCGTGATGCTGCAAGTGCAGCCCCAGCACCATGAGACCAGTGAGGTGGCAAGTTCCAGCTCTAGTGACTGTTTATATTAAGGGGAATTAAATAGATTAATGACATAGTCAGGAGAAGGATGATGTTTTAAATGTAACTTCCAGGCACAGGTCAGGCAAGCAATGACTTCATCACACCAGTTGATTAAGCAGATTAAGGTTTATAATAAAGAACTGAAAATTCTCAAAGGCTCTGAATTCTTTATAGATATTTTCATTTGAAAGGGAAGTGGTTAATAGCCTTATTCCATAAGTGTAGAATATGCAAATAAAGTGCTTTGGAAAGAATAGGGGGAAAAGAAGTCAAGATTTAGGTTTATGGATATGGCTTAGAAGGTATAAGGTATCCTGAGCTTTCCATGGGAAGGGTAACACTCATTGTAGCTCTTGTTGTCCTCCCTTTTTCTGCTGTTATTTGTACTTCCCTCATGCATTTACATTCCTCATAATTTCATAACAAGATTTTTTAATGTGCACATACTGTTTGGCAAGTAATGTGCATCTTCATTGTACCTTGCAACTCAAAATTTTATTTTTTCCATCTTATCAATGTAAGCCTGCAGTAATCCTTTGATACTCAGAGAATTTTTGTGGTTTATTCACATGTCATTAAAAGCAATGTTTTATTTGACCTAGTAATACCAATATTTGACATGGCTTACCAGTCTCAGTTTTAGGAAGGATTAAAATGTTATGAATCATCCTTCCTTTTCAGCACTGAACTGTTGTCAAGAGCATATAAAAAGAAATCAGGTACATCCTATCAAATAATGTTTTTATATAGAGCAAGTACTAAGGAAGTCGGTTGGAGCAATCTCAGAGCAGTTTACTTCCTTTATTTTATTGAAATGGGTTGGGAATGAACTTTGGATTTCTTAGACAATAAAAACATATGAGATGATCTGGGTTATGAATGTATTCAGCTGCTTTGGGGCAGTGGCTAGTATCCATGCTGTTATGGTAAAGGCAGAGTGACTTGTCCTTCAACAAAGAAGAGTTCTTCTATTCAAAGCCACCTTTTCTTTCCCGTCTTCTCAGCAGAGAGGAGAGTATCTACCTAAAGTCACAGGAGCTGGCACCCTAGCCTAGTGCTTTGTGGCAACTTGGGGGTTTTGTAGCATGTATCTTCCGCCCATAAGAAGTATTGCTGCTGCGTGCTTGAACCCAGTCTCTGGGCTTCCCCTTGTGCTTTCCTGTGGGGATCCCTGATCCCTAGCCCTCCAGTCCCCAGCTCCTTCTCAGTCCCCCTCCAGGTTAATGTCACTTACTCTTTTGCTGGGGCTTTGCTGCTATTGCCTTTTTGACTGCTGTCCCTAAAGTGCTATCACTGTCTTTCTGCTTTCTCTCCCTCTGTTGCTGCTGTACCCATTCATTCACATGGAAGAGACATTCCTAGGATTCTTTTTATTTCTGGGAAACATCGCATGTTTATATTTAGAATTTCTTCTCTTCTATCTCTTCTCCATTTTCTCATCTTACATGACTATTCCAGACATAGCTCCCCTTTGGGAGAACAGAGAAAGGAAATAATGGGTTGGCAGTCACATAAAATAACACTACTTTACCCATGAGAAGCCATTCTTTTAAGTTCACAATGGGCACTTTTTTAGATGTTTAAAATTACACTGACCGAACTGCTGTGTGTAATCTAAAGCTAGTTTCAAAAGAGTACTCTGAGAAACTGGTGACAGCTTCCAGGTTTCCACTGTGAAAAGGAACTTCACTCCTGAAAAGTAATAAGGTACCAACTTAAAAATGAAATATTCTGATTAATTTAAGCCTTTGCTTTCACCTGATTTCTCATAAATTTAATGACTTTAACAATTTTTTGCAGCAGTTTTAAATTTTGTATTCTGCAAGTGCAAGAATTCTGCATGCATTTTGGTCAGTGAGGTTCATATTGAAATAAGCCAGGATGTAATCCTAATGTTTTGACTTGAAAAAACAAACAAACAAACAAAAAAAACCAACAACAATGAAGATCAATTACAATAAAAAATAAATTTGGCTTTGAATTTCATTCCTTTCTGTGAGAGAGATATGAGAGACTTACCTGTCAGTGCTCCTAGCACCACAACCATTGCAGCAAATTACTAAGATAATACATGGAGAATATACTGGATATAAGGTCAAGGGGAGGATTTTGTACATGTTTATATATGCTCTTGTAACTTCTTTTTGGTAGGTGGACCATGTGCCAGGGCTTCTATTTATGCATGGGTCACAAGTATTCAGTGTAGGTGGTTCTATAATCATAATGAGGAACATTTATTTTGTATTTTAACTCATTTTCCCCCCTGTTTAGTTTGTCTTCATTCTTTTGCAAAGCTTGGGAGTTTTTATTTCCTTATACTTTTTAGCATATTTCAAGATGAATTTTAGCACATCTGTAGTTTCGTATTGTCGACAGTAGTGAGGAATATATTCTAACTTACTATTTCTTTTGGGTTTGAACCATTTCTTTCAATGCCGGGTTTTCCTCTGTGTTAAGCATTCAGTCTCTCTGTATTACATCCACAGGAGGACTGTGGAAGCTAAAGCTTTGTAAGTACTATGTACCAGATCCCAAAGTTGTGGTCCTCCAAAAATTGCTTCTAACAAACAATGGGGAATGCCTACAAATTCAATATTAATATTCCCCAAAGTTATGTCTCTGGCTATTTTTGGCACTGCCTGATGTTGGCTGAAGATCATTTACTCAATCCATAAGGTTTTCCAGGATCCATAAACCAGCCATTCTTTGGCAGTGTTCCCTGACATGCTTGACCCGATAACCCTAGCGATAGCACTACATTGCATGAGGCACTTCTGTATTGATTTTTCCCAAAGGAAAGGCCTAGATTTTTAAATTCTGGCAGTGTTTTAGGTCAGAAATAAAGGTGCAGGTGAGAAGCAGTCCAGAGAACAAATCCCGAAGTCTAGAGTGGCAGTGCTAATACTCACCACATTCCTCAGTGTTTACTTTGAAGAGAAGTTAGGTTATCTATTCAGGGCTCTTGGTGACCATAAAGTTAAAGCATTTTGTGCATCATATTTACAGATCACTTATCTGTATATAGAATAATGGAGAAAAAAAAAAACAAAACACCCAACCTTTTCTTAGGCTTAATTGACTATTTTTTAGAAGCATTTAGGTTTATGGATATATGCAGGACCTAGTAGGGTCATTACATTAACAAAATTTGGAAATAGGAATCTGTTAACATATGAGATGTGTGAAGACTGTATCAGTGTGGTTGTGAAACTTCAGGTGCAATGATAATAAAATACAGTGCCAAATAAATGAATTTTCATAATTCAATGTAATAAGTTGCATGGTTATTTTAATAGTATAAGCTCTGAGAAAACATTGCCTTTCTTGTGAGATGTATGCAGTGGTCACAGATCTTTATCAGCATTTAATATTTTGGTTTTGTTGGAATCTATAAATATTTTTATTATCAGGCTATTGACTTTTATATTTTTTTTCTCCCTGGATTCTCTATCATTAAAACACAATGAAAGATGTCTAAGCAAACACTATGTAAATCTTGTTGTTATGAATATCACAATAATGGATGCTAAAGACAATTAAAACAAAATTTGAGTAACTAAGTCTGAAGGTTTATTTAATAAGAGATGGGTTTGAATCTGACAACCTTTGAATCTGACAGTTCCAGTAATTATTTTCTCAGTCTTAAAATGAGAGATGCAGTTAAATGAATAAACAAATATGGTTTCTTCCAACAGAGCTGAGCATTTAAGTCTGTGCCTTTGCTTGTTTTCTAGAACTGTCCATTACGAAGGTGGTGCTGTGTCAATTCATGCTCGTTCCCTTTGGCGACTAGAGACTCTAAGAGTTGCGTAAGTAAAATCTCTCTCAGAAAAAGAAGTCTGTTTGCAGGGCACTTTTTGTATAGTAAGAGTGTTCCTATAAAAATCAGATTGTTAACTATAACCCCAGAGTGATAATACCAAAATAATCTTCAAAAAGTGCTCTGTATCACTTTCACGAAAAACTTAAGAACTTCCTGTAGGTTGGATGTAACACACGTGTGGCGTGTATGTATTTTGATTTTTTAAGTTATAGCTGTCAGTGAATTCACAATTCACATCTTTGACACATCTGTGACATAATCAGAACTGTTTTCCTTAAAAGTAACGATTCATGTGTGCCGCCCCATAATTTGTTTAAGCCATTTGGAAGTCTTAAAGGCAAAAGTTTACAGGAAAAAAAATGCTACCTTACATTATTGGAAGTGTTGGAATGATAGTAAGAATTTTTGCCTTGTTTGTTAAAGTAATTGCACTGTAAAATTGCACTTAAATTGTATTACAGTATGTGCTTGCGATAAAATTTCTAGTGACTAATAAATGATTGCTTTTTAGAGATTAAATTAGGGAAGTTTTGGGAAAGGTTATGTTCTAATGATGCTGTTTTCTGTGTGTGCATTTTATTTAATAGGATTATGTTAAATGTCATTGATAGGGCAGTGAGATTTTTGCTTTGGAGTAAAATTGACCTTGAGGATGTTTAAGTGACAATAATGAAACTGTGGAAGGATCTCTGCCTTTTTACTTTCTTGATTACACGTACTTTGCTAATAAGCAGTGGTACTGGAGCAACATGGGCATTTGAGAAATTACAGGTTTCTGTTACATCACTTTGACAGTCATTGCATACAAACTTTTGAACATATATCACTGAGAAAAAGTGTGAGATCTATCAAAACAACTAGGCAAAGGGAGCAGCAATCTTTCTTTTTAAGGAACAGGACTTTCTTACCAGGAAAAAAAACCCAAATAAAATCACGAGACTACCACTGTCTCCTACAAGTCCATCACCTCCCTGTTTTCCTGTATGATATGCTAATAGCTATATAAATTCATTGCTAAATTGCAGGCACATTACTATTCGTGCCAGTATTTCAATTTGTAACTTAGTGTATCCATGCCCGAAGTCCTCCATCACTTCTAGTCTTTCCTAGAATGACTGCAGATATAATGTTGATTCTGTTAATTTTATATAATTCTGAAGAAATCATTGTTTCTGAACTCTTCTTATTAGTGGAGAACTCATAGAAATTGGGCCAGTCTGCATGTGCAGACTGCCTCTGGGGATGCCAGATATTAGTGCTTAGCATTGCATTATTTCCCAAAAGGTGCCAGGGATCATATTCTCACATTGCAGAAAGTAACTTTTACTAGTCAGAAATGGCTTCACAAGATACTTTCTGCTCAAAAGGCTTTTCTTGTAAGTGCACGTGATTTGTCCTTTTTCCTATCCTGCTGGTGTGAACTGGGGGCATGGCTCAATTGCCCTACATGTATTGTTTTCTGTTTCTTATTGGTACAAGAGAAAATCAAGTCAGACTAGAGAAAAAGGCAGCTCCCCAGCATGGCCCGCAATATGAAAGGTGCAGAGCTGATATGCTTTAGCAGATCCAGAAATATAATAGCTGAGATTCGTGACTGTCATGAGACTCAACCAATTCCCTGGCAGCCTGTTCCAATGTTTGACAGCCCATTTGGTGAAGAAATTTTCCCTAATATCTAATCTAAACCTCCCCTGGTGCAACCTGAGGCCATTTCCTCGCGTCCCACCCTTGTTACTTGGGTGAAGAGACAACACCCACGTGCCCACAACCTCTTTTCAAGTAGTTGTAGAGAGCGACCAGGTCCCCCCTGAGCCCCC